>CADCXT010003491.1:1735000-2259490 GCA_902806775.1 Microtus agrestis | reverse complement strand
AAAGAGTAGGGTTAGTATCGAACTCGATTCTTATTAGCATAGGACTCATCAGGAAATACTGTTGGAGATTAGATGTTTCTATGCAATATTATCCGTTCCTAAATTACAGTTAATGCAGATCTAATGAACTTCTATTAAATTGATGACATTTAGTCTTCTCAGTCTGAGGTTGTAGGTTCTGCTGCATGTAAATCAGTTGGGCAAGCTGAGTTTAACTCAACATATGGCAAAAGCTAAATGAAATAAGTAAGTGTTAACCATTACCCCAGGCTCAGAACAGCTTCAAGGTAAGTACAATTCAGTTTGTGTGTGCTCAAATTACTTTCCATTTAACCAGTCCTGCATGACATATTAAGATATCTCAGAATGTGAGGTAAAGATAAAATCCCAATACTATAAGTGCAATTAAAATAATATATTTTGGATATTTAAGAAAAACTGCGCATTTCCTTCATAAGTTCCTAGAATGATTTTCAAAACAAAAGGTATACAAGATGATATATCATGGTGATTACTTATTCATCTTTTGAAGAATTATCTTTGAAAGATCCGCTCATTTTCTTTCAATTTTTCACAATTATAAAAAACTAAATATAACCACCTATAATTCTGAGGATATTAATTAAATAAAGCCTCAACATTCTGCAGTCAATGGCACTCAATTAATTGATAATTACTATGCTCAACACCACTGTGCTCCATATACATAGAAAAGCAGATGTAATCAGATGTCGATGCCTCTGTGTTGAAAACAATAATCTGGTATTTTATTTTGAAATTTATCTAGGTAAAATTCTATGATAAGAAGAATGGGAACACACAAAGTGAAAATGCTGATAAGCCTTTATTAAGAAAAATTCTTTTAGAAGAGTTTCAGACCATCAATCAAGCATCAAGAGATAAAGAAAAAAAGAGAAAGACAGTATACAGAATGATAGGCAAGAAAAATGACATTTGTACTTTAACCTAAAGAACAAGAAAGATGGATTATGAATGTAAACTTGATAGCTAATTAGTAGAAAGGTCTACCTTTAGAAACAATAGTTGCTCTCTCATGTGGTAGGAGGAAGCTGATTAGGTATAAATAACAAGTGTTCTATAAATTATAGTCCTAATAAGAATACCAATTATGAGTGAAATTTCCACTGTGAAAACTTTCAGTACTAAGAAAATCAACACAGGTTTTAAACACAAAATAGTCACTGCTACAGACAATGATACTCCAGAACTTGGAAGACTGAGGCAGAAGGAGGAAAAAAAAATTCTAAGGCTACCCAGTCAAAACAAAAAGACCATTAACAAAAGCTTCATCATGAAAGACTTAATGTGAATATAAAGTAAAAAAACCTCATGGTGTAGTGAGTGTGTAGCTCAATAGTGTTCTCTTGTCATCTTCTTGATTTGTTTTCACCTCTCTTTGCCCCAAGCCTCCTCAGTACTTGGAGACAGTTACTCATGGTTCTATATTTGTCAGTCTCTGAAGTAACAAACAGAATAGATAATGTTGACAAGCTGGTTTGAAATAATAGGCAAAGTCATTGATCCAAAATGGCAGTTCATACCCTGATTATTCATAGGACTGAAAGAGCTAATTGAATTTTTCCTAGTAATAACTGAACAGCCCCAAGGCAAATACTTAATCTCCTCTTAATAGTCACTTTATTTATAAGAAGTTGGGTACCGTGCTATTACTATTAACTATTATGTGTGAATCATATAAGAAAACAATGCAGGAAAACACACATAATATCTATGTATATCACAAATCCGATATTTAATTAGTGCCACTGTTATCACAGTAATTTGACATCACTAATGAAACTCTCAGGAATGGTATCCATTTATTTACAACCTCCATAAGCCCAAGTAACAAACCATGCTGCCATGATTTCTATATTTATTAGCTATGATTCTAATATAATTAAATTCTTAACTAAAGTATGCACCAGTCCAATTGAAACCTGTTCTTAGGATAGTCAAGAACTTAAAATCCATACAAATATTGTTTAATTCAATTGTATTCATTGCTGATTTTTAAATTTATTCCAAAGAAAATACACCAGGTGAAAATACTACATGTAAATTATTTAAGGAATCAAAAAAATTTAAGCATTTTTCATTGGTATATATAGATGTATGTGGATGCATGTATGCCATATATGTTCATTTCCCATTAGTCCCTAGATATGGAGTTCAAAGTTTCAGTTCCAGGCTTTGGATTGGGCATGAAAATCCAAATTGTGTCCTCTGACAAATAACAAGTATTCCTAAGCTCTGAGCCATGCTCCAGGTAGGCTCATAGTAATTTTTTTATTTCATATTTCTTTTGTATACTAAAACATAAGTTTATTTCTTCACCAGACTCTCTATCAACACTACAATACATCCATCTATTCATATCTTAAGTATATATTTTATTTTTCTATAAAGAAGAGTCTTGGTATGTGCAACATAAAAGTGTCTACAATCAAAGAGAAATATATACAAACAAAATGTAAAGATGATTAACATTAAAGATTTCTGTCTCTTTACACAGCCCCCCCTTAAAGATGATTATTGTAAGGACCCACTTGTTTGCTCTGGCTGCCCAGACTCCTGAAATAAATACACCCAGAGCTATATCCTGACTAAATTACTGCTTGGCCTATTGGCTCTAGCTTCTTGTTGGCCAAGCTCTTTCAAATTTAACCCATTTCTATTCACCTGTGTATTGCCACATGTCTGTGGCTTACCAGCAAGGTTCTTTCTTGTCATTCCCAATAGCTACATGGCATGCCCTAACCACACCTTCTTTCTCCCAGCATTCCAGTTTAGTTTTTCCCACCTATCTCTCTATTCTGCCCTGCCAGGCAAGACAGATTCTTTATTAACCATTGTTAATTCAAAACATAGAGAGGGAATCCTACATCAAATGACTGTGAGAATGTATTAAATACGCTATAGTCTATTTGCATAAAAGTCAAACTTGCCTGTGATGGTAAAGTCTCCATAAGAGAATACAGGAAGTAAAACTGATTGAAAAAATTTTTTGACTTTGAAGTGTTAAGTACATCTGAGGTTAAGAAACATATTTAACTATATGCTAAAATATTTTTTGTCCAGAGATGTCACTTGGTCATTCAGAATCCCCATAGCATTTGCAAGGACAAGACTCAATCACCAACCCCACCAAATAGAGAAAAAAATAATGGAAGAACAAAAGAAAAGAGAGAAGGAGAGAGAAAGAAAGAAATCCCTTAGTATACATGTATTAAGTTAAATATGTGATCACAAGTCGATAAGAAAAATGATCAAACAGCAGAGAAAACTATAAAGATTCAAATAGTTAAACAGTGTGTTCTGTTAAAAATTTCATCTCTCCTTGAATATATACTGTTTTCCTAATTTAAAAAAGTCAAAGCATTATTATTGTGCTTAAAATCTAAGGTAAAAGCTTATATATAAGAAAGAACTAAGATATAAAATATTGAAGTGATTAAATATGGTGCTGCAGATTGAAGAGTACAATTGTAACTCCCACTGTCAGCATATCAACGCAGCAGCAAATTCAGTTATTTGCCTCATTTATATTCATAGGTATTATTAACTTATCTTTCAAATTATATAATGTTAAAAAAAGGATGTATCTTGCTCCTGATAGAACAAGGGTTTGAATGTGACCACTAGAACCCGGTTCTAATATCCCCAACTGTACTCTACCTGTCCACAACAGTTAATATATTTACAGCTAAGACAAAAGTTGGATAAATGTACGAGGTTAGTGGAGTCACTACACACAAGAAGGTATGAAGGTTAATATGCGAACATCAGATCTTCAGATCAAAGTTGCATCTAATTTTGACTGAGACTCATCTTTCAAATTTATTCTTGTGCTTTGGGCAAACTATATTTGTGGGGTTTAAGATGATAAAGATACAGAAACAGATTGAAAATGCAAATAAATGTCTTTCACTGTGACACTTACTTGAATATGTTTTCACTCCCTGTTCTGTTTTTATCCCTAAGTTGCTTTCAGGTTCTGTCATAACCTTTGTGGATACCTCCCGATAATCTGATGCACAAGGACTTTTTTTTCTTCATGCAACTTGAGTATCACTGTCATGGAAACAGCAGACCTGGATGCTTAGGTTCTACCCATAAGTATGGGGAAACATTCATAACTCCTGGAAGATTGTTGATTTTTTTTCTTGACATTACATGATCAGGCTAGTGAAAATACAACTAAAGGTTAGTGCTTAATCAGTAACATTTTCCCAAAAACATCATATCACTGTTAATAAACACATTAATTTCTACGTTTGCATTATGGATGCTTTTGACTGACAAAGAGTCAGATGACCTCAAAATCCCTCTTATAACTTAAAACCATAGCTACTTATCTGTCTATCTTTTCCTTCACTCCTCTTCCACCCAATACAGAATTTTTCCTAGCACCCATCTTTCTGTATTTCATCACCTGCTACCCTTTTTCCCTTTCAATTTAAGTGACACTTGTTCAAGGACATAACACACCCAAATCTCCATAAGATTAAATTTCATGATAGTTCTTTCCACAGCATCTTGTCGGTAGCACTAAGTATCACACATCCCAATCATAACGAT
Source organism: Microtus agrestis (assembly GCA_902806775.1). Taxonomy (NCBI): domain Eukaryota; kingdom Metazoa; phylum Chordata; class Mammalia; order Rodentia; family Cricetidae; genus Microtus; species Microtus agrestis. Next base: position 2,254,888 of record CADCXT010003491.1, on the reverse strand, counting down.
TTAGTATTATATGCTTGATTTATTTCCCTTTGGACTATTTGATTAATGGACAGATAGACACAAAAGTCTGAGTTATGCATACAGGACACCGTAACCTTCTCATAGTATATAAATTTTGATAAATAGTTGGATATATTTATGAAATAAATATACCTAGTAAATTTGGATATTTATAAATCATTTCCAATTATAAAAGGCTGAAATTCACTTAATGGTTCTATTACATGTTTAATTCTTTTTTTATTTTGTTCCATAGAAATAGTTATTTCTAAATAAAAAGCCTAACCACATAATTACTGGGTAGCCTTAAAAAAATGTAGTGGGCCTCTGTCCCCTGGAACAAATGTATAGTTGTAAGACAATTCCTCTAGATTTCAGGACCGTTCTTCATCCTATGCCTCATCCTAGCTAATGCAAATTCAGTTGCACCTCATTCTAGACCCACACTGATTCCAGCTTGTTTGATTATCTCACTAACTAGCAAATAGCTGTAACAACTCCAGCCAAACTTAAGGAGTTAAGAACAAAACATACAGACAAAACTGTTACCTTCACGTTCTAGGGATTCTTTCTCTTATAGACAGGTATATAACCTCTATTTTCTGTTAGAAAAAAGTATAAATGTCTTTCCTTTTTTATAGTTACTTTCTTAATGAAAAAGAAGTGATGTATAATAAGAACACATATTCCATTAATAAAACATTGGGTGATTTTCATTCATACAGTTTGAGTCATTTCTATCATATATCTGCAATGAAACAATGCACATGTACAAATGTTATGACAGAAAAATGGAAAATTGTTCATTTTTGCATTCCAAATTTAAAATAATTTTGAGAAGTTATGGAATTATTTTTTTGTAAAAACATCAATGTAGAATAACATTTTGATAAGGCAAATAGAAAAAGAATTATATATCATATAAATCTCTATATATGCAAATGCATACTTTCTGCAAAGAATGCTTGCAATTAGGTACCTTTCTTTAGTAGTTGTTTTCTCATTATAAACTACACAGGATGCCTACTGAATAACAATCCCATCAACATTATGTAAGATATTCAATTTAAAAATATTTAATTACATTCATATTTAAGCCAGTAAACAACATATGATTATTATCTCCCGTAATTACTTTTTAACATGATTCTCCTGAGGACATCAAGGTTTTGATCCTTCCTGTCTCATTAGGCTAGATGGACTCTTGACTGCGTTACAAAATGAAGACCAGCGCTCTCTTGATTGTTGTAAACTTCTGATACAAACTTTAAAAGGCTTGAAAACTAACAGCTATAATTTCATAAACTAAAGCAATCAAGATCATGTAATACGCAAAACATAAGCTGCAATCATACATAAACATAGTTTGATCTAATCATTTTGCATACCCGTAATTGCAGATAGAGGCACTGTAGTTAAAGACAACTGACTATCTGTCTGACTTCATTTTGTCAGGCACTTGCTCAATAGGAAAGAATCAGTCACTGCTGGTATATTCCTGGAAAAAGAAAATGGCAGCACAACCCAATGGTTTCTAGGAAAGATTAAGAATGGGTTTAAGTGAACCGCTGACTTAATAAAGGATGCCTGCTTGCTTGTTTACTGATCCATTCACGTGTTGTCCTGGGAGTGGTCCAATTCACTATGGGAAAAATAAAATATATGAACTTTCTACATCCCATCTTACTTCTAGTTATTTCGTGTAGAATAGCAAAGAAAAGAAAGAAGTAAAGGAAAGGAAAGGAAAGGAAAGGAAAGGAAAGGAAAGGAAAAAAGGGAAAGGAAGGAAAGAAGGATAGATAGAAAGAATAAATAATCAATTAATCTGAAAACATTTCCCGATTCTACTACTCTTAAAGAAATATAAGGAAAAAAGAATGAAAATAGAAAAATGTAATAACAGAGAAATATGAGATACTTTAATGCATTTTTAAACCAGAAAGAAGTTAGTGAAGCATTTATATTATTTTTGATGTAAGTCATCAAGATTTTCACACAATGTGAAATTCTAACATTTAATGTAAAACATATAAAATTTGCAGGAACCTTCGTGTATAAAGTTCATGAATATATTAAATACTATATACTAATTTAGATAATGACAGGTCTCCATTGTAAAAATGGGAATTACCTTAATCAAAGGAAGGATGACAATGAAGCCTTAGCCAAAAAATCAAATTAAGTCAGTAATTTTAAGTGTGAATATTAACATCTTGAACAAAAGAATATGGCTAGCAGATATGGTGGTATGTACTGGTATTTCCTGGAAATGAGAAGCAGGTGCCAGAGGGATGTTGCCACTTCAAGGTCTCTGATTCCACAGTGAGTGTAATGCTAGATAAAGGTACATAGTGAGATCCTTTCCTTATAAAAAAATAGCAAAATATTGAAACCTCTAGTTTTTACATAGTTTGTAAAATTTAACTTAAAAATAATAGCTCAAAGACTCTGGTTCCTATGGGAGATACACACACACACACACACACACACAGAGAGAGATCGAGAAAGAGAGAGAGAGAGAGAGATCGAGAGAGAGAGAGAGAGACTGTTATATAAATGTATTTGAGAAAGAGCAATACAAAAAACTAAGAGGCTATAAATTTGTAATTCAAGAAAGGAAGCAAGTGCTTTAGTGACCCTTTTCTTCCTTGTGGGGTTGCCTCATTCAGCATTAATATGAGGGGAAAGGGGGAGGTGTCTCCAACCTATGTGCACCTTGATCTGCCATGTTTAGTTGATGTCCCTGGAGGTCTGCTCTTTTCAGAAGGGAAACTGAGGAAGAGAGGATGGGGAGGTGGAGAGAAAAGAAACTAAGAGAGAGGAGAGAGACGAACTGTGGAACCACAGTAGGGATGTAATATATGAGACAATAAATTCACAATATTTTTTAAAAAATAAAGGAGGCAAGAACGGAAAGAATCATTCCAGTTCTGTAGACTATAGAGCCATCAGCTTGTGGCACGAACCCATCAGCTGTGCAGAAGAGCATATGAACCCAAGAGATTCATTATGAGGATTATTGCCAGAGCCGTCCCACTAGCTGTGTTTGATGGATCAAAAGCAGCAGGCCAGAAATAGAGAGAGAAAGCCGTGAAAACCAATAGCATAAATTAGAATATGCTTTGCCACCCATCGGCTGTTCCCCATAATGGTATTTTGGCATCATACTAAGTTTTCTATGATCTAACATTGGTATGCTTAGTGTTCAGAAAACTACAGTGTAACCAGTCCAGAATTTAGAGTCAGAGTAATATAGGCTTAACTCTGTTACAATTTATGTGCCACTAAAAATTCTTTGTATGCATACATGAGAAATTTCCTTAACCTTTATTAGACTACAAAATGGAATGGACTACGTGCAGTTTATATGAGAATTATATTGAGGACTTCTTACAAAGGAAATGTACACTCCCCCAAATTATGAAGCATTTTTCTTTCATGCAGACTGAGATAGTCCACCTACAAGCAAGCACATGAGCAAGGATTACTATTCCATGCCTTACAACAATTGCCCAGATTTAAACTATAACTTTCTGGGGTCTAGCCTACAGAAAAAGAGCAATTACAAAATCAGAAATCTCTTCTCAATATTGGTAATTGTTCCCAGGATAGAGATCAATGAATTGACAATTGAAACCGGTTAGTTAGGTTCTGTTTCATGATCACAATTGTCATCTACTGTAATTTAAATGCTAAAAAGGAAGCTAGAAAACAATGCTGGATCAGCATGAATTTTAGAAGAAGAGTATAGTTGTATGCTTTCTTTAAACAGAATGAGACAGAATGCACAAGAAAAAATTGGAAAGAAAAAGCACACAAATATTATTGCTGATGATGCAAAAAAGAAGAATAAATGTTTTTAAAAGTAGTTGCTGCATATAATAATAATATGTATGCATATACAAATATGCACTTCTTGGAGTGATAATACTTTCCTGAAGAGCCATACACCATCTAACAGAAGTCCCAGTACCAGGTCTGAGAATCGTTCTTTCAAGTTGTTGGTCAGGAATGTCCAAAAAAACCCAAAAAATAAATAGGTTACTGTTATAGGGAGTTTAAGGTAAATCTATTTCGCTGAAGATACCACCCACTTTGCTTATAAAATCTTCAAAATTTGAGTTGGAACCTACCCAACACTCTTCTCTCTGATGACTTTTACAGAACCAGAATGTGGGGTATGAAAGCAACAAAGAGAGGAAAGCAATTGATAATCCTTTCCAGCTGTGAAGCCCATGAACCACAGAAGTGACCATCATGGCAATAGATATGTAAAAAGATGCAGTAGTGGCATTTGTATCTTGAAAGAGACAGCTGTCAAAGTGAATTCAAGGGCCATTTCACAGAAGGGAATCATGAACTGTACTGTAAACCTAGCCAGGTCCATGTGGCTCGTGAGGTCATAGATTTTCAAAAAGAACCTACTACAACTACTTTCCTAAATCAGTTTAGTTCCCAACTGCATTGTACATGCTCCTCCTTGTAGTTACAAATAATTATAGTTCTTCTTCCCTCACCATAGATGCTTGTCTTTACAGCAGATGAACAACATTAGAGAAAGCCACAACTGATTAAAAAAAAAAATAAAGCCCCAATTGATATATCTAAAACACAACCTCCATATCGAAGACGTAAAGAAAATTTTTCAAGAGAGGGTAGGAATAGTGTTAGTGGCAGGATACCATAAACTCTGCTGTAAGATTGTGACTTCTAGTCAGGACAGGAAAGCTTTATTCATGAAATATCAAAAATATTGCTACCTAAAGAATATCTGAGCAATGACAATACCAGTAGACATACCAACATGAAGTGAAACTCTCAGAGGGCTCACACCCTATATGGAAGAGCTGAAAGTAAATACAGACTGCTGAAAGAGGGAGATAGTCTTCTCACAGATAAACCCTGACTACTTGTCTAATGTCACATGGTCAATACTGTAAGTATGTATGTGAGGAGTGAATGAAGTCCTGAGTGAAATGTATTTTATTAATATGGGCACAGCCATGTTAAGGACCTGAATATCCTAGATTCATTGGAATTGGCAAAGACTTCTAGATAACGAATACTTTTCTAGCATACAAAAAGACCTTAGGATTGATCTCCAGCACTGCCCTGGGATAAAAGCAAAAACAATAATTCATTTTTTTAATTTTGTATTTAACTTATTTATTGACTCTTTGGGAGTTTTACATCATGCACCCCAATTCTTGTCACCCTCCCCCATATCCTCCCCTCATCCCTTCAACACCCTCACAAATGAAAACAGAGAAAGCAAGCAAACAAAAATGACAACCAAAAACACCAAACAGGAAAAAAACATCTCTTTCATTTCTAAAATATATAATCACCAAAAGTTACATCTTTATCCTATATGATTTTATCTAGCAATAGTCATAATTGTTAAACTGATATATTTAATTTCAATATATATATATATATATGTTTCCAGGTAGTTTATATGTGCAGTGTTTTATTACTCAGTGCAGGTCATTCTCTGCATACATTGCAATTTAGTCATAATCATACTTAGAAATTCAGAAAAGTAAATTCTATATAACATACATTCTGTTAATAAACTCTAATTTATTCATGTATTGCTTCATTTTGTTAATATTAATGGTCTTACAATGAACATCCTCAGACATAAATTGCCACAGCTCTTCAGAAATAGAAGAAGAAAGTTCTGTCTTCAATTTTACCTGTGCATACACACTTTCATCACCAAAAAGGTCAAACCACTTTATACACTAATTCTAATCAAACAAAATCTTGTTGTTATTTAGTTTTAGCAATATTTAACATTCTTTATTGTCTGTTTTGAAGTGCTTTTAGTGTTCTCTGGAAGTTCTTTTGTGTGTATGTGCTAAAACATGCAGCATAAAATTTGCTGTTGTAATTTGTATAGTCTAGTAGAGCTAATGGCATTCATGATGATGTGAAATCACCACTATAATGTATATCCAACTCTTTCATCTTCCCACAGCAAGGCTAGAACCATCAAACAGTAACCCTTAATGCTAAACTGTAGGCAGCGTTTCCTGCCCCACAGCCACTCACAAATAATAACGCAGAGGCTTAATATTAATTACAAATGCTCAGCCAATAGCTCAAGCTTATTACTAACTAACTGTTACATTTTAAGCTATCCCATATTCCTTATTTACACTCTGCCATGTGGCAGTGCCTTTATTAGCATAGCACATTCATCTCCTGCTACCTGTTTTACTGGCAACTCCTCTTTAGCAGCATTCTCAGTTCGGCTTTCCTACCAAACTTTATCCAGCTCAGCTATTGGCCAGTCAACTTCTTTATTAAGCCAATCACAATGACATATTTTCACAGTGTACACAAGGATTATTCCACAACACCCTATTACTGCTGTGTATTGGTTACTGTCATCTTAATTCTCATATCTATGAATCTGACTTACATATATCATTTCAATGAGATAGTATAATAGGTGCCCTTTGGGGTTCACCTCACTTTGAAAATATCTTCAAATTTTATAGCATACTTCAGGATTAACTTGGTTTTTAAGGCTATCATCCTCTTATATATTTACATCATATTTGTGTATCTACTCATTGGTCAATGGACAAATGTGTTTTTAGTTTGGGAAACGTTGCCATCTATAGCCATTAGAATATTGAAGCCCTTGTTTACTTCTATCAAAATTATGTACTAACATAATGAATTTAGATGGTGTAACAATGTCATATTCAGTTGTTAAGAAGCTGGCCACCATTTTTTATAGTAGTTGTATTATTTTATCTTCCAATAATGCTTATGTGCAAATCTCTTCACTTCTATAGTAGCGGATTTTATGTAAACTTGACATAAACTAGAGTCATCAAAGAAAGAGAGCCTTCAATGAGATAGTGTCTCCATAAAACCAGGTAAGCCTGTAGGGAATTTCTTATTTAATGATCTATAGGAGAGAGTCACAGCCCACTCCTATAGTCGATGAGACAACGACTAGACACCTAGTCCTGGGTTTCAAATAGCTAAACTGATGGATACCAAATCTTATCATACTTTAGTTTTGATAAACATTCTCATAATAATTAATTGTGTTTGGTATTTTTCTGTGCTTACACCATCATTTGTTCTTTTAAATAAAGAAATGATAATTTTAGTATTTTATTCATTTTTAATTGGATTTAATTGTTTGTTATTTCTTCAAAATTATCTTTCTATGTGTAGTACAATACAAAATGGGTATTAAAGAATTTTGATATGTTGTAAAATTAAAGAAATTGTTTCTAGTATTTATCTATTAAGTCTGAAAAAATGAAAGGAAAAAAAGAGAATAGAAGAAAGATGTGATTTAGTCAACAACCTAAGGAGATTAAGCCCTGATAATAATTTGCAAAATGCTTTGCTCTTGATGTTCTTAGTCACCCATGAGTTTGCACATTTCCATCTGCCTTTCCACAATGATTTTCTGTTTTCATCTAAATTTTCTTGATATAGGAGGGAGTTAGATCTGAGATATAAAACTGTGTACATGAATAAAATTTCCAAATAACAGTTAAAGTATCTAACACACTATTTCTTTACTTTAATGAATGTTTATTTTCAAGTAAATATAGTCTAAATTTTCTGAGATATTCCTTAATCACATTGTGAAATAAATGTACAAGAGTATCACATTCTATTCTGATTAGTATTAACTTGAAGTTTTCCTTCTCATACTTTGTTCTTCTGCAGTGTTACAGTACATTTAGAAAGGACACTTTATTATATAGGGAGCTTACAAAAGTTAAGGTTCATAAGTTCCTGATTATGAACTTTTCTACAAAAACAAGTTTTAAAACTTTATGAAGGGGAACTTTAAGCACCTCAGAAATGACTTTGTCCACTTTAATATGTTTAAAGTGCTTTTTAGAATTAACATATTTTTCCAACTTGAACAAATTGTATTTAAGAATAAATCAATATTTTCATCTTTTATTTAAAAAAGGTATTTTTTCTCAAATGACATATCCTCCATCTACACCACAAAGTTTTTTCCCACTTCACTTCCCATCTGGATCCACGACCTTTCTGTGTCTCTCCAGAAATCAAACACAAGCTACTATAAAACAAAATAAAATAAAATTATAATAAACAAACTAACACATCAGAATTCAACCATAACAACAAAAGAAACAGAAGGAAAAAGAGCCCAAGAGAAGGCTCTACCGAGACCCATTCATTCACACACTCAGGAAGCCCATAAAAGTACTAAATTGGAAGCGAGAATATACATGAAAAGGACCTTCAAAGTAAATATGAGAGAAGAAAAAAATAAAATTAAATTAAAGATAATAAGATAAAATATTCTTTTTTTAAAGGTAGACCCCTGTTGAAAAATCTTCAAAGAGGCTGTTGAGTTTATTTTTGGCTTGACCTCCACAGCTAGGCATGCAGTCTACCCTTAAGAGTAGTTATTTCTCCAGTGAGACTCTCTTAGAGGAAACTAAATTTTCTGTTGCAAGTGGTTATCAATTAGAGATAATTTCTTAGTAGGGATGGTTGCATGTATCCACTTCTGTCATCTCTAAACTCTCAACTGTTTCCATGTAGGCCCTACACACTACCTCAGTCTCTGTGACTTCTTTTTAGCTCCTCTTCTACCAATTTCCCAAATCCCAAGGACGTTGACGGAGAGATCCCCTTTAGGGCTGAGTGTTCGAGGTCTCTTGCTTTCTGATTTTGTCTGACTGTGGGTCTTGCGTTTATTCCCATCTCCTGCAGAAGGAAGCTTCTCCGAGGATGACTGAGTAAGGCATGATCTATAAGTATTGGATTATAATTTTAAGAACTAATTTTCTTTAAGCTTTGAGATTTAATGACAACTTTTATCTTACACTATTTTCATAAATTTTTGTTTCATTTTGCAATTTGTTTAATCACTGTTATTTTCTAATGGCATTGCTATTTTCTAACTTAGTCTTAATTTGCATTAAGTTTCATTTGCTTATTTATTTGTCATTTTGGAGTTAATGACCTTATTCAATTCTTGTGGTTTTCTTACTTTGCTATATTTATTTCTATTATCACCTTTTTTCCCCTGTGGATGATTATTTGTCAGAAATCTTCTTGAGGTAATTCCTTTTAAAATTCATTGCCTTATTTTATTTTTATGGCCTCTAATTATGTTTATGTATGTGTGTCTGTGTGTACATAGAGCTGCTGAAGAGGACAAAACTACTGTGTCCCCCTGAAGTTGGAGTGATGGGGCTTTTTAGCCACCCAATATGGAAACTAGGAACTCAGTAAGAGTCCTCTAAAAGAGCAGTACTCATTCTTAATGGATGGTTCATCTTTCAGCGTCAATTTAGCCCTTTTATAAAAGAAGAGCAAAATGCATAGAATAAGATCAGATGTCCTCATTATGGAAGGAGAAGCGCTGGATGGAAAGGAGCAGCACTGCTTGGAAAGCGATCAGCCAAACATTTTTCTTGAAGCTGCCAGAGCACAGAAACTCATTTGGAGGGTTCAGCCTTTGATGTTAAATGTACTGTGCATTTTCTCATTTGGAGTTTTGTGACGTGTGAGATTAAATGCACTGAGCAGTCTGTTAACTAAATTTTCATTAAATTTTACAAACTTTGCACCTGATTCTAATGTTTTGGGGAGTTTCCATTAATACAGAAAGTATAACTATACATCCTCATAGCCATGATCTAGATTACTTAATTTTTCTGTAGACTTGAAAATAATTTCTTAAATGACACTTGGGACAAACATGTATTATTTTCATTGATGAAATTTTATTTAAATTAAAAAATCTGCTATCGAATTTCTACCATAATTTAAAGATAAAATGCTCTATAAAACACCACAAAAATATGGAAGAACAAAAAGGTAACACATAATTTATTTTAGGATGCTGCCAAGATACATGATTCACACTAGAATATCAAAAATCTGAGAAATAACAATAGTAGTAAAAGCAGAGAATTCACATAGTGGTATTTATTTCCCTCAACAGAAAACAGGTTTTGCTTTAACAAAACAGTCAAAAATACTATATAGAACATAGTTTAGGAAAAACTGGTTTAATCAGTGTTCCATGTTCTTTGTTGAATCCAGTGTTTCTATGATGGATAAAATGACCAAAGATGGAACTTTTGATATTTTTACTAAGTGTTTGAATAAATGAAGAAATAAGGCAAAAACATAAATTGACTGAGTCCTGAACCCAATCAACAATATTTACCAATTAAATGAAACTAGATTAGGGATGATGCCTGACATACAAGACAATTAGCTTTGGATTGTAAATGAACACTGCTTCATTCTTTGCCTGTTTGAATGGCCTCATTAAAGTCAGTCAATCTGTCTATCCACTATTAGTCTGTATAAAGGAGAAATTATTGAGTCAATTCACAGATTTTCTGTAAAAATTCAATTAAGATTTAAATTTGAACCACAACTAATCTGCAATATTTTCTTCAAATGATCTCTTTCAAGGAAAAATCAATGTAAATATTGACTTTTGTCAGAAAATTGAACCAATTTTCTGAAGTTATATTTTATATAAAATTCATCAAATGTCATACACATAAGGTTAAACATTGTAATAATATGTATATTGAGCAATGCCAAGAATCTCTTAGAGTGCAGTAGCTCATAAAAGATTGAATAATACCTGTAACTTCTATAAATCATAACTTTCTCTTAGACATTTTTCTCATGAGAATACTGAATAATAGAGGAAATATTAGAAAATGCATTCTCTAAATAAACAAAACACCTTCTTTGTCTAAATATGATATATCATCCTAGTACATAAAACCCTCCAGTTTCATTTTATAATTATAAAGATAGAAAATTCACATCTTTGTTATGTGGCCAGGTCGTAGGATCCTAAATTTATTTTTAGATTAATTGAGGTTCAGAAGTTCTGAGCAAATGTAATGTAAAAGTCTCCTTTTTGAGGTCTAGCTCTCATGATATTTGAAAAGGCTATAAATGCTGTGAAGGGAGGGAAGAATTCAATCATCCTTTCCAGCCATGCTGACTATCATGACTACAAGAACAATGGGTACTGGCTAATTTTGTGTGTCAATTTGACACAAGTTAGAGTCATCAGAGGAAAGAGCCTCAGCTGAGAAAATGTCTCCATGAGATCTGGTTATAAGGCATTTTCTCAATTAGTGATCAATGAGGGAGTGTCCAGTCCTGGTAAGTGAGGCCATCCCTGGCCTGCTGATCATGGGTTCTAAGACAGAAGGCTGAGCAAGTGATGGGAAACAAGCAAGTAAGATGCTCTCCTCCATTGCTCCTGAATCAGCTCTTGGCCTGTTAGAGTTCCTGTCCTGACTTCTTTCAATAATAAACACCAACACTGAAGTGTAAGTCAAATAAACCCGTTCCTCCCCAACTTATTTTTTGGTCATGGTGTTTCATCACAGCTACAGAAGCTTCTAACTAAGACAATGACAATCAACGTGTCTATACCTACTAGTCCTGCAGAAAGGTTTGCCAATGAGAATTACAGGAAGGAAAGAATTGAAAAAACAATTGTTAATTCTATGAATGTATTCAAGGAGTTTAAAGAAGACATAAAGAAATCTGGGCATTGGTGATGCACACCTTTAATCCCAGCACTCAGGAGGCAGAGACTGGTCTACAAGATCCAGTTATAGGACAGGCTTCAAAGAAACCTTGTCGTGAAAAGCAAACAAAGAAAAATACATAAAGAAAAAGCTAAATAAGATTAAGGCAATAGCAATTAAGAGAAATAAATGCTCAAGTAATACCCCTCCCCCCAAAAAAAACCCAAAACGATGATAGAAATAACAAAGACCATTCAGAAATTGAACACGGAATTCAATATAGGTATAGAAGCATTGAAGATGACTCCAACTAAAATAAACACTTAACTGAAGAACACAAAACCCAAAGATAAAATTCAAAAGAAAGCCTTAAAAGTAAAAAGAATCAAGCAGAAGTTAGACTATTAGAATTAAAAAAAAATAGAGATTCTAGACCAAATAAGAAAGGAATATAGAAAGTTTTTGAACAAAACAAAGGAACATATAAGAAATATGGATAACTATCAAAAGACAAAACCTTTGGATAATAGGAGTAGATGAGGGAGAATTCCAGGTCAGTCTCATAGACCAGGTTTCTAAGTACATAGATCAAAATTTCTCTAAACTAAGGAAAGAGATATCCATACAGGTAAAAGAAATGCACAGAACACCAAATAGACAAGACCAGAAAATAAAATCCCCATGGTATAACAGAGTTAAAACATTAAATATACAGAAAAAAGAAAGTGTATTGAAATCTACAAGAGAAAAAACACAAGTCACATATAAAGAAAAACCCATCAGAATAATAGCTACTTCCCAATTTACTAGTCAAAGTAGTAAATGAACAAACTCAGAGACTAAACAACTCATTACTGAATGAAAAATGGATCAAAAGATGAAACCAAAAAAAATAAAATAAAATTTCTGAAACTAAATGATGTTTAAAACAAATGCAACAATACCTCTGAAATAAATTTTGATGAAAAAAATTTATAGTGTTTAAAAGTATATTTTAAAAATTGAATAGAGCACAAATCAATAACTTAATGAAGCAATTCAAAAGTTGAAAAACAAGAACAAAACAAATCCAACCTACTCCACGTCAATAAATAATAAAAATTAGAGCATATTTTAACAGAACAGAAATAAAGAAAACAATACAAATAACCAACAAATATAAGAGCTGGTTCTTTGAGATGATAAGAAAGATTAGCAGACTCTTGACAAAACTATCCAAAGAAAATAAAGTAAGAAAGAACCCAAATTAACAAAATCAAAGTTGAATAGGAAAATATTAAAATAGACACCAATGAAATTTAAAACATCATAAAAACTATTTCAAATGTCTGTGTTCTATTAATTTAAGAAAACTAAATAAATATAGTTGAATATCTAGATTTAGTCAAACTGCCAAAATTAAACCAAGAATAAATCAACCTAAGCAACCCCACAATAAATGATTATATTGAAATTGTAATAAAAGTCTTACAACCTAAAAAGAAAAGGACAAGGGCAGAAAGATTTGCAGCACAGATTTCCAAGATCTACAACCATCCCTTTAAGATGTGTTTAAAAAATAGAAACAAAAGGTGCATCTCCAAACTCCCAGGAAGCCAATATCACTTTAATATCAAAACCAGATAAGAACATAACAAATTGCCAATAATCATGAGGAACATAGCTAAAAATACTCAATAGAATATTTGCAAATGAAATATAATGAAAAGAATATCCACTATGACCAAGTTGACTTTATCTATGAAATATATGAATGTTTTATCATACACATGTCAACAAACGTAGTAAAGCACATAGATGGACATAAAGACAAAAATCATATCATCATCTCAAAAACACCAAAAGTCCAATATGACTTCATGGTAAAGTCCTAGGGAATACAGGATTGGAGGGAATACACCTCAACACAATAAAAGCTGTATATGAAAAACTTGCAGGTAGCACTATCCTAATTTATGAAGAAAAACTTAAAGCCATCCCACTTCGGCATATTATGCTTCAGTCACTACCAGCAATAATAGTCAAGAGGAGGATATTTAAGAGCTGTAAATAGAAATGGAACTCTTTGCTCATATTCTTTCTTCTCCCACTTTTCAAATGGACCTTGAAAGCTCAGTCCGATGCTCTGATGTGGGTCTCTGCCTCTGTTTCCATTAGTTACTGGATGAAGGTTCTGTGGTGATATTTAAGATATTCATCAGTCTGACTACAGGGTAAGGCCAGCTCAGGCACCCTCTCTTCTATTGCTTAGGGTCTTAGATGGAGTCATCTCCAAATCTAAAATTCAACCTGCAGAGCTAGGAAGAATAAATGCATAGATTATGTTTTATATCCTTTATTAAGATCATAAACTACAGCAATGTAGGCCTTTCTAAATGCTTTGAAAAGTGGACCTTTACAAAACACTTAGAGCAGGAGAAATAGTCTTCCCCAGGGAAGAGCAAACCCACCCATTCGTTATCCAATACCAATGGTCAGTGTTAACTTCTTTTGGCCTGATAAAGCTCTCTGTTGACACAATAATTCAAATTAGACCAAATCAAACTAAATAAGAAGAAGCTTAGATTTAATGGATGCCAGCGCTCCAGAGTGACACCTTCCATCCCACCCCTCACCCCCCCCCAGAAAACACACAGAAGGGGGACAATGAACCAGAAAGACCACATGTTCATTCTGGGGGGGAGGGGCAGTTTAAATAACCTGGGAGTGGCCTTGACCCTCCCTGGGGCGAGGACACTGTTTGGAGGGCTTTCTACCAGGGGAGGAGGCTTCAAATGGAGCTTTCCACCCAACATTCCTGAAAACATATATGTAGGTACCATTACACAGACTAAGCATTTTGTATTTTGATATGTAGGAATATATATTACAAACATACATGCATACACATATACACACTTCATTCATATATTTGTATGTTTGTAACAAAAATATTTGAGAGGCAATGAACTTAAAAAATAGTAAAAGGTTTGGTATGTGGGGGAATTTAGAAGGAATAAAATTTCCCAAATCCACATTCATCCACATTTCAGAAGCAACTGCAAATATTGCCCTCCCATTAGCCTTTATTACTTCAGTTATTCAAGACACATTTGTTGATTATTAATTAGGGATTTATCAAGTAATGAAACGTCTAAAACACCCACCTTAAAGGAGTTTGAATATCATTGTGGGGAGGTGGGAAATAAGGTAAAATAGTATTTCAAATTTTAAGAAAAATAAGTATCTAGATGTGGTAATGTTTGATGGTCTATGCATGTATGTTTGTAATACATATTACAATAGAAAGAGAGGGCAACGGGAAAAAAAACTTAACAATGGGAATAAGAAGTAAGAAACTCCTAACAGTTAAATGATACCTGCATTCTCTTTTCTTCCTTAAAGCTCTGTGCTTTATGCAACACTAATCCTGCTGTAAAACTAAAGGAGACATTCACTTGTCTTGCTCAATTACAGAAATTCCCAATAGCTACAGAACCCATGGAAAAGCCAGGATGCTGACAACATGCTACTGTAATGATGATGCATTCAAATTTGGACAAGCACAAGCTCTACCTTGAAAAAATCAAAAGGATAGATTTCCAATCTAATATCTGAAGATCCAATCTAATATCATATCAGAAATTTTCTTCCTTTTATTGTTAGATTTCATCATGTTATTAAGCACCTGTCAACAGTCATTTTGTTTATTCAGTAAAAAAAATCAATTAAATTAATTATAGAGGTAAAAATTCCAAGTAGTGCAAAATAAGATGAAATATGTAGATTTAGCCAAGGCATTTTAAGTTTTAAAATTTGTGTAAAGATGTTCAACATATTCCATTAAAATTAAATAAACTGATTTTAAAACATGGTGCATAAATAGAAATAACATCAAGATGTTGGGATTAAATAGTCAAAAGATGTAACACATTTCTCCAGAAGAAAACAGATGCAATATGTCACTGACAGAAAGAAGGAATGAGAAAATAAGTCATTGAAATAAGATGGAAGGCTCAGGATTTGAATATAAAAATATTTCCTAATTTCTCATTTTGTATTTGTGTGTACAAATATCTAACGATGATATAAATGAAGAGGCATATAATATTGATTAAAATGGGAAAGTTCAAGGACATGACTTGTGGTATAAATGATATTTAAATATTTGTGGTCAATCATAAGGAGTAAAAAGTAAACTCACTTGTGTTTGATCACTTGGTTTGTGACAAAAGTGTCACCACAGACTAACTGGCAATGTGGTCATTAGAATTTGGGCACATCCAATAGCAAAGACCATCTCATCTGCAAAACACACCACACACAAGCTCATTCTAGGTGATAATATCAAGTAAAAAATCATAAAACCACTGTTCTCATCTCTGTTCTTCCTCCATCTTGAGAATCCCATTCCCTCAAGTTCTCCCACCTACCCTTCTCCTCTGCTCTTCCTGTTCTGCCCTTCCTCTTCCCCTACTCACATGCTCCCAATTTTGTCAGGTGATCTTTTCTATTTCCCCTCTTTCAAGGTCGATTTATGTGTGTTTTTCTTAGGGTTCACCTTGCTACTTAGCTTCTCGTGGATCAGCAACCATAGGCTCAATATCCTTAGCTTTACAGCTAGTATCCACTTATGAGTGAGTACATACCATGTTCATCTTTCTGGATCTGGGTTACTTCACTCAGGATGGTTTTTTTCTAGTTCCAACCATTTGCATGCAAATGTCAAGATGTCATTGGGTTTTTTGTTTGTTTGCTTTGTTTGTTTTTTTCCTGCTGAATAGTACTTTAATGTGTAAATGTGCCACAATTTCTTTATCCATTCTTTGGTTGAGGGACATCTAGGATGTTTCCAGGTTCTGGCTATTACAAATAATGCTGCTATAAACATATTTGAACAAATGTCCTTTTGGTATGATTAAACATCCTTTGGGTATACATGCCCAAGAGTAGTATGTTGATTGAGGGAGACGGTATGGGACTAGCGAGAAATGTGGTACAAGAGAAATACCCAGAAATCCACAAGGATAACCACAGCTAAGACCGCTAAGACCCTTAGCAAAAGAGAAGAGGTTGCCCTGTAGTTTGACTGATTTTTATCTTAAATATCACCATAGAGCCTTCATCCAGCAACTAATGGTAGCAGAGGCAGAGACCCATATCAGAACACTGGATAGAGCTCCCAAAGTCCAACTGAAGAGTGGGAGAAGTGAGAATATGAGCAAAGAGGTCAAGACCACAATGGGGACACCACTGAAGCAGTTTACCTGAGCTAATGGGAGCTCACCAACTCCAGACAGACAGGGAAGAAAAACAGCATAGGTCCAAACTAGTCCCTCTGAATGTGGGTAACAGTTGCATGACTGGGGCAGACTTCGGGACCACTGGCAGAGGTACCAGAATTTAACCCTACTGCTGTACTGGCTTTTTGGGAGCCTACTCTCTTTGGATGGATACCTTGCTCAGCCTAGATATAGTAGGGAGGGGCTTGAACATTCCACAAAGCAGTGTGCCTTACCCTCTCTGAGGAGTGGATGATGGGTGGGATGAGGGTATATGTGAAGGGCATGGGATGAGGGGAGGGTTTGAGAACTAGGATTGATATGTAAAGTGAAAAATAGGCTTTTTTAAAATATAAAAAAAATAAAAATAATAAAACTATTACATGAAAATATAAAAATTATTTCAACTATTCTTCATAAGAACTGATTTTACTACCATTATACACATTGATAAATGAGAAGAAAGGGATGTATAGACTGATTTATGAATCAAGAAAAAGTGAAAGAGAGTGATAACCAAGTGTTTGCACAATGCATAATCAATACAGAAATTACACATGAGATTTAAAAAATAAGCACCTACTTCTATGGGAGAAAGACAGCAATGAGAAAGTTAAACAAGTCCAACGTTGGTAAGACTTTATTTCATACCTATGAAATTTTCTTACAAAATGGAACTTTAAGAGATGTTAAAGTGTTACTGAAAATTAAATATCTTTTAGAAACAATGTTTATGTTCTATTTGTATTTATGAAATTATTTCTTCAAGAATTTTATGTGTTTTATTTTTTACTTTTTTGAAACACCTATTAATCTTCAGGGTTTCACGGGATTGGCTCTACTTTTTCAGATTTTCTCTTTTGTATATAACCCATTTTAACTTATTTTAATGAACACATAGAAACATAAAAGTTCTACAAAGTAAAATGTGTGTTGTGTGATGTGTCAACATATGTATATAATACACAAAGTTTAAATCAAGTTTAGTGTATTCCCCACCCCAACATTAGTCTTTTCTTCATAGTGAAAACACTCAACATTTTGAAAAGCATAGTATAATGTTGCTATCTCTAGTCACCATATTGTACAGCAGCATTTCATAATTTTCCTTATGGAATTGAAAGTTGGCACCAGAGGATCAGACATTTATTACTGTGCTCCAAACTCTGTACACAATAATTCTGTTCTCAGTTTCTACGAATTTATTCCAGAATTGACATAAAAGATTATACAGCACTTGCTTTTTTATGCTCGTTTTAAATTGTGTTTCCCCTAAATTCTGATATTAATCCATGTTCTCACTTTACAGAACTCTCCATTTTTAACCAAATTATATTCCCTGTGTACATATGCTTTGTCTTCCTTTTACTTTAATTTGTTGAACACTTATTTTCCTTCCTTGACAAGTGAGGGCTGAGCCACAGTGAATATTATGGTGGCTTCTGTCTCTGCTGTTAGTTCATGCTTACTTGTCTTTGCTCTTTGTTCTTCAAAGATTTTCATTGTGCTCTTGGGTCACTGTTTTATATCAATAGCATCATGAAAAAAATTGTGTGATCTTATTATTAATCATTTGATTTCATTTACTTCCTCTTTTTCTCACCAAATTCTCTTTTTTCTTTTTTTTAATTTATTTTATTTATTAAAGATTTCTGTCTCTTCCCCACCGCCGCCCCCTTCCCTCCCCCTCCCCCAATCAAATCCCCCTTTCTCGACTGCCCAAAGAGCAATCAGGATTCCCTGCCCTGTGGGAAGTTCAAGGACCTCCCACCTCTATCCAGTTCTAGTAAGGTGAGCATCCAAACTGCCTAGGCTCCCACAAAGCCAATAGGTGCAGTAGGATCCGAAACCCATTGCCATTGTTCTTGAGGTCTCCGTAGTCCTCATTGTCCGCTATGTTCAGCGAGACTGGTTTTAACCCAGGCTTTTTTAAACCCAGACCAGCTGGCCTTGGTGAGTTCCTGAAAGAACATCCCCACTGCCTCAATATGTGGGTGCACCCCTCGTGGTCCTGAGTTCCCTGCTTGTGTTCTCTCTCCTTCCGCTCTTGACTTGGACCTTGAGATTTCAGTCTGGTGCTCCAATGTGGGTCGCTATCTCTGTCTCCTTTCATCGCCTGATGAAGGTTAATATTCAGGAGGTTGCCTATATGTTTTTCTTTGGGTTCTCCTTCTTATTTAGCTTCTCTAAGATCCCGGATTATATGCTCAATGTCCTTTACTTATGGCTAGAAACCAAATATGAGTGAGTACATCCCATGTTCCTCTTTTTGGGTCTGGCTTACCTCACTCAGGATAGTGTTTTCAATTTCCATCCATTTGCCTGCAAACTTCAAGAAGTCCTTGTTTTTTACTGCTGAGTAGTACTCTAATATGTATATATTCCATACCTTCTTCATCCATTCTTCAATTGAAGGGCATCTAGGTTGTTTCCAGGTTCTGGCTATTACAAACAATGCTGCTATGAACATAGTAGAGCATATACTTTTGTTGTATGATAAGGCCTCTCTTGGGTATATTCCCAAGAATGGTATTGCTGGGTCCATGGGTAGGTTGATCCCGAATTTCCTGAGAAACCTCCACACTGCTTTCCAGAGTGGTTGCACAAGTTTGCATTCCCACCAGCAATGGATGAGTGTACCCCTTTCTCCACAACCTCTCCAGCAACGGCTATCATTGGTGTTTTTTATTTTCGCCATTCTGACAGGTGTAAGATGGTATCTTAAAGTTGTCTTGATTTGCATTTCCCTGATCGCTAAGGAAGTTGAGCATGACTTTAGGTGTCTTTTGGCCATTTGAACTTCTTCTGTTGAGAGATCTCTGTTCAGCTCAGTGCCCCATTTTATAATTGGGTTGATTTGCCTTTTACGTTCTAGTTTCTTGAGTTCTCTTCAAACTCTATTACAGAGCTACAGTATTGAAAACAGCTTGGTATTGGCATAAAAACAGAGAAGTCGATCAATGGAATCGAATAGAAGACCCTGACTTTAACCCACAAACCTATGAGCAACTGATTTTCGATAAAGGCGCTAAAAGTATACAATGGAAAAAAGAGAGCATCTTCAACAAATTGTGTTGGCAAAACTGGATGTCAATCTGTAGAAGAATGAAAATAGATCCATATCTATCACCATGCACAAAACTCAAGTCCAAGTGGATTAAAGATCTCAATATCAGCCCGAACACACTGAACCTGATAGAAGAGAAAGTGGGAAGCACTCTACAACACCTGGGCACAGGAGAACACTTCCTATGTATAACCCCAGCAGCACAGACTGTAAGGGCCTCATTGAATAAATGGGACCTCCTGAGACTGAGAAGCTTCTGTAAAGCAAAGGACACTGTCGCTAAGACAGAAAGGCAACCCACTGACTGGGAGAAAATCTTCACCAACCCAGCAACTGACAAAGGTCTGATCTCCAAAATATACAAATTCTCTTTTTTCTTATCAAGTCCAATTTCTTGCTTTCCATCAGGTTGACTTGATCTCTCTCACTCAGAGTTACTGTTTGAAACTCAGGCAGGAACTGAACTTTTAAAACTAACTCCAAGAGCCTTCCAATTATCATCAATAGAAGAGGGAGACATCTTGCTCAGACTGAGAACATCCTCTCTTGTACAGATACATTTTGAATTTATTGGCAACTCTATGTAAATTACATTGTAAACATGTGTGGCCCTTTGCAAGGTCTCATATGTGCTACCCCTGACATTCTACCTACTTAGACAGGGGAACGGGATCTGGAGAGCTCTTCCCAGTCTTCTTCCCCTGTGTCATATGTTCAGTGATCATTTCCTGTGAAGTTATACATTAAAATGATGATTTATTATACAGAAGATCATCAGTTTTTGTAACAAAACTTATTGTGCTCTACAAAACTAAAACCGTTCATATGTCTTTCCTGTGTTCTCTTTCAGGCTACAGTTAGATTGGAGTAATTGTAATAAAGACCTTATCATTCCAAAATATTGACATGTTTGTTGAACTTCGTTGTAAGGAGGCTGCTTCTTTGTTCCCGGCTGCTTGGCCTAGAAATAATCACACAGTAACTGTATTAATTAAATCACTGCTTGGCCCACTAGCTCCAGTTTCCCACGAGCTAACTCTTACATATTAATTTAACCCATCTCCATTAATCTGTGTATGGCCACATGGCTGTGGCTCACCGGCCAAAGTTCCAGGCATTTGTTTCTGGCAGGGCTATATGGCATCTCCCTAACTCTGCCTCCTTTCTCCCAGGGTTCAGTTTAGTTTTCCCCACCTACCTAAGTTCTGGCCCTGCCATAGGTCCAAAACAGTTTTTTTTTTCATTCATCAACCAATAAAAGCAACACATATACATAAAGACCTCTCACACCAGAACTCCATTTTGGAATGGTTTATGATGTTTTGATGATTATAAAATTAAGAATTTTTCATTTTTAGACATCTTAAATGAGAATTTGTAACAATAAAAGAATTTCATTTTATTATGCACTTGCCATTAGAATTTCTAGACTTCTAGATCTTTTAACTCCCTAACTGCTAGAGATATGCTTAAGTATATAAGATTGCTGGAAAAACAACATCCCACAGATGAGCCTGAGGCTACCAGGCAGTGGTTCACTCCACCTGTCATGATTTCAAAATATAGTCATGGAAGAAAAGTCAGTTTCTTTGGAGTAGTCTAGGGTTTTCTTGGAAGAAATGCCTAATTTCCTTCCCTCTACACTTGTGTGTAGTATGGTGAGTAAATCATTTTGGAAAACAGCAATGTGGTCCCAGATGCATTTGACAACATCTCCTGCTGATTCCAACCTACAAAAGCAATTTCTGAGTTCAGGATGCCTTAGAGCCCTCCCTTTTCTGCCTTCCTAACCTATTTTCAACACTTCACACATTCCTAACAGCTTCTTTGAGAAAGTAGAGTTGACAAGATATCCTAGAATCCCCCCTGCCTTGTATCCTGTCTGAACTGCTGCAATTCAATGTTCTATCACACCCTCAAAGGGGAAGCCTGCTTTTTAACTTGCCAAGTGATACTAGAGACACTAAGTGTTTCTATTTTATGCATTTATTTTCAATTAATAAAAGTTCTACATATTTAATGTACTGCCTTGGTACTCACTAATGTGTTGCTTTGGCACAGACAGTAAAACAAAGACAAAATGATGATGGCAAGGTAAACAACAGAACAATTTCATCACACAATTACCTGTGATGGCTTTAGTTGCTGAATCTTACTCTTTCCAAATTTCACGTAAAATTTAAAAAAAAATTTACATTTGTCATCTTGCTCATCTTGCTTACCTAAGATCTTTCAACACATTTGCTCTGTTTTAACTGTAAAATTGGTGAAGGGATTTGAATTATGTTTAATCTATAGTGTCAAATATTTATGTAATTATTAGGAATAATCTATTTACTGAGGGCTTTATAATGATGCCATATGGAAGCTGGAGCAAGAGAAATATTCAGCGGTGTTGGTTCTATGTTGGTCAAAACATCTAGTACAATGGTCACATGCATGATCATGCTTACCACTGGCATTGAAATAGGTTGTGTCATTATAAGTGACTACTTTGTGTCTCTTAAATGTTGTATACAGGGTATGTCTGAGTCACCTGCATGACATCTAGACCTGCTTGACATCACCAAGGCTCTTATTATATGATAGTCTCCTTCAGGAAGAATGAAAAATGATCATCTATGTAGTAAAGACAGTATATTAATGTCTGAAGCTATCATTTATAAGGCTAGCTTAAATAAGATATTTATAAATATGCTCATAAAGATTACTTCCATTCTTGACAGTTATGTGTTAAATGCAGCATGACTTCGTAGAGATTCATGATTCATTAGAACATTAACACTTGTTGTTTTAAATTTTAAAATATTGTAATGTGAAAAGAGTGGAGACAGGATCAAGAGCCTAAGTTTTAATATGGAACAGAAGAGGAGGAAATATATTAAGCAATTGAGAAATGTCATTGTGACAGATTCAGTGTTGGAATCCAGAAATGAGCATGGGATCAATGATTGGCTCTCGACACAGACATCTGAAAGCAGTAAAGAATAAGACTGGAGCATAATAAAGTGAAGCTGCTACCTTGACCTGAATTAATTTCCTTGCCCAAATTATTTACAAAGGTTGGAAGCATTATACAAAACTAAAATGTATCTTAGTAAGTGCACAATGCTCAAACAAGTGGAGCACTTTTAAGTATTTCTCTATTTTAACCACTTAGAGTTTAAATGTAATTTTCTGAACATTAAGTTAGAATGCTGATGCATTAATAAAATCAATAGCAATTATCATAATTATTGAATAAAAGGAATAGCCAAGATGATAGACATATTTACTTGTGATAAATGTTGGAGAGAAGGAGGGAGTGCATTTACTAATGGAACCACACAATCATAAACCATTTCATGCATAAATATCGAAAATAAAATTATCATTTTCCAGGAATGAAAACACTTCAAAATTATAGTGTACTCAGCTCTAAATTGATTCTATAAATGGATTCCAGAAAATCATTCACCAGATGGTTATATTTAAGGTGCCACTCAAGCCTCCTGCATTTTTTAAAGGTAGAGCCAGTTATACCCAAAGATCCATAAACAGAGACGTGAAATAGATATATTTTTACAAAGAACAGGATATGTAGTAAAATAATAAATACAAAATTCAAAAAGTACAAAAGCAGCTTCCAAGTCATTGATATTAGTACATAGAAAAGGGAAATTAATGTTTTAATTATTCATCAGGCTTAATTTCTTAGAAGAAACTCCCAGTCACCACAATCTAAAAATTCTCCATGTGCTTCATGATTGCAATTGATTGTCATCAGAAATGTTTGCTCTGCCCTCTCTTCTTCCTGAGAGTCAGTACAGAGTATGATGCAAAGTGTGGATGCTGGATGCCTGCACCACAGCCTGTGTTGGGAATTTTAGGTGAAGTCTCTTAATGTTTGAGCCTTGGGTTCTTCTGTAAAACTGAGAATTGTGTCCTTTGGTAGCGTTTCTGAATTGAATTAGATGGTGCAGTGCTTGACATATAATTGTTAATAATTGGTGTTAGAAATATTTCAAAAATGAATAAATAATAAGGCAGATTTGGAAATTGATCTTAGAATAACATTGTTAAGGATTTTGGTGTAGCTCACAGACAACATCCAGCTTTTACCATGCAATTGGGGCTGGACAGCCTGAGTTTCAGATTGTCTACTTAATTACATACATGCAAACACACATTCTATTCAGAAATTGTTTTCTTTTGAATACAAATAGATTATAATCCATTAATTTTATTGTTCCAATTATAAGAAAAGAAAATACATTAGAGACATCAAACTTAGGGAGTTATTATGACAAAAGGACATCATCTATCCAACTGTACACCTTGTACAAAATGAGACCAACTGTTAGATGAGAACTATTTTAAGATCGTATGACTTAGTCTGGCTTTTTTATAAAATGGAAAAACCATGATTATTCAACTACCAAGGAATTGGTTTATTACGGATTTAGGATTTGTAACAGCATATACTATAGACACTCCAAAAAGGTTTGTAAGATGTTGCCAAGTATTTCAAAGGATGCAGCACAAGACAAGTACTCAATGACAAGCCCTATCTTTAGCATCATACAATGGAATGACAAAACTGGAGACATCCCTTTCAACTAGCTCATTTTCTGTCTCCTTGCACACTGATCACAGCCTGGATATCCCTAAAGGATCGATCAGATAATAGATAATTGAATAAAAGATAATAAATGTTCTCTTTACAAAGCCAAAGAAAGGCTAGGAGCTCACTCTTCATTGGTATAATCAGCACAGCACTGTACCCAATTCTGTGTGGTTCAAGCAATCATGTTTCATCACACTAAATATTTGCCTCTTCCAGTTCTTCACACAGAAAAACTTTATGCTGGATAGTTTTATGCCAACATGACAAAAGCTAAAGTTGTCTAAAAGGAGTGAATCTCAGTTAATAAAATGCCTTTGTAAGATCTGTAGGGAACCAAACCTGTAGGGGAAATAATTTTCTTAATTAGTAATTGATGTGGGAGGGCTAAGCCCATTGTAGGTGATGCTATCTGTGAGCTTGTGCTCCTGGGTTCTATAAGAAATCAGGCTGAGGAAGCCATGATGAGCAAGTCAGTAAGCAGCACCCCTCCATAGCCTCAGCAACAGCTCCTGCCTCCAGTTTTCTGGCCCATTTGAGTTCTTCCTTCAATGATAAACAAATGATGTGGAGGTTTAAGCCAAATGAACCTGTTTCTCACCAAATTTGTTTGGTCATAGTGTTTCGTCAGAGCAATAACAGTCTTCCTAGGACAAACTTTAAATCAAGGATTACTGGACCTTGACAACATCACTCTAGAGAAATTTCTGATTCAATTTTCAGTGAACATCTGTCAAAGAAGAGGAGCAGAACTGACTATGTACTGTACCTTTTGTTCCCTTCAGAAAAGAGAAAACCTCCTCAGGATATCAATCATAGCATAGTTGCAATAAGAATAAACGTACTCCCCTCACATTAATGCTGCATAAGGCAACCCAGTAGGAGAAAAAAATAGCCCCAAAGCAGGCAAATGACTCAGAGACAGTCCTGCTCCCCCTCTTAGAAGTTCCACAAGAACACCTTGCTACATAACTATAACAAATACGTGAATGAGTACCTAGGTCGGACCCACACATGATCCCTGACTATTGGTTCAGTCACTGTGAGTGTGGGTTTTCTAGTAGGATCCTTTACCCCTCTGGCTCCTGCAATCTTTCCTCATTCTCTTCTGTAGAATTCTCCAAGCTCCACACAATGTTTGTCTGTAGGTTTCTGCTTATGCTCCCAACAGTTGCTAGATGAAGTCTCTGATGACGATTATGCTAGGCTCTTGTCTCTTAGTATAGCAGAGTATCATGAAGAATCATTTTATTGATTTTTTTTCTAGTTGTGTTTGGTTCTATCCTAGGTCTCTGGGTTTCCATCCTCTGTTTACTGAACCTCCAAGCATTGTCATGCATGGGCTCCCTCTCCTGGCATGGGTCTCAAGATCGACATGTCATCTCTTGGACACTGCTCTTAAATTTTGCTCCACCTTTACCCCCAGGACATCTTTCATGCAGGACAGAATGTAGATCAAAGGTTCCATGGGTAGTTTGGTGTCCCAATTTCCCTACTGGAAGTCATGCCTAGTGGCAGAAGATGGCCTGTTCATATCTTTCATTATTAAGCATTTTAGCTGGGGTCACCCTCACAGATTCTTGGGATTTTCCATCGCAGTAGGTTTCTACCTCACCCCCAAAATGTCACCACAATTTCAGTCATTTCTCACCGTACTCTCTCTCACCCCAACTCCCAACCAGATCCATCTGTTCCAATCCCCCATCCATCTTTAGTAATCCAAGAAATCTATTCTATTTCCCCTTCCCAGGGAGACTCATTTATTACATGCCCGTTACAGTATTTGTAATACTGGAGATAATGGTATCCTGAAAACAAATCCATCTGAAATAATGTAAAAAGAATAGCTGACATGGACAAACAATTTATTACTAAATAATATAGAAAATTGAGATATTCCTTTGTGTCATATGAAATTGTTTTTGTCTTGTGATTTCTGATGAATAAATCAGTCCACCCTCTGTGTGTGTGTGTGTGTGTCAGAGACAGAGAGAGAAAGAGAAAGATGAAGTGTGTGTGTGTGTGTGTGTGTGTGTGAGAGAGAGAGAGAGAGAGAGAAGTTTAGATTAAATCTTTATTATCATGAGAAACTCATTAGTAATTGTTGAACATACTGAAATAAATGTCAGTGGAAATGTCTCCATCAAGAATTTGGAATTTCACTTTATGTTCATGATTAAACTTTCATTTGAGATGTATCAATAAATATAATGAAAATTTCTTGCAAAAGCTTGTATTTTCTTGAATAATTGAATGTAATAATTTTATTATATTTGGATATTAAGTTCATAAATACATACTATAACATACTTTCTTATTATCCCAAGGACATGAGCAATTATAAGTAGTCAAACTATATTTTTCTCCTAATATTTATCATACAAGTTCTATATTGTTATTAGAGAGATGGAATGTTTTGACCTCTTAAAAATTATAAAATATGGAATGTCAATGGAGAAAACTTTTCAGAAATAATAAAAGAAATCTGAGAAATAACACACAATGTAACTATGCAATTATGCAATGACATAATATATATTATATAGCCAATATAATATAAATATAAAGTATAATACTTCAGAGAAAAACTTTATACTCTATTAGCAGGATGTACATGACTATTACTTGTGCACTATGTAACCAGACAATTCCAAGACACAAGTTTACTGTTTCCACTTCAAATTCTGATGTTGTTCCTGACACAGCTAAATGATCACTGCTGTCACTCACTCAGCTGTGCTCAGGGATATTTACTCCTTTAGGTCTATTTTCCATCCTGCTTTTCCAGGGGAGGGTGTTCTTTGTGAATCATATTCATACTTTTTCATTCATTTGGCTTTGTAGATTTTTTGTATTTAAAATATATTTTATACAATGTATTTTATCATGGTTTTTTCCCTCCCCAACTTCTCCCAGATACTCATCTCATTCCTCCCAACCTATCTTCATACTCTTTCTTGTTCTCTCGCTCAAAATAAAGAAAGAAAGAGAGAGAGAGAGAGAGAGAGAGAGAGAGAGAGAGAGAGAGAGAGAGAGAGATAAGACAGACAAAAAAAAAAACCTCTGTACAACAGAAAAAATGAAGTCCATTTTGTGATGGTCAACTCCTCCTGGATCTGAGGCCTTCCCTGGAAAGTGGTTCTGATTCCACTAGCATGTTTAGGAAAAGTAATATAAATAATGTATACATATGATGAAATAGTTATGTGTTTTGGCAAGACACATGCTAGAATCATTTGAGAAGAGGAAATTTCAACTGAGATATTGCCTCCATGAGATTTGCCTGTACGCAAGTCTGGCCCATTGTGGGTGGTGCCAACTCTGAGCAGGTGGTACTGAGGTGCATAAAAGAGTAGGCTGTGCAAGCCACCAGGAGCAGGCCAAGAAGCAGCTTTCCTCCATGGCCTGGGTATCAGTTCATGTCTCTAAGTTCTACCCTGACTTCCCTCAGAGATGTGTGACCTCAGAGTTATAAAATTGAATAATCCCTTTCCTCTCCAATTTGCTTTTGATTGTGGCATTTTATCATGGCAGTAAGAACCTTAAGATTTTATGGAAAGCAATAAAATTAATAATTAATAATAATTAAACATTCATAGAACTAATTAAATTGTTATGAATGCAACAAAATCCAAAAAGCAATATAGTTTTAGTTAATGAAAGCAACTATATCTATGGTTCATGTTTCTCGCTCTATAAAATACATATCTTTTGGAAACCACTTTTATAATTTTTAGTATTATTCCTTATTATTTTGATCTTTCATCTAGAAAAAATAAAAGCAAAATTTATATTTGTGACAACCAATTGTTTATTTTATTCCAGATCTGAATTCCACAAATAAACTCTGATAAAATTGTCTAGATAGTTATCACTGGAAAGGGATATATAAATATAAAAACCATTCCTAAGGATATTAGTTTAGGGCTTAAGCATTAGGAAGATCCGGTTATAAGACATTTACTTTTTAAAATTCTTTAAGTGACTGAAACACTCAAATGAAGACGGTCACTTGCTTGATTGACAACTGTCAGGCAGTTCCCAGAGAAAACCTGTAATGAAGTCACATTTTCCTGGTAATTTATTTCAGGACCAGAGTTCATAGGATGGTGCAACTCAGATTCTCTCCTCAGGGAAACATTTCTGCAAACACCATCATAAACACACCCAGAAGCTTGTTTCTGTCAAGTTTACCATAAAGATTAAACATCACTGTTGTTCAGAGCGTTTTTGATCTTTCCAGTGACACTGGGAGGGATTTGTTCCCCAGCCAGAGGCTCTGAAAAGAGACTCCATCCCATTCCCAGGAACCACTGAAATAACAGCTACTGCTGAAGCCAGGGGTGCTGCTCTGGGACAGGTTGTTTAGCCAAGACAAACCCCTGACGCCTTACAGTGGCCTCAGAGAAACTTCAGTCTGTCATGAGAAATGCAGATGATGCTCACATCATCCTAGCTACAGAAATTCTGTGTAATCCCACAGTGCCTCCTAATGACTATGTAGTTGTCCTGAAAGCAATTAGGGAGGATGTTCATCATTGCCCATATGGAAAAAAAAAAAAAGACAGGCCTAGTCTTCCTGAGAAGACTGAATGGCTAAGCAAAAGATTTTGGTCAGCAGACCAACAGTCATATGTATATGCACTGGCTACATTAGCAGCCCCCTTGTTACTTTGATTGGATCACCCGTGCTGCTGCTGAGGCTCCAGTAAAGCATCATCCCAGTTTTCCCTTACCTGCTATGCTCTTTATCACTAACTAGATGAGACAGATTAAGTCATAATATACACTCCTCGGGTTGTCAGAACCAGGCATGCACAGCAACTGCAGTTAGAAAGCAACTCAAGAATCACAAAGAGAAGCCAGCAAGAAAGACGAAAGAGAACTGAGCCGAGAACAGCTGCTGACGTAGTCATAAGACAAGAGGTGGTGGAGAGCTGAGGACACAGGAAGCAAAGAACTAAAAAGAGCCAAGACTGCAAAACAGTGGAGGGATGCAGAGGTCTGAGGCTGAGGGTGAACTCCAGGCCCACACTGGAGAAGGGCTTCAGAGAACAGCCACAAAGGTCTCTGCGGAAAAGCTCTTAAAGTCTTAGTAGTATGTGGGTTCTAAAGTGCTCAGAAGAGAGCTTACTAGTACCCATGGTGCGTTTTGCTGATCTCGAAGCTGTCACAATTTGGTCTGCCTCAACCCTCAAACTGCAGAGCTACAGCATTACTAGGAAGCTGACATCCAAAGTTCAAGATGTAATATTAAGAGCCAATATGGCTGCCTAAATAGCACCAGAACAATGTCAATACGAATTGACATGCCAACTTAGATGGGGAACTTTCATAACATTGCAGAATAGAGACCCAAGACCATTCATCAGGACCAAAGTCTGAAGTGAAAATCTGTATTAAGCTTGCCAGTGACTTCCTGGAAAGAAACCCTTCTTCCAGAGTAGCCTGGAATGTATTTTACAAGAAGCTTGGAAAGTCAAATAACATGGAAAAACTAGATCCTGCTTGGCAGGAGGTAAAGCAAGCAAGTAGTTTAAGAGACGCCAAAAATATACAGTTAGCTGGGGGCATTTTGACCACAAGTTTCTAGAATAGGGCTGAGTACTTTCCCAAGGGACATTTTATAATGGGGATTAAAAAAAGAGAGGTCAGATACAACTTCAACCAAAGATGGCTCCAGCTAAGACAGGAAGGAAGAACTTTTGCTCTGTCACAATAAGATACCTTTATGATATAGGTTGTGGAGCTCAGACTGTTAATGACTTCTGAGAGAGGAAATATTAATTTGCCCAATAGATATAGCCACTGATATGTTAGCTAATTCCAAGTAGTCAGCCCTAAACATAAATCATATGAACAACATTAAATTGACTTATCAGGTTATATTTGTTTGTGTATGTTCCGATAATTTAAAAGAGAGAGAATTTGAGAAGGAGTGGGAGGTAACAGAACGTGTTGGACAGGAGAGAGAGTAAACATATAAATAAAGCAAGTACAGTACTCATGTTTGAAGATTATAAAAATTCTAAATGAACAAGAACTGAACAGTGCAATGACTTGAAGCTTTATTATCTTCACAGAAAATCCAGCTTCAGCTTTGTAAGGGGACCTGACTGAGCCTTGAGACTTTTACCATCCAGGTCACAAATCTGCAAAGATAGAATGTGCTCACTGGTATTCTTCCCCTTGTGATCCGCTACACAATTACTATATGAAATGCATTTAGCTCAGAAATATTTTCCACAAAGCTTATCGACTGCTAATCAAGTCCTAAGTATATAAGCCTGTGAAATATATCATCATATGTAAGCCATAATGATATTTATAAAGTTCTATAAAATATAGAACTTTTCTGAGAGAAGGGCTATCATCAATCTTACAAATCAGAACTTCTTCCAAATGTCCTTAGATTCTCATATGAATTTTTTCTAGAAAACAGAATCTAATAGAAATAAGGAATATATCCCCTCCTCGTTTGTTTTATGGAGCAGAGCATCTGTCATCACGTGACAAACTGTGATTTGGGCTAGAGGTAATGCTTGTACATATTACTTATGACATTAAGTATTTATAGGAAGCAGAGGTTATAGGCCCTTAATGTTCAGGCAACCTACCCATCTGTTCTCTTACCTGTGGCAATCATGAATACTCAATCAAGCAGGTGTAGATGCTGAAAGAATCCTCCTCTTTTACATACAGTTGTACCATTGGAGATGTACCTGCTGAGCCAAGATGACAGTAAAATGAAAATGTTCTGCCTGCCACATCAATTGTCTTATTTTTTCCTTTCATCCTCAGAAAACATAATCCACTAATACACAAACACAGAGAGATGCCCAAATCCACAGATGCCCAAATCCCATATCAAGATGGTATAGCATTTGTATATGATTGGCACTTCATCTTATAAACCTTTAAGTACCAATGGATTAATTACATAAATAATACTGAATTATACGTGCATAGATGATATGCTATATTTTTAGGTGATATTGACAAAAAGCCTGTGCAAGTTCAGTGCAGATGTAATTGTTTTATAACAGGCATTATTCACCAGGGTTGCTTGTAGATGCCAAAGCTCTGGAGGTTTAAGTATTTTATGTCTAGGCCTATCTGAATTTGATTGCTAGTGTGATCACACTCTTAATCAAATCAGTGAT
Source organism: Microtus agrestis (assembly GCA_902806775.1). Classification (NCBI taxonomy): domain Eukaryota; kingdom Metazoa; phylum Chordata; class Mammalia; order Rodentia; family Cricetidae; genus Microtus; species Microtus agrestis. Next base: position 2,223,245 of record CADCXT010003491.1, on the reverse strand, counting down.
GCAAGATAAAGATTTGCAAAGTACACTTGTCTTTCAGACCCTGAAGCCAAATCCCTGTGTTACAGGAAATAGACTGGAAGAGTGTTGGGGGAAGATTCTGATGGGAAACGGACGCCTGAGTGACTATGTACACGGATGAAGCTCCTAGAAAATTGACAAAATGCAGAATTTGAATTAGATCTGAAGACAGCAACTAAAAATATCTTTTAAAATAAGGAAATAGGTAAACTCCTTCCAGGGGAATATTGAGGCAAGATCTGGAAAGAAATTTCCTGGATTTTCTCAAAAGATTTACTGGCTCATTGTCACCTGTTGGGAAGAGAACAATTAACTTTGTCTCTGGTGGCTGTGGCCCATTATGAATCCGATGAGATACTCTTCTTTTTCTCCAATCTGAGTTTGTTTACAACCAAGATATTTCAGGGGAATATGAACAAACAAACAAGCAAAGTGCTGATTCAGTATTCTAAATGTATTCAGTGTATAGGTTGAAGAAACCAGTGAGCACAAGTTGAAAGCTAGGACATTTTTCGTTTTTTCCAAAATAAGTTCTGCTACAGTCATGTGACTTGTTGAAAGAATATCCTAGGGTTGCTGAAAGGGAGCTTTTTCTGGTAAGTAGATGGTGGTGTATGACGTGAGGAGATCAACAACAGCAATAGGCTGCAATTAAAGATAAGAGGATTAAAGAAATCAAGGTACAAATCAAGCTCCAAATAGCAATATGGTAATAAGGGAAGACAGTGGTCCTCTAGTGTTTTATTAAATGGATAACGAGAACGAATATGAAACAAGAATCTAAGGCCCTATCTTTACTGACTTGTAGCTGAATGTTAGGGGCATCTTCCCTATGGCAGGTTTTAAATGAACATACTAGATGGGAGCTCGTACATCTGTTCTTCTATAGAAAGTGTTAAACTGCACCATCTTTCAGTAAGGTAATAGAAATATGTTTTGATTAAGGATGTCTCAGAAGCAGTTTTATTCCTTTTCCCCAGTTCTCTCTGTTTGTAATTCTGTTTGGTCCATGAGAGAGTCCAAAGTTAAATAAGACAATGTCCTCTGAAACCTCTGATGTATCTAACATGGCAAAATACCACTGACTGCTTAGCCGACTACGAATGCACAGAACATCCAAAACTGACTGAGAAACTGACTATTTTACATCTTCAAGAATTCAGTTTCTGACATTTATGTCATTTTCTATAAAGTTTTATTGGTGCGTTTCAAGAAACATGCCTCAGAAATTTATGAACACAAGCCATATAATATACCCATTAAAATATCTAGAACCTCCAAGGTGATTTTAGCATAACTGACTCCCGAGCCATGTGGCTATTAGCACCATTCCCTGTGACACCTAAGCAGTGACTTAAAAGGAGCAACCATTGCTTTTGATGCTGTTAATGGCTACTGTACAATAAAAGAGCAACACTGTGCCTGGCGCCAATGTAAATGCTTTTGTTTTCACTAATGTATGCAAGCCAATGCCAATTAAAACCAATTCTGCCATAGCTATGCTATAATTCTCCTTAAAGACAAGCAAGAATCACCGGTTTCCTGGTCATTTAGTGACTATTCCTGTCATTGAAAATATATGGCATATGGCTAAGGATTGCTTTGTTAAGAAAAATAGGAAAACTTTATTATAATAAATCTCAGCATTTATTGCACAAAAATCTACCTTAATATATTATCCACTATTCCCTGCATAACCAACAAGTGGTTCATATTGCAAGCATCCTATTAATATCTCCTCTACTAAAAGATGTTGTAATAAGTATAAGCCAATAGAGATGGTCCTCAAGATACTTTTGAAAACTGGTTTAAAAATCCTAATTTGATATTAACTTCATACACGTTGAGTATGCTTATAGAAACGAAACACATAGAAATAGTTCTATTAAATTTTAAAAGCTAGAAGTCACAGTTTCTAATGGGGAAAATGTGCTACTGATAAGAAAACATGAAGAGTCTTGTAAAGTAGGTTATATAAAATTCACATGTTGGAGGAACATGCTGCCTACGTCCCACCGAATAGTACATCTGCATTGTTACAAACGTGTTCCTTTTGCCTGTGTATAAAATATTAGATATGTATCTCTGGGAAAATTGTTGAATATTTTGGGGGTATGCTTTTTGAAAATATTTACTTTAGATTACAGGGGTGAAATTACAAGAAACAATTTGAGATTAACTTTATCTGATGAAGGCTTATTAGACAAATGACCAGTTACCAAAAATACCCTTCCCCTGGGAGAAAAGAAACTAAATAAGATGAGAAGTGGTGTTTCTAACAAATGTAGTCAGTACTGAGTCAGGAAAGTTTTAAGCTGGCAATGAGATTGGTTCCCTCTGGACTTATGCTGTAATAGGATTGCTGAAATGCATATCCTGTACTGCATATCCTGTATGCATGATCCGCATACCTTAAATCTCTTTGATGAAAATCAAACATCCATGTGGAGAGCCAGATAAAAGCAAATGCGTACTTGACAGTTGCTGAGCAAGGTGAGAAGAAGGTATTTATGCCACTGTTTTTACTACCTGATAATATCTTATTGCTAAGTAAATAGTGCTACTCATTAAAATGTATCCACATCTCATCTCTAACCTTTTCACCTCAAATCTGGAGTCATTCTAAATTCAGGAAGCATGGTTTATATGCTAAGAAGTACATTTTTTAGTTATTTCTATTCTAATATTAAAAGTTTCTTAGTCCTGTGCTAAAAATACTTTTCTGAAAATAAATAGGTTGGAGCTGAAGAGATGGGCTGGACTTGGTGGTGCACATCATCAACTCCAGAACTCCAGTGTTAGAGTCAAGTGGAACTATATGACTTCCAGGTCAGTCGAGTTACCGAGGTACAATCTCAAAACTAAAATAAATAAAACAGTCAGATGTTTAGCCTTGAGTATTGGTCAGCTTTAAATATCAGGATTTATGCCTTCCAACTTCAAAATATTTTAGGACTTCACTATCATGAACCACTTCAAGGGGCTGGTAAGTAGTGTGCACAGGCCTGTGAATTGTCCGCTCTCCCTCTGTCATCATCTATATGTACATAATTTAAAACATGTTTGCCTCCTTCTGAATCCCCATGCGAACTTTAAACTTCATTTTTAATTTGTATAAAAGTTTCAGTTGTTTATATCACTTCCCCTTTATATACAATTGTCCAGAAACTAGAGGGGCACTATCCATTATTTTGCAAATTGTGATTTCCTTGGCTTCTATGCCTCATCCAGCTTCTCTCCATCATAACATCTACCTGATCATCAGATTGCACTTCAAATATTTCCTCCTTCAGTAATGTATTCACTGCCCCGTGTTTTTTCTAAATGACAGCTGAGTGCTCAATTTTATGCCCGTACTTCAGAGCCTTAGATTTCTTTCAAACACAGAAATTAATTATATCCCTTGACTTATTATTTTATTATTTCCCAAGAGAAGGAGACAAGTCTCTGGCAAGAGGAAAATCATATCTAGCAAACTATGCTACATACACAAATTAACTTATATCATGCATGGTCAAAAAATCAGTTGGTAGAAATTAGACAGAATGGCTCACATGTTTGATATGTTTGATTGTTAGTCCTTGTTTCCAGTTAAAAATCTAAAGGATTGCCTATCTTACCTACAACATGGTACAGAGGTTAAAAACAACAAGAATTTATAATCAATTCTTTTCTTAGATAGCAGGTTTAGGTTTTTCAGACTTAAATTTGTAAATTTACAAGGAAAATATTATAATCCTTAGATAGAGTTTATTCAATAGTCAAGTGATATTTGCACAGTTTTCAAAACTTACTAGTCACATAAGCCAGCACCAAGAAAATATCCATGTGACAAAGTTATTATGCACTCACTGTGTGTGGTTTTGTGTGTGCATTTCTGTGTGTGTATGTGTGTGTGAGAGATAGATAGATAGAGAGAGAGAGAGAGAGAGAGAGAGAGAGAGAGAGAGAGAGAGAGAGAGAGAGAGAGAGAGAGAGAGAGAAAGTTCTCACATATGTGTGCTCTACGGACTGAACCTAAATGCTTCATACATGCTAGGCAATCACACCAAGTTGTATCCCAAAATTAATTCCTAAATGCAAATAAAACTCCTCATTTCAAATGCTAGTTTAGGCCTTCTTCGGCTTGGCCATATCTTGAGTATATTGCAACAACGCACTTGTCTAATATTTAATTTTGAGAACATATTAAACTTTTCTTGTTATAGACAGCCTGCTGAGGTATCATAGAGTCCTCTTTTCCCATAAGAATGCTGACTTCTCTCAATGATGCATCTTTTTTCCAATTTAAGAAGTAATCCAATTGCCTTTATAGAGGTTCTCTGACCAAATCTCTCCAGAGAGTCTTTGGGCTCATCACCCACCGACTCCCACAATCTCACAGAATGTGATTTACCAGCTACTCATCGCATAGTCAATAACAACAGGGCTTTCATTTCCTAGGATTTAAATAGATTCTTTTTTTCAGCTGGGCTAAAGTCGCCCTTGGGAAGGTAGATATTTTCCATTATTACATCTAGTTGAGAAATGAGCAACTCTGTCTGGGACATTGAATTCGAATCACTGGTGCACTAAGGGATGGAATTTCCGACTTGGAAACTGGGGACTTGGCTTAAACTTCCTGTCTTAGGACCACAGTTTTGCATTTGATAGCGGTAGGAGTTTGTTTCTCAAAAAGTCATTTATTTTCTAATCTAAAGCTTATCACACAAGTCTGCAATATGAGGAGCGAGCTGGTATTTGACATCAGTTTTTATGTGCAGGCTTCTATATTAGTTTTCGAGCTGTATCTTGTTCTATCTTACAAATCATGCAAAATAGTTGCTAATTTCTTCACCTTACAAGAAAAAGTCATTCACCGATGGCCACAAAACTGTTAAATGTCACACCTAGGTCTCAAACAGGCAGTCCTGAGGCTTATGCTCCCTCTGACAGAAAAGGCCTCCTTCTGCATTTTACTATGTATGAGTAGGAGATTTATACAGGCTTACTAGATATATCAATTTTTAAATTACTTCAAAATCTAGCTCTACTTAATTAACTATAAACATTTTAAAAATAATAAGTCTAACAAATTATATGACTGGATAACATTGCAATTGATGAAAACCTAGAACACCTCCCTATTCTCTTTTGGAAAAAAAAATCATTTTATCTGCTTTCTTCAGCATAATCACAAGATGTCAGAATTTTAGGGATGCCAGCCCTCCAAAGAATCTCTTATAAAGAATTTCTAGCCAGAGAAATCTTTTAAAGGTAATTGAATTACATGTTGAATTGGAAAATATATATATTCTCTCAGTCAGTGAATTGTATTCCTAGCCCCTGAATCACTTCTTTAAAAAAATATTTAAAATTAAATTAGGATTACATTACTACCCTTCCTTCCACTTCTTACAAATATGCAATCTGTTGAGCCCATGTTTGTTAGTTGTGCATATGGTTTCAGGGATGACCACCTTGCATTGCCTGGCATAAGCTGATTTGTCCTATCCTGAGCTACTTTTCATTCCCTGTATGTGTGCTTGTGTACAGGTCATAAAACTCAAAATGTTATCTTGGGAGGTGAAGAGCAAATCTTAAAACAGGTATAAAAGCCAGAATTTTATATATATGATATATATATATATATATCATAAATACACAAGGAGGGACTAGCAGTCAGAGGGAGCTAGGAAGCATGAAAGAGTCTGGCAGTTGGATAAATAAGAACAAAATATAATGACACATATGAATGAGAATACAATAGTGAGGCCCATTACCTTTTATTCTGACAGGATCCTCATCATAAGCATTTAGTAAACACAGGTCTAAATGCAGAAACAAAAATAAACAATATTCAAGACTCTGAGAAATTCAGTTGGTTGAACACATTCCACTGATTTAAAAAGCAGCTCTCCAAGGCTGGAGAGATGGCTCAGTGGTTAAGAGCACCACCTGCTTTTCTAAAGGTTCTGAGTTCAATTCCCAGCAACCACATGGTGGTTTACAACTCTCTGCAATGAGATCTGGTGCTCTCTTCCGGCCTGCAGGCATGCAGGCAGGCATAATACTATACCCAATAAATAAATCTTTAAAAAAAAAAAAAAAAGCTCTCCAATGTGCCCCAGAGCTTTTCTGCAAACTAACTCTAAAGTTAGAAAGCCCTTCAGCTTCCTTTTTCCCTTGGAGCTGGCTATCACTGCCATAAAGATATCTTCCATTCTTTCTGTTTCCCTCAAAAACAGCTACCCAGTTTCCCAGTTTCTATCTAATAGTGTCTCCAGTTCTGTGTGTACTTTGAGAGATTTACTTATTGGCAGGAGGTCACGTACTTTGTATTTCTTTGTGCCTAGTAGATATGTTAGTGAACAAATTATATCTCTTTCCATTTCCTTAAAATGGTACTTAATATAGGTTTTAAATAAATGCTTTTTAGAGATAATTATATTTCTTTTAAGGCAATTTAAAATACAAGTTTCTGCTAAAAATGACTATCCATTAATAGTCATATAAAATTAAATCACTGTGTATAAAAATATCCATATAGAATATGTTTGAAGAAACTGCTCTTAGCAACATTGCCTCCCTTCCCACCTCTGGATTCCTTTTTTTTTTGTTTTTGTTTTTGTTTTTTGTTTTCTTTTGCTCTCCTGACATTTTGAGTTTTGCATCACAATAGCCCTTCCTAGTAGTTTCTGGTTTTATAAATTGATGCTTGAATTAAATCCATATATTAACATATCTGTGATCATTATTTTACATTGATGCAAATGTTGTGAAATTAATTGAGTATAATTGCTGAACCCAATATGAAGAACATTTTAAAAATTGAAACACAAACACATTTCCTGGTGAATGGATGGTAAACAGCTATTGAGCTAATCCCCTTTCTCCTTACTTGTCCATAAGGACTACAAGAAGCATTTCTTTCTTTAGTTCACAATCCTAGAAGAATACCTTTGCAGTTTTACCTCAGTGTAATATTATTATACAGGCCTGCTTCATAACATATCAAATGGACCTTATTACTTTCCTTTCCACTAGGTATTACACTGTTCCACCATATCAATAACATTATGTTGATTGGCCAGTTGAGCAAAGATAGCAAACAGTTTTGGCTTGTTGATAAAGCATATGCTCACTAGAGGATGGGAAACAAACCCAACCAAAATTCAAGGGTCTTCTTGCTCAGGGAAATTTCTGAGTCCAGAAGTATAGGATATTCAAAAATGCATCCAGATCCCCTACAAGCAAGAGGCACAATGCTTATTGAGCTTATTTAGGTTTGGAAGGCATCAAATTGTTGACTGAGGTATGTTGCCTAGGCCCATATACCAAGTGATTCAGAAAACTATGTGGTTTGAATGGTTTCTTGAACCAGAAAGGACTCTTGAGCAGGTCCATGCTGCTGTTCAGGTTGCTCTACCACCTGGACTATACAATCCACTAGACCCTATGATACTTGAGGAGTTACTGATAAAGAATTATGCTGTTTATTGCCTTTCCCACAACCCTATAGATGGATTACAGTGGAAAGCTTTAGTATTCAGAGGCAGGGTCTTACTATCTCCTTTTGAGAGTTAATTATTTTGAGAGGCAACTATTCTCCTTTTGAAGATAGAACTTGGCCACTTATTGAGCCTTAGTGTAAACTGAACATTTGACAATGGACTACCAATTTACCATTTGAACAGAGTTACTCCATATGATCTCAGTATTCATTAACTGACCCACCCAGCCAGAAAATTGGATGCACACCGTAGCAATCTATTATCAAATGAAAGTGATATGTGTACAATTGGCCAGAGCATGTCATGAGTGCCCAAGTGAGTTACACTAAGAAGCATCCCAAATTCCTATCATTCTTACTCCTATTAAAATGGCTTCTGTTCCCAAGCAGCTACATCTATTGCATTATGGGATGTGCACTATGATAGTCTGTGTAAGAGAAGGCAAATGCCTGGCTTACAGCTGGTTCTTTATACTATGCAGACAACACAGATAAGTGGACAGCTGCAGCCTTTTAGCTTCCTTCTGGCACAACTACTAAGGACACTGAGGATCCTTCCTTGCAATAGGTGTGGATTTTAGGAAGAACTCATAGTCTTAAGTTTTGGTTGGAAGGAAAAGTGGCCACATGTACTATTGTTTACTGCCTCATAGGCTGTAGACAAGAGTTTAGATGGCTGATCGGGGACACTGAAGTAGTATGATTAGAAAATTGGTGAGAAAAACATCTGGATAAGAATTATGTATCTAGATCTCTCTGAATGGAAAGAAGAAACTTTTATTTCATGTAAATTCTCATCAGTTAATTTTAGAAGAAGAAGAATTTGATAATGAAGTATATAGGATGACCCAATTTATGAACAGTCATCCTCTATCTCGAGCTAGAATGCCACATAGAAATGGGGGTTATACGCTCATTTGTCTAAAGCTAATTGATATATGGCTGTGTCTAAGTACCAAATCTCTCAGAAGCAGTGACTGACCCTGAGCCTCGATATGGTAGACTTCCTTTTGGTGATGAGCCATGGTTGGTTACAATGAACCACTTGTATTGTAGAGGGGACATCACTTTGTTTTCAATGGAATATATACTTATTTTGGTTTTGTTTTTGACATTCCGCTAAATAATTTTTACGCAAAGTTTATCATTACAGAGTATCTTATCCACTATTATGGTATTTGACACAGCATTGATTCTAACCAGGGAAGGCAGTTAAGGAAAAGCAAGAGTCACTCATGCTTATGGAATTCACTCATACCATGTCTCTCAGCATACTAAAACAGTTTGCTTGCTAGAATGGATGGAATGACATTTTAAAGAAACTGCTAAAGCACCTTATTGGCTGGGGCAGGGTTCTCAAGAAGGCTGTATATGCTTTGAATCAGCATCCAATATATGGTACTGTTTCTTCTATAGCCAAGATTCTCCAGTCCAGGAACCAAACGGTGAAAATGAAAGGGCACATCATCCCAAGTAACTCACTAAGAAAAAAAATCTTTGCATTTCCCAAAACCCTGTGTGCTCTTCGGGCCTAGAAGTTCTCATGCCAGAGGGAAAAAAATGCTTCTACCAAAAAGGTAATGTCAAAAAAATCAACAAAAATCCCATTGAGTTGCAAGTTAAGACTTCTTCCTGGACAATTCAGAGCCCTAAGGCCCTTGAGTTAACTGGAATAAAACTGAGTAACAATGATTATGTTTTAAAAATAACATACATTCCTAGTGGGAAATCATTCCACAACCTTAGAGATTAATATAGAAAAAAACTATATTCTGAGGGAAAGAAACCACCCCCCTGACAATTAAGGAAAGTCACGTGATTCCAGGAGTGAGGCAAATGTACTCCTGCATAGAGGTCCAGAGAGGCCATTGCATAAGACTGAGAAGGCAAAGCCTAGATTGCATTGGAGACCACAAGATATTGGAGATGCCAGAGTTGTGGGATACTTACTGAGGAAAACTACAAACTGTGTGTGGAAGGAGCTCAAGTATGTTGCAGTCAACAAAAAAATGAATGAATGGATTTGGAGATCTGAAGAGTGCTTTGACATCAGGCATGGAAATGCCCAGCTGTGTCTTGGACTTGCTTTGCTCCAGCATGTACTCACTATGATCCCTTCCCTCCCTTTCAGAATGGTAATATATATCCTGTGTTATTGTATCTTGGAAATATGTGATCTATTCTTTTAATTCTTATATGACAAGGTATTACAGGACCTTACATGAGCCTTAGGAGAAACTTTGAACCTTGGACATTTAAACAGGGATTATACTGTGATAGATTATGCAGACTTTTGAAGTTTGAAAATACATTTTAAAATTATGATATGGCTATAAAATATGATATGGGAGAGAAGGGGTAGAATGTAGTAGTTTGGATGACCTCCACAGGTACACAGTGAGTGGTAGCATTTAAAAGAATTAGGACATGTAGTCTTGTTGGGGTAGGTGTGGCCTTATTGGAGGTAGCATGTCACTAGGGATGGGCTTTGAGATTTCAGAAGCTCAAGACAGGCCCAGTGAATGGTTCATTCTCTTTTTCTGCTGCCTGCAGATCCAGGTGTAGAACTCTTAGCTCCTCTCCTACATAATGTCTACCTGTGTGCCACCATGCTTCCCACGATGCTGATAATGGATTATACCTCCGAACTGTTAGCCAGCCCCACTTAATTTATCAGAGCTGTTGTGAGCATGGCAACTCTTTACAGCAGTATAAAATCCTAACTAATTCAGGTGGGATCTGAAGTATTACATGGTAGAATTATCACAGTGTGGCTAGGATGAGGCAAACCAGATGCTTGCTAATCAACAGAATAGACACCTCCATAACAATTGTTTTTCAACTATCAAGCAGCATGCCAGCTGTTTGCACTAGAAAGTGGGGGCCTACCATTTAAGAATCTAAGCAATAGTGGAGAGGGTACCTAAAATACCCTTCTCCTATAATCATGTTGATGACTACTATTATTGTCATCATAGAACCTTCATCCAGTAACTGATGGAAGCAGATACAGAGACCAAACCTAAGAACTGGGCTGAACTCCTAGAGTGCAGTCATAAAAAGGGAGGAGTGATAATATGTTTTGTTCTTCTGGAGAACTACAGTTCCCAGGATTCCCCAGCGCGACACTTCTCCCAGACGCCCCCCTTTAAAACCAAGAGTGGCCTCAAGCCGCTCTCTCCCTCTTTCCTGCTCTCTCATCCTCTCCCCCTCTCCCCCGCCTCTCTCCCCTGCCTCCCCCTCTCTTTTTTCTGTCTGTCCTTGTGTGCCCGACACTTCCCCCCCCATTAAATAGCACCCACGTGGGAGCTTTTGCGTTGTTTTGTCTGTCTTGTGTTTGTCTCCACACACCCACCCGCACGTAATTTTTTAAAAAAAATTTTAAAAAAAAAAAAAAAAAAAAAAAAAAATAACAAAAGTAATTTGAGCTCACTGATTCCAGACTGACAGCTGGGGAATCTTGCATAAGACCAAACTAGGACCTCTGAATGTGGGAGACAACTGTGTGGCTTGGGCAATTTGTGGGGCCACTATCAGTGGAACCAGTATTTATCCCCAGTGCATGAACTTGCTCTTTTGAGCCCATTCCCTGTGGAGGGACATCTTGCTCAGCCTACATACAGGAGGCAGGGCCTTGACCCTTCCTCAAGTGACTTGACAGACTTTGATGACTACTCTTGGGAGGTCTCACCCTCTCTGAGGAGTGAGTGGGAAGTAGGGTGGGAAGAAGATGGGGGAAGTGGGAGAATGGGAGGAAGAGGAAACTGAGATTGATATCTAAAATAAGATTATTTTAAAAATAAAATTTAATAAAAGAAAGTAGAGGCCTAAAAGTTGGAGCTCCAGGGTAACAAGGAGAGATGTTTAGAAGCCTATTGTCAAGTTCTCTCAAAAGATTTTCAAGGTCACAAGACTTCTTAATATTTTAGACGAAAAACTCAAAAAGCCCAAGACCAGGGACACTACCCAGTGTTGGGATTCAGAAGGTTGTGTAATTTAAAGGCTGCCCAAAAGCTTTACTTGGAGCTTGTGGATCTTCTGTGTAAAGCTGTCAGGTAATGTTCGTGACAATCTGGAGTTCAGATCCTCATAAGACCTAGGGTCTTTTCAAACCTCTGAGCAACTACCCTACTTCCTACTAGATCAAGCATCTGTTGAGGGTGGAGCTGCTGCCTGAGGCAAGCAATTTGATAAACTGTGAAGCCTTCAATCTCTGCTATCTATTGGTGCTTCCTGTTTCCAGCTCAGAAAACACTATTAAATTTAGGTAAGGAAAAATCTCTCCAGAGATGTCTCTATTAGACTACAGTGTAGAACAAATAATAAAAACCCAGAGATATAAATTTGGGTTCAACCCAAAAACCAGAAAAGTAAAGCAGCCAAGCCACTAGAGAAGTCTAACCTCTACCAAGGCTCGGTGACTGCAAACTAAGCTTCTCTCTCCTCTCATTTTATTTATTTATTTATTTATTTAAGATTTCTGCCTCCTCCCCACCACCGCCTCCCATTTCCCTCCCCCTCCCCCAATCAAGTCTCCCTCCCTCCTCAGCCTGAAGAGCAATCAGGGTTCCCTGCCCTGTGGGAAGTACAAGGACCACCCATCTCCATCCAGGTCTAGTAAGGTGAGCATCCAAACTGCCTAGGCTCCCACAAAGTCAATAGGTGCAGTAGGATCAAAATCCAGTATGAGTGTTGGGATTAATGGTGTAAGACCCTCTAGAACTGGGATTAAAGATCAGTCACCACCACCTGGATTTGTTTCTGCTTTGATCTTTTGTAGCCCACGGTGGTCTTGAACTCGCAGAGATCCATCTGCCTCTGTCTCCTAAATCCTGTGGAGTAAAGATATGTGTCACCATTACCTGACTTCTAGTGGTTTTAGCATTGTTTTTAGTCTTCAGGCAAGATTTATATATCAAAATACAAATAATATACCAGGACACTAAATGTTTTACTATTTCAGGGAAAGTAGCCCAGAAGTGTGTCTCCAAGTCATCTCATTGACATAGCTAAGCAGCCTACTTTAAGAGTATTTGGGCCTTCACAGCTCCTTGTTTGTCCAAATATTTTGTACCACTCACGGTCATTAAGTCTTGAACTTTGGAACAGCTACTGAGTTGTCACCAGTCGAAGTAGTTCTTCCATCAGAGAAGAGCTTATCTTGTGTAGGTAGAAATAGTTCATCAATATTTGTGATTAAAAAAAGGCCTCACACAAACAATTTTAAGGCCATACTTTTAGGAGTGAGGTCAATCAATGCCAATGTTTCTGCTAGTTGTTTCAGGGCGTCTTTAGTCCTCAGGGTGGCTGGTTTTGTCAGAATGACAGTCTCATTAGTGTTAAACTGTTAATGCTACAGCTCATTTTGAGCAGCAAGAGAAGGTATAAAAAGTGCTAATTAGACTTATTTAAAATACCCTAAACTCAACAGCTTTGCTTGTTTACATGAAAATGAGCTTCAAAATTGTTTACAATATAAACTTTCAGAACTTATTATAACACTGACAGTGATTTTTCACATTTTAACAACACTTTAACGGTGCTTAAAATTTGCCTGCTTGCCTGCTGACCAAGACTTAAGAGATGGGTTTGTATTGTATGACAAACATTCCCTGGGGAAATGCAACACACACACACACACACACTTTTCCCACAGATAGGGAGTAAAGTTACCACCAAACTCCAACTTGGTGAACGAATGAGTTTTATGGGGATTACTTAAAGGAATTTGGGTGAGAGATTACTTCCAAAAGCAGAAATTACTCAAGCACAGCTACATCACCAAAGTCCACCTCAGCATTGGTGGCAGCACACAAATGTGAACATGGAGTACACTCCACAGCCTGCAGGTTAGAGAACATCCTTTTCAGTCTGCTCAGCTGGTCTGCACTCTTCCAGGCAGCTCAGCTGGTTTAGTTTCCTCCAGGCAGTTTGGAGATCTCTGCTTCTTCTAGGTGTCTGGACATACCTGAGACTCTTCTTTGCAATTTGGCTTCTCTGAGACTGACTCTCGGTATTCTTTACTATCTGTATACTCTTAAGGAAGAAAGGGGCTAGGGAATCTGCTCAGTTTCAGAGACTTCCTAGAGCTATTTGGAGTTGTTTATTTTCTGTGTTGATGAGCCTCCTAACAGGATGCTACACAACACTGTCTTGTCTTATTTGTCTCATCTTACTGGTAATCCTAATGCTCAGAGGTAGAGGCAAGCAGATCTCTGTGATGTCGAGGCCAGCTTGGACTACAAGAGCTAGTTTCAAGACAGGCTCCAAAACTATAGAGAAATGCTGTCAACAAAAACCAAATGAAAACAACAACCAAAAAGACACATCTGTAGGTGGAGGATGCTCATTGGTTTCGGCACCCAGACCTGAATAATAATACAAAACTATATTAATTACAACATTGTTTGGCCAATGACTCAGGCATATTTCTAGCTAACTCTTCCATCTTAAATTAACCCATTTCTATTAAATCTGTGAATCACTATGAAGCTGTGGCCTACTGGTAAGATTCTGGCCAACAGATGGCGTCTTCCTCCTCCGGCAGCTACATGACATCTCCTTGACCCCGCCTACTTTCTATATTTCTGTTCAGATTTCCAGCCTGGGTTTACTCTCCTAAACCATTGATGGACAAAGCTTCTTTAATAACCAATGGAAATAAAGCATATTCATAGAAAGCAGAGCGGAATACCACACCATATATCTCTCTTCTTTCTCCCTACCCTGCCTCTCTCTAAGTTAAAATTATTTCCTATTGAGTTTCTAAAGGTAAGTGTTTCTTCATGATATTTGCACAACTTTTTATTAAAAGTATTGTGGGTCAAACTGAAGCTCTTATTCAGCATTATAGACAAATGTGATATCACTGACCTGTACCTACACTACCAGACTTGGTTGCATTTGATAATACTTCTCCTAGTGATAGTATTATATGTCTGTGTAGTTTTAATACTCACATTTATAAAACACATTTTGGGAAAACCATGGTCTTTACAGAGAAACTTGGAGTTTTAACTTCTCTCAACCAATGCCCACATTTCAGAGCTAGAAAGATGGCTCATCGGTTAAGAGTACTTCCTGTTCTTCTAGAGGACCCACACTTAAATTACATCACCAATAGTGGGTGCCTCAAGATCTCCTGCAACTCTAGCTTGGGAAAGCATGACATTCTTTTCTGGCCTCTGCAGGTACTCACTCACATGGGGCATACACTCACACAGACACCCACACAAACACATGAATAAAAATATAGCAAATATTTTTAAAACTCTCTGTTCTTCTTTCTGCCATTGTGAGACCCTCATCCCTTATTCTCAAGAGAATGAGAAAGAATTCCCTAGAAGAGTGTTTTAAAATCAAAAACCCCAGACTAGCTTCATGTTCCCAGAAAAGATAGTGCCCCCCCCGCTTCGGGAAATTCCAAAGCACAAGGATGCCTGGCCACCTGGTGCAGACTGAAAAAGTGTCCTGACTCAGGGGCAGGGTGACCTTGCTTTAAAAACAAAGAAAAAGCTGACATAGCAGGATGGGAAAGAGCAAAGACCTTGCACTTGTGCCAACCCTCCTCTCCCCTCACCCCCGTGATGGTCCTGAAGGGCTTGTAGTTTTTGCCTTTAAAAAGCTAACTGTCTCTATGGTTTCTGCATGTCCAGGTCATACAGCACACCATCAAGTAGTCCAGGCAAGTTCAGTTTCTTGTCCAAATTAGTTAGCTTTGTCACATTGAAGGCAAATGTCATAAATAGTTTCTTCAATGCCCATCAACCTCTCTGAAGTAACTGGTGCTGCCAGAAGCAGACATGACTCACTGTTAAGAAAAGTCTAAGTTCTTAAAATATTTTAAATGCCGTATTATGTAGGTCTTTGAAGCACTGAAGTTATCTAACTGACGTATACCTAGAAAACCTAACTAATATGACTACAAGTTTTACTATTATAAATGCCACCTATTAATTTGCAATTTTTAATTATACATTACCTTTTTAAATGAACTGCACAAACATACCTTAAACAAGAAAAGAAATACATATAGAAAAATTGACCTTAAGTTTTAATCAATAGACCAAGATCCATACCAATGTAAAGTATTCATCTCTACATCTAATATCCCCTATTTTTTTAAAAAAAGAGATTCATTGTAACCATTAATGATTTATACCCAACCCCTTTTAAATGAAAAGAGACAATTATAAACAACCATTCTGAGAATTTTGGTGTAGTATTCTCCAATCTGCTTCCCACATTTGTTGAGTGACATATTTTTAGGCTTCATGGAGACCTTTTGAGAGGTCTTGTTCCATCAAACCACATTAGCCCAGAAGGATTCCATGGGTTCTCATCTTCTGTGAAAACAAAAGCAGAAGCCCTTTCTCAAAGCAACATGTCCTTAGACCCAAATTTTGAAGCCAAGTTACCTTTATGTTGGTTTAACTTAGCAGCCCCCAGAATTAAATGTCTCTCTTCACAGTCAAAAAATTAAAAGAAAATGCAATAATATACATAATTCAGACTCTCTGTGTGTATTCTCTTCACAGTGCTTATTTTTGTTACTCCTTTTATCTATGACTGCCTGTCCTCTTTTATATTACTGTTACTGTCTCTTTAAAGACTTCATTTTTAAAACTATTTTTTTCTTTTTATAACTGTCTATACTCTTTTTCTTCTCCCTCCCAAGTGTATACACATTTTTCAAACACACTGTGTCTTGTTTAGAGGGCTTTTATCTCTGTATCTGTCCTATTGTGTATCTGAAAACCTCTTCTGACAAGGAGCATTTTTAAATGGTAAACTGTGGTTGCAGCAGCTCTAGATGCTGGCTTCACCTCTATGGGCCTTTCAATATGGTAAAGGTATGTTTACTGCCAGCTGTGGGACATCTAGGTGGGAGCCGTGCTCACCATCTCGATTCTGGGAAGCACCATGTAGCACATAAACACTTTTTGTCTAAGTAAAAGCTAAATCTGCTATACAGTGTGCAGCACAGCCCAGAAATGTCTTCATGTATGGCGGCAGGAATCTGCCATACTTTCCTGCCTGTGAATGCCTAGCAGACCCAGTTTAGCTGCATACCGAGGTGGGGGATGCTGAGTGACAGGAAAGCTCTCAGCTACTTTCCTCCTAATTCCAAGCAGGCATACAAGCACCCGAATCCAAAGTGTGTGGCTAGCCACATGTGTTAACACCAAATGTATGGGTGCCATTTTGTAAGCAGAGACTGCTTTTTCATTCCTGGCCACCCAGACTCAAATAATCACACAGAAACTATATTAATTACAACACTGCTTGACCAATTAGCTCAGTATTCTTATTAGCTAGCTCTTATACCTTAAAATAACCCATTTTTATTATTCTCTATATTGCTACGAGGCTGTCCCTTACCAGGTAAGATTCCAGCAACCATCTCCTTTGACCGCTACATGGTGACTCCTTGACTCTACCTACTCTCTATATGGATATCTTTTCTAGTCTGGTTATATTCTGCCCTGCCATAGGCCAAAGCAGCTTTATTCATTAACCAATAAAAGCAACACATATACAGAGGACAACCTCATAAGACATGTGCTATCTATTTTGTTCTTGTCATCCTACATAACCCACTCATTTATATTATTTGCATATCCCATACAAGAGCAAATGTTACCAAATCATCCTAGATGAATTTCGAGAAATTTGGATGCCATGGGAAAATCAGGATAAGAATGACTTAGCACATAACAAAAACCTGAACAATGTAAGTAAAATTATTAAAATCCAGTTGTTAAGACCATTTTGCATGTTTAAACGTGAAGTTTTGGGACAGGAGTTGTTGGCAAAATGTGTCCTAAAATCAAATTGTCTCCTGCAGTGTTGCTATTCTGGGTGCTTTTAAAATCTAATTAAATTAAAGAAACATTTGGAAATTGCCTAAAGAACTTGCACAAGCGGTTTTTACAAAAGCAAGAAAAAGTAAATAGCTATTTTAATGGGAAAAACATCCAGCCATGAAGTCAATTTTTCCTGTTTTTGACTAAAGTAAGAAAGTATTGGCTGGGATCTGTTCACAACACAACAAGCAGAATGGCCCCAGTGTCTGATTGAATTCACTGAAACATTTCCATTTTAATGGGAGGAAAAGAGGTATCTGTGATGTGTTGTATTCTGTTTCTCTTCTGATCTGCTCTTACACACTAATTCAGAGGAGTTAAAGACAAACATGAGTAGAGACCTTTGGGGCCAAAACAGAGCTGCATTTGAAACAAATAAACTGTATTTACATATCTGAGGAATGGTATCTTTTTTCTGTTTTTGGTTATCAGATAAAATATAGAATTTTTCTTGGACGGTTAAAATCTTTGTCTATACAGAGAGATAATATACTTTAAAATACTGATTCCATGATGGCTTAACAACATTGAGGTTAGTATGTTTAGTGAGAAGACGACTGAATGGGCAGTGAAAAGAGTAGAGAAAAGAAAAATAGTGTCCAGTGATTACAAACGGAAGACTGACATATAGATTCATCACATCTGAAACCTGGATGGATATGGCTGGCAAGGAAAAGTTGATTGGTTCTTTAAAGACTAGGTTCTTGTTGATTCTTGCCATAAAAATTTTGAAAAGAAAAAACAGTCACAAATTTTTGCAGAATTATTGGTTTATTGTTTTGGCATGACTTAAAATACCCTCGTTGATAGCAAGCAATCCATAACTTAAAATGGATAAAATGGTGAGCACCACAGTTGCCCAGAGGAAGTCAGCTTCTGCTCTTAAGTTTTCTTCTTTCTCTGCTTTCCCTACAATGGTTGTGTGAAGGCTGAGGAAATTTACAGCCATTCCAGAGGGAAAAGGGTGGTTTGTACAGGTGGTATTGGGAGGGCAGTGTTTCTTGAGGCCCTCCCAGACCATTTTTTGCATGGAACTAGCAGAACTGGGTAAAAGACTTGATCAGGAAAACACGTTGAAAG
Source organism: Microtus agrestis (assembly GCA_902806775.1). Classification (NCBI taxonomy): domain Eukaryota; kingdom Metazoa; phylum Chordata; class Mammalia; order Rodentia; family Cricetidae; genus Microtus; species Microtus agrestis. The sequence goes on along the minus strand of CADCXT010003491.1, from coordinate 2,204,789 downwards.
AACAGTGATTTTCTGCACCTACTCCACACACCACAACTCTCTGTCTTCCATTTATTTTTCATAGGACTTAGTCTCAATCCCAACTCGCATGACTCTTTTTTCTATTGATTTTTATTGAGCTCTGCATTTTTCTCTGCTCCCCTCCCGGCCTTTACCCTCCCTTTCAATTCTTCCCCAAAGTCCCCATGCTCCTGATTTACTCAGGAGATCTTGTCTTTTTCTACATGACTCTTTGTGCAGCCCAGGCAGGCCTCATACTCTCACAATCCTCTGGCCTCAGCACTCAAGTGCTGCAAGAAATTAAGGCTATGTTGGTTCATTTGTTCATCAGAATAATTCTCTGGGTTTAGAAACAAAGAGCTCTACTTCCTTAGTCACATGAGAGAGAAATTAAATTTGAGCAGGAAAAGGAACTAAACTATAAAAGATGTGTAAGGTGGGTAATTAGTTTGGGAGAACCTGATTAATGGCTCTCCTGAGGCCTGAGCAAAAGTCTCTGAAAAAACAGGAAGTAGAAAAAAAAACTATATGGTGGATTGCTATGGCTAGAGTCAGTTCCAACTTCTTCAGGGCTTTCACTGCGGGAGAAGCAGGCCTGAAGCACTATCACATTCATCTAGGAAACATTCCAGCTATTTAGGTTTTGAAACCTCTCTATCCTCCTTTGCCTGCTTCATGTATATACAACACACGGAATTCTGCTTCTAAAAAAAAGCATGGAATTTTCTAAAAGTAACGACCCTAGTAGAGGGCAGAATAAAAAGGTGTGATAAGGAAAGGATATACGATCTTATGTCTAGCAGGATTCAGGCTCCTTTTGGTTTTCTTTCCTGATTCCCTACCTAGTTATTGCACTTAGCCTGAATTCTTCTCTCAGGACAAGATGAACCTAGAGTTCTGTATCTGAGGTGGGAGGATCGTTGAGACTGTCCCAAAACTGTACCAACTAAAAGTTAGATTAACAATCAATGATGCTCATCTTTGAAATAGCTCAGTGTTCTACCTGTTTTTTGCCCTACCTTTGCTTTTACTAAAAGTCTTTACTGTTTTGAGGGAGTTGGCATTATTTTCCAGCTCTATTTATTGTTTCTTTTACTATTACAATTATCATGAGAGTATAGGAATCAAGATACAAAGGGAGCAAACTGTAAAGGGTCAGAGAGCTAATAGGAGTTTTCTGATCTTCCTGAGTTGCTGTGATAATTTACACCATATTGTTGTCGAATGTTTTCCTGGACTGTACTAAGTAGAAAAATTATCATTGCTTCCATTTCTTATTTTTGAATCAAGCATTTTTCAGATGAATAGCACTAATAACAGCCTATTATCACTTCCCTTTGTGTGACAACAAACATATGAAATTCAAAATAAATTCATATTTATTGAGTAAGGGCATTAATTTCCTAATATATATCTTTAATATTGACACCTGCAATGGTATTTATTTTAATTTTCTGTATTTCATTAGTGAAAGAATATCTAAACTTATTACAAATGTTGCAAAGGAATTATAAACTATAGTATCTATGGCCTGTTCTGAAATAGTTGTTTTACATCTGTACAAAAGAATTGAAAGCATATGTAAGCTGATGATTTCTTTCCTCATGATGTACCACAACTTGTTCCAGCATGTAATTGGAATATGCACAAAGACACACGCTTGGACTAACTAGTGCTTGCAGAGGAAATACATTATGACAGAATCTGTCAGACAAGGATTCCTGCTAACGGAAAGATGAAAAGAGGTACTAGAAAGGTAGAAAATGTTGTGTATATACCAGGCAAGAAAGCTGATTTTGTTTTTTTTGGCTAGGAGGAATGCAAGAAAACACATCACCTGTGTCACGTGAACTGGGTTCTCAAGAAAACAAGAGTGGGACTCCAAGGCGGCAGACTGAAACTTCAGAAGCACAGCGGCGAATCTGATTTCACTCATTGTTCGTTTGCTAGCAGCGGTTGCTTGGGAGAAATATTCAGCATTACCTTTTCTCAAAACCTCCAACCTGCTCTGTGGGGGTTTCAAAGTGATAAACATATGTGCTAACTGCTAGTGTTTGAACAGAAAAGACGTAAACCTACTGGCCCTCTAAATCAGTGGTTCTCAATCTTCCTGATGCTGTGACCCTTTAATACAAACTGCTCACGTGTGGTAACCCCAACAATAAAATTATTTTCATTACTGCTTCATAACTGTAATTTTGCTACTGTGATGAACCATAATGTAAGTGTCTGAAATGCACGGTCTCTGGCATGTGACTCCTATGAAAGGCTGTTCTAACCCAAGAGGGACTGCAAGTCAAGTTTGAGAACCACTGTGCTAAACAGTCCATGATTTTAAAGTCTACTCCTTAATTTCAGGATATTTTATCATACATCAATGCAGTACTTAAAAAAGTATGTGGATGATTCAGACTACGCAGTTTGCATTTCAATTAAACATACGTAATTCTTTTCTGTTTCTTTTCAAATCAATGGTAAACATGCTTATAATTTTACTTAGCCACACACCTAGTTATTTTGTGGAATATTATTTTAACTCCAAAAATGTGTTATATTTGTTTTTGGTGTGGAATACTACTTGAACTGTGTAAAAATGTGCAGCATTTTTGTGCTATATTTGTTTAATTACATCAAAAATGTGTTGCATTTATTTCACTTTGCCTGCCTAAGGCACCTTATTGGCTTAATAAAAAGCTGAGTGGCCAATAGGTAGGCAGAAAAAGGATAAGGCTGGGCTTCTGGGTAGAAAGAATATGCAGGAGGAGAAATCTAGGCTTGAGAGAGAAAAAGGAGAACAGAGAGAATGAGGGAGAAAGAGAAGGAAACACCAAGGGCTGGAAGCTAGGCAGCTGTCTGGCAAACAGACACAAAAAAAAGATACACAGAGACAGAGAGAGAGAAAGAGAGAGAGAGAGAGAGAGAGAGAGAGAGAGAGAGAGAGAGAGAGAGAGACAGAGAGAGACAGAGAGAGAGACAGAGAGACAGAGACAGAGAGAGACAGAGAGAGAGAGAGAGAGAGAGAGACAGAGAGAGACAGAGAGAGACAGAGAGAGACAGAGAGAGAGAGACAGAGAGAGAGACAGAGAGAGAGAGACAGAGAGACAGAGACAGAGAGAGAGAGAGAGAGAGAGAGAGAGAGAGAGAGAGAGAGAGAGAGAGAGATAAAAATCCATGAGGCAAAACATAGAAAAAAAGGAACAGATTGAAATAACAGTTAAGCTAAGTCCAAGCATGCAAAACTAATGATAAATTTTCATGTCATGATTTGGGAGTTGGTTGGTGGCCCCAAAAAAGGAAAGGTTAGTACGTAGTTAGATTGTACTACAGTACAGTCTCCTGATAGCACAGACTTCTTAAGTTACTGATGCTACAGTCAAATAAATCTTCACCATGACCAGCAACCTGCAGTATTTCTGGTGCGGTATTTTAAAAGGCACCTGAAAATATACCAACTTCAGTTTTCTCAAAAGATGTAAAAGGTAAATATACATTTATAATTCTCTCCTTGTATAATGTATTATTATACTGGAATATTTGAATTTAAAATTTGAAATATGGGGCTGCTGAGATGGCTCAGCAATTAAGAGCTCACATTACTCTTGCCAAGAACCTGAGTTTAGTTCCCACCACCCATGTGAAGCAGCTCACAGTCTCCTATTATGGCAGCTCTTCTGCCCTCTGTACATTCACATAGATTTAAATTTAAATCTAAAAAATCTTAAATAATAAATAAGATTTCAATCCCAAATTGAAAACCTTTTATCAGAAATGTCTATAGAACTTGTATCTCACTTAGAAGTTCTAGGTTAATCCAGTGTTTTCACATAAACGCAATCATAATAAGGAGTTGTACCATACAAGTTGTTTGTAAATGGCTTCATGTTTTCAGTACTAATGTGAATGCTGGACTTACTCTAAGAAATATACTACAAAAATGTTCATCAGTTCGCAGTTCCTTGCTTCTAGAAAGAGTAATACATTGAATGCACATAAGGCTCCTTGATCTTTAGATGAAAACATCTTCAAGACAGTTTCCAAATTCCTCAACTCAAATGCACTATGAAACCTAGAATTTTGCCATAGTAACAGTACATTTAGAAGCCTGTAAAATATTAGAAAATTATGTTTTACTCAAAAATGACTTTACATATCAATAATTTATTATTTTTTTAAAGCAAACTATATCATTTACTATAAATGATATACTTTTCTACATGAGTGAAAAGTAGGATGAGACATAAGTCTTGTAATGAAACGCGCATACAGAAGAACAAATGCTTCCTTTTGTGTTAATAGTCTCAATAATTAAAACATGGTATTTGTCTCTATTGCTTTAAAAATTATTTTTGGAAATATTTTTCTGTTTATAATTTGCCAGCAATGCATAACCCTCTTGGTAAACTTCTGTTGTCAGGGTGTTTTCCATCTTATTTAAATAGTGGTTCAATGTATTCTCCCTCACCAAATCCTTCTTGACGTTGGCAACTTGGAGGAATTAATTGAGAGTATTGAGGAAGGAACTCTGTAAAAGTTCTTGTAATTTCACATGGGTCTCTTCTCCTTCAAGGTTCGTTGGCCACCAGCCCAGGAGGGCAAAGGGAGCAGAAGCAGGCAGCAGAGTTTGTGCTGAGTCACACAGCATTTTCAAGGAGCTGTACAGAGTCCTCTTTAAAATAAGGCCAAGCATCTGAGCTTAAAGACACTCTCCAAATAAGGTTGGGAAGAGAAGGGGAGTCCTACTGAAAAAGGGACACCTCCATTTTGTACCTATATCAGAAAGTTATCTGTACATGGTAAGCTGCAACCTTAAATGCAGGGTTCTCCAATAATTTCAAAATTTACTGTTTTAGAACATTCTTTTTAGAATTCCATACAAGAGAGCTAGTTTGAACTACTGGAGCATAAAGGGTATTTAAGAGAAAGAGAGGAACCTAAACAGGGAACCCCCAGCGACACATGTGGCTCATTGAGTTTAATTATATCTAAAGTAGAATGACCTGGTGACCACTATGGCATAAGTGATTTAAGCTGAGGTCACTTTGTGAGTCCAAATAAGGTGGTTATTTTGAAGGGCACACAGCAAACAAATGGCTCTTAAAATCCATCATGTTTTGAAGTTATCAATAGATGATAGAAATTAACACACACACATGCACACACAAGATTTTCAGTGTATTAATCTCCTCCATTGCATCGACAACTAGAAATTGTTCACAATCTCTCTGTTGTATTCCTAGCATCTATGCATTTATAAATCTTCAATAGTCTTCTTCCCAAACGTAAGATGTTTCTGCATATATATCATTTTATTGTATTTATTCAAACTTCCCTAGGAAGGTAAGTTTGACTATTATATCTCACACCTACCTGATGAAGAAAGGTTTCAAGATCTCCATAAGCCAGGCAATGGACAGGAGGAGTTGAAACGCAGTTTCTGTGCTCTATGGAATTCCGAGATAACCTCAATAATTTATGATGACAGTTTTTTTTTCAGTGAAATATGACCAAGGTAAGAACATTTAGATATATAGCTCCCTAGGGGAACATTAACAATTAATCTAAACTAGCTTTTTCTGTTATCTAATTTTTCCAGATACAGTAGTATTACCACAACAGAGCTGTTCTATCATTCTATATTCCCCACATCTGTAGACTAGAAGTGACCTCACATGGGTAAGGCAAGAAAAAATGTCAATGTTTACATAAAAAACTGTTCCAATTTTTACTTCATATTTCCTATTTTAGAGAAGAATTGCATTTAATGAATATCTAGCATTCTGGCCCTATTTCTAAAATTTACGTTCCCCTCAAGCTGCTTGAAGAAATGTTTTCCTTTTGCTTACTTAAGAATCCTTGCATTTTCTATATCAAAATTTCTAGAGAAAAATATGTGACAAAGGAACTATTAAAGTAAAATGAGTGCTAGCAGAGAATTTGGAATCCAGGTAAGTGTAGAAGTAGCAAAACTAACTGAAAATAGTGACTAGAAGTGGGAAGTTTATTCTGAGATGCTTGAGAAGAAAGGTTTTTCTGCATATATTTCTACAATATTTATTTTTAAAATAGAAATGGCTATTTAAGATTGTAATAACTTGAGAATGGAGAGGTTCCTCAGTGGTTCGAAGCACTGGTTGTTCTTCCAAAGAATTTGGTTTTGGTTTCCAGCACTCATATTTGATTCACAACCACCTGTAAGTTGAATTCCAAATGACCCAACACCCTCTTCTGGCTTCTGTGCGACACAAACATACATGCAGACAAAGCAGTCATATGCATAAAATAAAAAAAAACAGCAAGAGTTACCATAATGTGAAGATTATTTTAGAATAAAACAAGATAGAGTTATAACTATATATTTTACTTGAAATGAAAAGTTCTGAGATATTGGGCTCACATTAATGTTAACCACATTGGTGAAACAGTTCATGCTAATAACATATTTCCAAGACCCTGACTTTAAAAATTTAGATTGAAAAGCAATCTTTCTAAAGATAGAACAAAGTTATCAAAAATACAAACGATAACTCCACTGTGGTATTAAGAAAAATGAAATACTATTGGGGAAAGTCAAAATGAAAAAATTGAATAAAGCATATCTTATTTCTTCTTAGAAATGCACCTTCTAAGATTTGGAATACGTGGATTTTAAAATAAAAAGTTGCAAGCTCAAAAATCATGTCTATTGTAATGATTTTTCCTAAGAATTTATATTTCTTTTTGAAAATTTCATCCAGTAAAAGAGGAACGCTTGGAGAACTGAATGGTATTGTCCCTGATCAGGAAAAGGTTTGAGAATGAATTCTCTCATTTCTTTAAAAATAAAATTACAAGTATAAGAGATATTTTGACTGTGTGTGTGTGTGTTTCTTTTGTTTCTGTTGTTATGGAAAACACCATGGTCAAAAGAAGTTTGTAGAAGAAAGGGCCCATTACCTAGAACAGAACCACCTGTTCAAGGAGGACACTACCTCCCGTGGGATTACTGTCCTATGCCAATCATTAAGTGAGAAAATGCCACATAGTCATGCCTTGAGGTGAATCTAATAGAGGTCATTGTTCAGCTGAGGTTCCCTGTTTCCAGGTGACAATAGTTTTAGTGACTTAACTATCACAATTGACCCTTTGTCAACTAGAGACACAAAGACACCAGTATTAAACTGTAGGCTATCCTTTCTTATTTAGCCCCAAGAGTTTATAGCACTATCATAATATCAATCATATTATAACTTCTTAAAGTAGCCCTATCTTTAAAATTTCCAATGTTTTAAAAATTCAGTGTTTCTTCAAAATAATCCAAAGTATCTTAACAATGAAATCTTGTAAAGTTCAAAGCAAGTTGTATGCCTTCTTAATCCAAGAAAGATGAACCAGAGTATAAAAACAAGACAGGAATGTCTGGGAGGAGTTGGGGAGGAGAAAATCGTTATCAGAATATATTGTAGGAAGAAAAATTTTTTCAAAACCAACATTGATGCAGAATGCATCAGATGGGAGGAAAGCAAAACAAATAATCTCACACTAGAGCATACTAAAGTTTTTCTTTACTAAAAGCGAAACTCACTGATACAACGAGGAAGCAGGAATGGGGTCCAACATCCAGAAGTGTTCAGCCAAAATTAACTCAGGGCCTGGATCTTGAGGCCTGTAGGACAGAGAAAAGCCTGGCCTGGCTCGAGTTTGAAATATAGTCTTAAAACTACCAAGAGGAGATGAGACAGCAAAAACTAGGTAGACGCCTCTCCAGTCAGAGGGAGGGCTTGACTGTCTCTCACTGGTTGGAGGTACCCCCATATCACATTATGCCACTTAACCTATATAAGCTGATGCTCACTGTAATAAATGAGTTCCTGCTTTGACTTGACTCCCTATAGTGTCTGATTATCCTTCATTGTGGGGCTGTGGATCTGATTGTCCTGCGTTGTGGAGCTGTGGAAAGAGAGGATAGAGCACTCACCTTTCCCTGGAGAATAAGGAGGTTAAGGAAGCCTAACACAGGTGTGGTACTTTTTGGTTCCCAAAAACCATGTCCCATCTACTCCAGTCTCTCAAAGGCCATTGGCTGAAGGAGGTTCCCCATCATCTCCCTCTTTTGTCTAAATAAGAGAGTTCCAAACCCAATACAAAACTATATACAACAAGAAGAGATACCAAGTATAAAAATTAGAATTACAAATAGTATAAACAATATTAAGCAAGAAACATGCTAAATGTTTTAATTGAAGGAGGTTCCCATCACAACATCATACTTAATCCAAATCCCAGCAGTGTAGCTTCAAATCTTGTAGTTTTACGACTGGTATAGAAGACTCATTCACAATATCCTGGCTTCTAAGGGATAGGGCAGCTCTACTCCTTCATTTCTGCAGTCCTAAGTAAGCACAGGCTGTTTTGTAGGCTCCAGCTTCTTCTATTCCACAACCCCAGCTGTCTTTGATGGTGTTAACTGCAGCTAAGGCTACACCTTTACCGATGACTTCCTGGGAAATCTGTGGGGACTCAAACCCTGCCACAAAGTCACAAGTCTCAGCTTCCCTCTAAAATCTTTTAAATCTTTTAGCTTTCCTTGTACTAAACCCAAATATCATGGGAAATGCTTATACATTAAACATTATCAAGTCCAGCAGCCTGCCTGAGATATAATCTTGTTTTCTTCTTGAATAGCATCCATGTGTTGACCATCAGAAAATATTTCCCACAACATTTCACTTTAATGATGACTGTCTCTTACTAATCACAACTGGTTCTTCTCTTCCACAAAACTAGTTTCAGTTGGTCCAGTGAATCAAAGGTCTTACAGCTGCAGATGCTTAATCTAAAGTAGCATATGAATAGCCCTGATATTGAGTTCTTGCTTTTCTCTGAAATGTCACAAGTCAGACTTCCAATGTCTGCACTTTTCTGAGTATCCCTATATCCCAAAGTCCCATAACAGTTGATATATACTGAGAACACATCATCTTTTTCAAGCCCCAAACATGAAAAACCTTTCACAGTCCTCAAAACTACCATATGGTTGAGCGCACCACAACAATCTCTAGTCTTATCAATTTTGACCTAGTTATGTTATTGATTAGGTAACAAACACTGATGTAGGATTCTCCTCTATCCTGTGAATATCATTAGTTAATAAAGAAACTGTCTTGAGTCTGAGCAGGTAATAGAGGTAGGTAGGGAAAACTAAACTGAATGCTGGGAGAAAGGAAGTGGGGTCAGAGAGAAGTCATGTAGTCCCGCTGGAGAAAAATTATGGGAACTTTACCCGGTAAGCTTCAGTCACAGATTACTAGAAATGGGTTAAATTAAGATATAAGAGTTAGCCAATAAAAAACTAGAGCTAATAGGTCAAACAGTGATTTAAATAATAGAGTTTCTGTGTGATTATTTGAGGGCTGAGAAGCCGGAAACCAACAAGCAGCCTCAACCAACAAAACACCAGGACCAAAGGAAGCTGGAAAAAGAAAATATCTTTTTAACCTCACAAATTACAGTCCAGCATCAAGTGAAGTCAAGGCAAGAGCCTAAGGAAAGAACCTGGGGGCAGAAAACAGAGGCAGAGGTCACAGAGGAATAGTGTTCTCTGGGTTTGTTTTTTCATGACTCGCTCTGCTTGCTTTTTTATTCGACCCTGGTGGAAGCCCCAAGAAAAAAGTTCAGGGAGCTGATGTCAAGGTGTTGCCTAAATTGCAATAGAGACCCAGAATATCGGAGATGCCAGGCCTGTGCCTCAGTTTCTCATCAATGTCCACGGTAGGTTGTGCCCTCCCATGTCAATCATTAATCATAAAAAGTCTCACAGACATGCTTGCAATCCAGACTAAAGAAGACATATCCTCAATTTATATTCTTTTATGCCAGATAACTCTTGTTTGAATCAAATTGATAAAAAGCTAACCAGTACAAACATTACCTCAATATTGCAAAGACCATTGATGAGTTGTGGTATCTTCAAAAGCAATTATGTCTAGAGTTCATAGGATAAAGTATAAAATAAAGTCTTTTGATAAAAGGTTGTATCCATGATGTAAGAGAGTAGAACTAGATGTGTTGATCTGAATTTGACCTGTTGACATGTATGTGAATCTATACCAGGGCATATATGACAGTGTTCCTCAGGTAGAGATTCCTGCATTTACCTAGAAGTATTGGTAATGTTCTGAGAAAGTTGAGTTTTTGAGGTTTTGTTGAGGGGAAAGGATGTGTTGCTAGGACTGGGTTTAAGGGTTTTATTTTGAGAAAGAATGTGGTGCCTGGACTCAAGGTGGTTGCTAATAGTGTGTTGGGGCCGAGATAGGAAATGCTGGAAATATATCCCTAACTGTGTGTTAGAGCATCTGCGACCCTTCCGAAGGAACTCGGGAAGAACAAGACTTTCTGACACTGGAGGAACCCTAATTATAGCCACCTACTGGGATTTTTTTTCATTTTTTGTAGCTCAAATGTTTTTCAGTCTTTGTTGGGGCTTTGTTGACCTGAAGCGATTATTCCTTCTAAGCATAGACATTTGCCAAAGATAGAAAATAAGCATCTCAGGAGTGTGATTTTCATATGTACAGAAAGAATACAGAATCTTCGTATTGCATCACCAGCAATAAGGCTCATACTCTGGAATCAAGCAAGTACTAGACATCTAGGGACCGTTCCTCTACCCCAGAACATACTTCTCATTGAAGTTATTAAAACTGGGTAATCCTAAACCTGCTTACCCCAACTAGAAAAGAAATCATAATAAGGTGCTTATCTGTGCTTTTCTATGGCTGCTCTGTCTGTCTTCTGACAACCCAGCCCTTTCTGACATAGTCCTGTATGAATGGCTTACATACCAAATGCATTAAAGAGTGAACTTCAGGCCTCTCAGTCTTGATTGTTTTCATCTCCTGACTGCAAAATACCTTAAGGATAATAAAACCTACAGCTGGTAAGCATTTAAGAAAATGACTTCTCAGTTCATGCCTTGGGCTATAGAGTGTTACATATCCTTGCTACATATAAGCACATTTGGATGTTTTTTTTATGTCTATTTATTTTCCATGATAAAATCTGTTCTTGCTAGTGTTTTCTCATAAACATTAAAGGTGAATTGCGTTGGTGGTGATCACTGTCTACCAATTGATAATATATCCCAATTTCTGATTTTAAGTCAGACCTTTGCAAAAGATTTCTATCAAATATTTACTGAACCATTATCATTTATTCAGCTCCGTAAGCACTCAGTAATCTCTTGATCCATGGTAATGAGCCATGGATGGTTTGTTTCCAAATAATTACTTTTCAACTTAGGTTGTAACAACATGGCACATACAGATTCAGTTTTGATCAATTAATTTAATATTGTGGCATTTGTATGACCTCATTTTCCAAATGATCCACTGGCCTTTAAAAGACAGTGAGCATGAAGTTGTTCTCATACAGTTTTATAAATTCTGGAAGATATGTCTTCAAGGTTCCATTTTTTTAGTAAAGATTTTAAAATTTATATGTATGAGTGTACAGGTTCACACATGTGCTTTATGTACCATATGAGTGCAGTATCCAAGGAGGCCAGAGATATCAGATCCCCAGAACCTGGAGATACAAGGAGTGGTAAGGCACCTGTCATTGGTACTGTGAACCGAACCTGGGTCCTTTGGAAAAATAACAATTGAACAATTGCTCTTAACCACTGGATCATCTTCTACACCCTTCTCCCCATTTCTCTCTCTCTCTCTCTCTCTCTCTCTCTCTCTCTCTCTCTCTCTCTCTCTCTCTCTCTCATTCTGTCTTTCTTTGTGAGTTTTCATTGTGAAATTTTAGTACAAAATTTTTACCTAGAAATTTTGAGTTCTGTTTTTACCTAAAGTTTTATGGCAACAATATGTTTATGAAGATATAATTTTTCACCATTTTTTCTGATTTTATGATGATCTATTTAATATACTTTTCTCAACAAATTTCTCATTTTCTCATTTAACTGATTTCAATGTATGCCATTTCTTTTGTCAAAATTGAGTTTTATGTATCTGACAGATTTCTTCCTTTCTTTTATTCTTGTGCTCTTCAGGGTCATATTTTCTTAGGTATGTCTCAAAACAAGGTTTTCCCCTTTATTGGGACAAAAAAATTTAAAAAGTTAAATCTTATTTACTCCAATAGTTTGTTAATTTATTCTTTCCATTCAAAGTTACGTTTGAAGCTTCTTGATAATCTCTCTTTTTTATGAACTACAGACTTGTTTTGTTTTGTTTGCTTTCTTGTTTTGATTTGGTTTGGTTTGGTTTGTTTTTTTGAGAGGATTTCTCTGTATAGCTTTAGAGTCTGTTCTAGAACTCGCTCTGCAGAACAGGATAGCCTCAAACTCACAGATATCCTACTGCCTCTGCCTCCCGAGTGCTAGGATTAAAGGTGTGAGCAACTACCACCATGCACAAACTGCATGTTTATGAGCTCCTTTTGCTTGTGAATCTTCTAGTAAAATGTTAAAGTTGGGGTCTGGTAAGATGATTCGATGGTTAAAGCTCTCTTGGCTTAGAAGAGAATCCAAACTCAATTCTCGGTACCATCATGGCAGCTCAAAACTATCAGTAACTCTAGTTAATCAAAAGTAAATTACAATGATCAGATTCACAAGCTTAGACAACATTGTGATAACACCTAATACACCTAGGGTATCAGTGTCATTTAGTTTTGCTTCTTTCATCTTTGATAATTTCCCATTTGAAGATTAGGAAGTTATTACAACTGGAATGTGAGAATGAGAATGATATTACTATCTTTTACTATTGTCAATGTAAATAGTTTGTGTTCATTCTTGTGCACATGACATCACTCAAGTGGAGAACAGAGGACAAGTTGAGGAAGATGGTTCTTGCCACCCACAATGTAGGTATGGGAACAAATTAAGGTCTTCAGGTTTCTCAAAAAAGGTCTGTTTACTGAGCCTTCTTGTTAATCCTATAATTATGCTTTATGTACATTATATTCTATCTTAAAAATTAAGTTTTGATTTTGGTTCAAGGCCAGTCTAAATATTTAACTCATCTGCCAGTTTTAATAGCTATCAATATATATATGCATTCATCTTTAATTCCTTATTAGCAAGATTTATTAAAGTTTTTGACTAATTTTCATGCAGTGTTCTTACCATAGTTTTAATTTCTAACTTCTATTTAATAAACATCTCTTACTTGACAATTCATTGATGTTTCACCTCATGATTTTGTATTTTGTAATAGAGTGCTTGTTTTCTTGATTTTCACTGAGAACATGAAGCAGATGTTGTGAGAGACATGTTTTACATTTTAATAGTGAACTTTTCCAAAAGTCTGTCCTTGTAACTTAAAAGCTGTTTTTATTTGACATCTATCAATATATGCATTCAGGATTTACCTAATTCTAATGGTTGTATTTACACCCATCGAAGGGAATGAATGAAATATCTTACTCTGTTAGGACCTTGTCTCATTGTCTCTTGAACTTCAAAGCTTATGATTGTGCAGTGCCATCAGGCATTTGTCGTTTTTTCTATTCAGCCTTGTGATAAAGCTATTATTTTTATCTCAATCATTGGGAATATCCGTTGTCTCCTTTCCCATAGGTAGAATGAAAGGAAAACAAAAGCACTTTGATTGCAGTGTTCTGTGACCCTTACAATCACAGTTGACTCTTAGTGTGACCCCCTCCCATTCCTACACAGAGCACCTAATAGCAATTTTATCACCTGAGTGAGTTCAAAAAGGTATGAATGGAAGAAATTGAAAGAAAGGCAGATTCTGAATGTAAAAGAGAGTAGACCTTAGATCCTCTGTGGTTAGCCATCTCCTGTAACAAAGACCAGATGTCAATCACATCCTGAAATCAATGACTGTTTTCCTGATAAGCATCTTTAGACTCTGTTACTTATTCCTGTTAGTTTCCTAGCAGGATAGAAAAATGTGTGACTCTAGGTAGGCACCCCCTGACAATGTTCTATTTCCTCACAGTTGTTTATTTTATGTGTACAAAAGCATATTTTCTAAATCCTGGGAACAAGTTTTATTCCAACTTTATGGTTAACCCTAGCTCATGGTCAAGTTTCTGCCACTGTAAGTTACACCCCTATTTTCCATCTCTTATCTGGTGTGGGTGCTCTAGGTAGGCACCCCCTGACAATGTTCTATTTTCTCACAGTTGTTTATTTTATGTGTACAAAGGCATATCTTCTAAATCCTGGGAACAAGTTTTATTCCAACTGTATGGTTAACTCTAGCTCATGGTCAAGTTTCTGCCACTGTAAGTTACACCCCTATTTTCCATTTCTTATCTGGTGTGGGAGGTCCTTCTGTCTGTGTGTTACTTTTATTGGTTAATGAATAAAGAACTGTCTTGGTCTATAGCATGGGAGGAGAAAGGCAAAGTTAGGAAGAAGTCATGGAGCCCCGCCAGAGAAAAACATGCTGATACTTTGCTGGTAGACCGCAACCTCGTGGTGATTCACAGATTAATGGAGATGATTTAAATTAAAATGTAGGAATTAGCCAATAAGAAACTAGAGCTTGGCTGGGCGGTGATGGTGTACGCCTTTAATCCCAGCACTCGGGAGGCAGAGGCAGGTGGATCTCTGTGAGTTCAAGGCCAGTCTGGTCTACAAGAGCTAGTTCCAGGACAGCAACCAAAAACTACGGAGAAACCCTGTCTCGAAAAATCCAAAAAAAAAAAAAAAAGAAAGAAAAAGAAAAAGAAACTAGAGCTAATGTTCAAGCTGTGATTTAAATAATATAGTTTCTGTTTATTTCAGTTCATGGCAGCCGGGACAAACAAGTAGCCTCCTTACTACACTTATCTAGTATGTGAAAATGAGAAACTACTAGGTAGGTATTGTCTTAGTCAGGTCTACTATTGATGTGATGAAACACCATGACCAAAAAGCAAACTGGGGAGGAAAACATTTAGTCAGCTCACTTACAGATCACAGACCATCGCTGACAAGAACTCAAACAGAGCCGGAACCTACAGGCTGAAACTGATGCAGAGGCCATGGAGGAGAGTTTTTGACAGCATTGTTTCTTGTGAGTCACTCAGCTTGCTTTCTTATGGAAACCAGGACCACCATTCCAGACATAGCACTACCCACAATGATCAGGACCCTAACACATCAGTCACTAATCAGCACAGTCTTACATAGGCATTTTCTCAGTTGAGGCATCCTCCTCTCTGATGGCTCTCGCTTGGATCAAGTTGACATAAAATTAGCAAGTGTAGTTATTTTATTAATGGAATGCCCCAAGAAATTTGTGATTTCTCATTTTAGTCATTTCTACAAACAATCTGTCAATATTTGAGCTGGATTTGCATTAAAAATATAATTTAAAGTTGTTTTTCTTCTGATAAATTTCACCAGAAAATTCCAAAGCAAGTAATTATTTTCATCTTGAAAAAAATAATGCCCATTTGTCCCCCATGTTGACTCTGGCTTTTCCATAAGACAAAGTGTCTTTGTCACTCTTTTATGTGTCTTCCTCTTCCACTCCCCTCCCCTCCACTCCACTCCTCTGTTCTTCTTCCCCCTTTTCTATATTCCAATGCTGGAAATGTAACTCAGGGCCTTAGACAAGTCAAGTACATTGTTTATCAATGTACATCTCTATCCTGGCCTCTTATTTAACTTTATTCTCAGACTTAGTCTTCCAACTTTAGCTTTATTCCCAGTTACTGGCCTCTCATTGATATGCTGCATTCTGACTGACATGCTTTAAGGATTCTGAAGGTATTATGTACTTGATCTTTTCATCTGGGACCCTTTCAACTTCACTCTGAAGATACGTACAAAAATGTAGATAAATGCAATCTTATGTGTTCTGTGAATATAAATTAGTGCGTGAGAGCTTGCTAAAGTTTTCCTTAGGTAGACAAGTGGCTGAAGTGAATTGCAATTCAGTGAATGAAATAGAGTCCGTGTTCAGCAGGAACTCTTTTAGCAATGTCCAAGTTGTAAAGATAAACCAAAGCTATTGAAGACATTTCCCTTTTAGTAAAATTTGAAGGGACTGGAGATATGAATCCTGGGTTAAACGTGCTTTCTGCTCTTGCAGAAAACCTGGGTTCAGTTCTGAGCACCCACAACGGGTGGCCTCGAATTCACAGAGATCCACCTGCCTCTGCCTCACAAGTGCTAGGATAAAAGGAGTTCACAACTAGCACCTGTCCTAAATGTTTTTGTTTATTCTTTAAGAACATTATGCAGTATATTTTGATCATATTTTCCCCTCCCCCAACTCCACCCAAATTATCTCCGACCTCAACTTCAGGTTTTATTTCTTTTAAGATCTCTCCCTGCCCTTTATCTTTCATTCACACTATGGACTCTGATTTGTGTTGATCAACTATGAGCCCTGACCTGAATTGTGGTTGAAATAAGCGGTGTCACTTCACTGGAGAAAACGAAATTTTTCTCTCCCGGCAAATATTACTTGCAAATGAACTTCTATGAATTCATATGTATGTATTTGTGTCCTGAAAGTGTTTTTGGGAAGTCATCCATCATCACTGGATATTAAAAACTTTCCACCTCTTCCTCAGCTTATATTGCTGAGCCTTGAGGGAAAAGATGTTATAAAGAATCCCATTTAGGGATAAGCACCCCAAAATTTCTCTCCTTCTTTCCTCTATCTGTAGGTCTCTGTTTTAACTACCATCTCCTACAAGAGGAAGCTTCTCTAACGAGTTTTGAGGTATGCACTAGTTTAAAAATACAGCAATACGTCCATAGCAGTCATGGGTTATTATATTGATTTAACACAAAAATAGTAGATCAAGCATGCAGATAAAGTTTTCGTTGTGGCACCTTTCCATGGGAGTGTCATATCTTCCTAGATTACCTTGAAGAACCCCGTTCTAATCATGGACGATGACAGAAACATGATGCTGTACATCAGACACTTGACTCAAGAGTCTCTAATCATCTACTTCAGCAAACCGAGCTGCAGGTGGTCCTGCACCTACTTTAAATGGCTCACATTTTTCTCCATTTAGAATCTCTTTCAAGTAAAACAGCTTAAAGGGGGTACCAGGAAGCAATTTATTGGAGATTATGTATTTATTTTAATCAACGTGGAGAACTGACTCAATAACTGTAATCCATCATCTGGATTCAGCTATATTTTCTGTGTTCTTTTTTTAGATGAAAGACTAAGATCTTTTGCAGTTCATTAACTGTGGTACAATTTTCTCTCTTTTTAATTAAGTTTGAAATCAGATAAGTTATCTTTCACAGTTAGTTTTATTCTTCACTCTGACTCCAGACATGGTACCGAATATTTCTATCCTATGGTCACATGCAATCTGACATAATTGTTTATATTTCTCAAGACCTTTATATATTTTGCTGCCTTTATGATTCTGGAAAACAAATTTATATTTTTTTTAAAAAAAAGATAACTATCGTTTCTCATTTTACATACCAATCCCTGCTCCCACTTCTTTCCCTCCTCCTGTCACCTCTACCTTCCCCCACCTCCTCCATCCCAACATAGGACCAATCTAAATGTGGGTGGCAGTTGTGTGGCCATTGGCAGTGAGACCAGGGTTTACCCTACTGCCAGTACTGGCTTTTTGAAGCCCATTCTCTTTGGAGGGATACCTTGCACAGTGAGATTTAGTGGGGAGGGACTTGGTCCTGCCTCAAAGCAATGTGCGAGAGTTTGTTGACTCCCCATTGAAAACAAATTTTAACCTATTTTTTGTATCTATATTAGAATGGATTCGTACTGAGGATTGAACCCATTGCAATGTGAACTCTAGACTAGTATTCTACCACCAAGCTATACTGTTCATTATATAAAGTTTTAACTGTTTTTGTTTAGAGATATATTTTCTGTTTTTTCTTTAACATTATGTGTTTTGGTGTTTGCCTGCATGGATGTGCTTACCCGATGTGCAAGAGTTTTGGGTAAATCAAAAGAGGGCATCAGATCTCTTGAGACTGTAGTTACAGTTGAATATAAGCCACCGTATGGGTTCTGGAAGCCAAACTTACGTTCTTTGTATAAAAAACAAGTGCGCTTAGCAGCTGAGTCATCTTGAGAGCCCCTCTTCTTTATATTTTAAAACAGTCTTGGGGCAAAAGTATTGATCAGCTGTTAAGAGCCCTTCCTTCTTTTCTGTAGGACCCGTTTGGTTCCTATCACCTATATCAGGAGGTTCATAACCACATTCTTGAACATACACGTGTTGCATTGTCTTACACAGCACACACATACACATACACATAAATAAAATAAATAAATTTAAAACAGTGTCTTGGTAAGTTATCCAGGCTGGCCTTGAACTTGTGATCTATCCTCCCTACCTTCCTATGTAGCTAGAATTGCCACCATTCTCAGTTTTTTGTTGTATCAGCATGCCTTTTCTTTCTAATTTTTTATTTTATAGAGCTTGCACAAGTGTAACAATATGACATTTTAGTACTTTTCATATTTGTAAAACTTTTAAAGCAAATTAAATTTATTTTTTATAATTATATTTCAAAATTAGGTATCTATGATTGCAATATGAGTAAAAGTTCATTGTTAACAACTACGTGAAAATATAAAAAAATAAAAACTTCCTGTAATCTGAAAGAAAAATATGTCTGTGTTTTCCTTGGCAGTCAGTTTTATACACATGTGAACAAAGTTTCCTACAAGCACCTAAAATATTTCATCTGCTTTCTGTTAGACTGCAATTCACTTAAATATCAATTGTAGATGTCTTATCATATTACTATATATCTTTACATTTTATGTGTATGTATTTACAGGCAGAAATAATACAGTAATTCATGTTTAAGGTTAACATATAAGCTTCTTAAAGCTTTATAAATTTACCCTTCAGTTCATAATCATTTTTGTGAGTCATAATTGTACTTTTGCAACCATGAACAACACAATCAATAATATCTTTAAGTTTACAAATGGGTTCAATAAATACCTATAAATCTATTCTTTAAAAGTTTTAAGTGAAAGGCATTGGTTTTAAATTTTGATGAATAATGCCAAAGTGTCTAAAACTACTTGAACAAAGCTCATGATTTACTTTTTTTTTTTTTTTTTTTGGTTTTTCGAGACAGGGTTTCTCTGTGGCTTTGGAGCCTGTCCTGGAACTAGCTCTGTAGACCAGGCTGGTCTTGAACTCACAGAGATCCGCCTGCCTCTGCCTCCCGAGTGTCATGATTTACTTTATCTACACTCTCTGTGCTATAACATCAGCATTTTGGTCTTTTCAAGTAAGGTTTTAACTGTATTTCACAGACTATATCAACGACTGGCAATGGTTACATCATTTGCAGATTTAAGTGCAAGACAAAATGACAGCACACGTGGTTCAGAAATCATTTTGATTTTGAACTTGTGATATCCTAACAACATTCCAACATGGGACCTTCGTCAGCTCAGAATCCTGAGTGATTCCATTAGATATATACTCATGAAGTTGATTACAAATTTATCATTTTAAATGCATGTGAGCCACTTGAGCTTAATTCAATGTCTTTAAGGATTTTGACACATTTAAAAATTTGAATACATTAATTATTGATTTGGTAAAAGTTTAAAAATCATTTCATTATTTGTCTATTTCACAAGGGTCACACCAGGGCCTTGTGAGTGCTGATGAAGTGCTCTGTCCCTGAGCAACACCCCACACTGAGAATAGCTTCGTCCAGCCTCACACTGATTACAGAGACACTTGCTGCATTTTACCTCTATATTTATGAGCAGTTTTCTCTTTATCTTTTGGTTTGCACTGAGAGTATATAATTTAATCATCTGCTTAAAGTATGTTTTAAACATAAATTAGATGTTAGCTGAGTTATCTTTTCCCGAATTCAGTATGCAATTGAACTACTATGGTTTAGCTTGTAATCTATATTTTCTCCAGGGAACTGAAATACCACATTATTCACCTGACCACGGGAGCTTGGAAATCAATTTCTGTGTTCCCTATTCTGTGACATTAATCTACCTGACTGCTCAGCCCTCCAACACCAAACACCTAATTAATTAAATAATTTATTTATTTGAGACTCGGTATCTCTAAGTTACTCCGCATGTCCTAGAATTTGCTATGTATACCAGCCTGACTTGGAAATTACAGAGCTTTGCCTGCTTCTCCTTCAAAGTGCTAGGATTAAAGGCATGTGTCACCATGCCCACCCTCAAAAAAAGACTATTTTAATGACGGTAACTCCATGAAAAGATGCCTTTTTAAAAATTCCCATCATTTTTCCCTTTTACGACATGATTTTTTCTGTATGTTGTGTCTGTATGCATCAATGGTGAACGTGTGAAGAAAAGAGGATAGCTTGGGAGTTAACTTTTTCCTTCTACCATTTGGTTTCTTTCTTTAATTATTTTTTATTGATTTTATTGAGGTATACATTTTTCTCTGTTCCCCTCCCTTCTTTTTCCCTCTCTTTCTACCCTCTCCTGTGGTCACCATGCTCCCAGTTTTCTCAGGAGATCTTGTCTTTTTCTATCTGGCTCAGGTTGTCCAGCTTGGTGACCAACAACTTTACCATGTGAAGTAGTCATATCCACCCTCTTATTATTTTCTTACAAATTAGTGTTATCTATCCTTTCTAATTGTTTTATCAGTACATAAAATGGAATCATAGAGATTTTGACTATAAACATAATATGTATGTTGGTCAAACAGAAGGAATTGGTATCTATAAACAATGTAGTTTTTGCAAGATTAATCTTGCCTGATGCTTAAGTCACATGGTATTATCTTTTACGAGTTTTCATAAATGATAGCAATGCTTTCTCTTTGTATACAGAGATAATTCATTGAATAACAGAAGTAAAGTTAAAGCAAAGCTTGTCCTGGGGAAAGACAAAAAGGTCTAAGCTGCCATTTAAGCAATGCAAAGAATATGCCTTTTCACATAAATCTTGCACATTGCTTATTCTTCTCAAAACGTTGGATATTTTCAAAGAAGAAATAGTTAATTTTACATCTTTACTTTGTTATTAGTCATTGTAGTGATTATTACCTGGCCTCTGATTTTTATTCCTTCACAACCTTCTTCTGTGCTATAGAAGAGCAGTTCTCTACATTTTGTATCAGCGAGGTCTGTTTCTGATTGAGTTCAAGATGAGATGAACACAACAGTGGTAGGCAGAAAAGTGTGGTCTTAATGTCCGGGTTGTGTGGTGAAGATACATATATCTTTGGTATTCTGTTAGCTCAGAAAGGGCATTACCTGCAATCTGAGAGGAAATGAGTGCAATAATAGAGCACAAAATACAGAGCAGGTTAGAGGCAGGGGTGGAAAGGGGAAGATAGATCTCAAGACGTGCTTAGCTTCTTAAGATGTGAGGAGAAACTGGCTTCAACATCTGTCTTCCTTTGGTTGCTAGGTTGATTTTGCTGGTCTGGCTGGCTAGGCGGTACTCCGCCCCCATCATTCCATGTGAATTTCTGTTCATAATGCCCTCTCTAATGAAGAGGACAATGTCCAAAGCAGCTATGTTGTACACAACCATACTCTAAAAAAAAAAAAAAAAAAAAAAAAAAAAAGCTCTCAGTTTGCTTGTCCGTCCGCCGAAATATAAATTAAAGATCTGGAAAGTATCGTTTTTGTTACCTGTTGAATTGGTGGGGTCTGAAGAGTGGAAAGTGAAACCTATTATCTCATATCATGAAAACAAAGGCATTTTATTACAAAAATAACATAAAACGCTGACCGGGCATGGGCATACCACTCCAATTCTTGTTTGGGGAAAATCATACCATAATTATAATCTAAGATAATTCCAAACATTGCATATTTGAGTAAATTTACCTTATTCTTTTCATACTTAAGCAACAGTTTTTCTTAGAGACCTTGTAACATTACATAACAATAAGCCTATGATAATATTCCTTTGTGGCTGTATCCCTGTATTCCATGTATCCCTTTCATCTCTTTCTAAATTCTTCATACTTGCAGAAATATTAGGCATTTTTATGTCATCCACAATGTCTAAGTACATGTTTAGTTTGTGCATATATTTAAGCTATTGTACCTAAAGCAAAGATTTCCTCAATCTTCTGGATGTTTCTCTTTCTAAAGCTATAAAAATATTATTTTTCTGCTTACTTAGTGTTTAAGATGTTTGGGTGGATTTAAAAAGTAATATGCTTGAAAATTCTTTGATAAATAATTTGTTGCTTATACTTCTATTATATCTTTAAAGTTCCATTATTAGTGACTACATTTTCAATACATCTTTAAGTTAGCATCTAAAGAGTCTGGGAAAGGAGTTTAGTTGGTTAAGATGCCTGCTGTGAAAGTGTGAGCAGTAGAGTTCAAGGTTTAGAGCATAAAAAAGACCTGATGAGATGATGAGCACTTGCAATGCTATAATCATGAAGACAGAGACACGAGTCTCCCTTAGCCTGATGGGTCAGGCAGCCTAACCTACTTATCCAGTTCAAAGCCAGTGGGAGACCCTGCTTTGAAAACAAAGGTAGACAGCACTTGAGAAATGACCTCCAATGTTGACCTCTGACTCCTGCACACAAGTAGTACATAGTACGTGTACCTAAACCCCCAACCGACACAACACATACAAATACACACACAAATGTAAGCATACAACATGATGAATTTCACTGTTGTGGTTTTTTTACATAGATATTATATTTTGTTCCATTTGTTGTCTTCACCAAGAGCCCTTTCTTGTCCTCCCATGCATAATTTTAAAACTAGGTTCACCACATGAAGTAATAAGGTTGTACTGCTACGTATCTCCTGCTGTTCAGTCTCTACATTTCCAATATCCTGGGGTCTCCATTGAGTCAAAGGCTTCATCTTTACCATTGTCCTTTCCTAACCTTTTCCCAAAGACTCAGATCTTGCTATAGGCTACTAAGCTCCAGCTACTGTCTATGATCCAATCATGTCATCAAAACCAATACCTCCTGACAGCTCATAGGTACTGTTTGCCAAATTTGGGTAAGATTTAAATACAACCCACCCTCTCCTCTCCATGATTAACTCTATTCAGTCATTTTGAGAAAATCTTTTACTACTGTCCCAGTGAAGCATAGATTTCATTCAATGATGTTTTCATGGGAGATGTTCAAGGAAGCTATGGCCTCCTTCTCTTTTGGGCCAATCACCATAATGTTGTCAATATAGTGGGCATTATAACACCCTGTGGAAAAAACAAGCAAATCCACTTCCTTTATATATATCTAAGATAGCAGTTTTGGTTCTCTATTTTCCCTGGCAAAAACAACTCGAATGACTTCTATATGTCTGTTTTAGGAATAATAGCCCTTGCAGGACTGGTTACAGAACCAATGTGGGAACTTGTCAACTTTTAAGCATATCTATTCTAACTATTTGCCTAGGACTGGAGAAAAGCCCATAAAATGAGTTCAGGGATCCAATGGTCTCATTGTAAATGAGACATTAGCCAAAACATTATCAAGCACCTGAAATCCACAATCGTCTACTTTAATTGGAATATCATATATTTTGTGTTCCCTCAGAATCAGTGGCAATTTAGAACCAGTGTACAGTAGTCTTTTTAATCACAGTTTATTCTTCAGCCTCAGCTGATAAGCACAGATTATTAACCTTAAATAACACAAAATGGTCACTATCCCAAATGTCCGAAGTGTCTTCGCTTCTTTCTAAAACTCCACAGTTCAAGCTTTTATTGAATCTATTTACCTCAGAATTATTATCATCTAAGTTTCTACAGAATGACCATTTAGCTCTGAGTAGTAATAAATTTCCCAGCTCAAAGTTCTCAAACATTCCACAAATCGTCCTACAAAAGTATAAAAGTCAGAAAAAAAAAACACATAGTCAGGTAATCATAACACCCTACATCTGGAACCTGTTTTTGTTTAAGCTTCATCTTTATTGCTATGATAACAGACTCTGACCTGGTAAATAATTTAGTGGAGGGAAGGATTAATTTGGCTTACATTGCTAGGTTCCAGGTCATCATGGAAGGTCGGGGCAGGAACTCTAACATGAACTTAAAGCAGGAAGCAGTAAAACACTGATGGCTGATCCATTTACATATCCATGTTTCACTAGCTGTCTTATGCAGTCCACGACCACCTGCCCAGGGAATTGTGCAACCCCTCGTGGTCTGGGCCCTTCTTACAATTAACAGTCGAGACAAATACCCCACATGTACTCCTAGAGATAATTTTGTTCTGGGCAATATCTCAGTTGAGACTCCCTTCTCTGGTGACTCTAGGCTATGCCAGCCTGACAGTTGAAACTAACTAGGGGAAACAAACATTCACACATTGTAATTTGGTCCTTACTTAGACAATAAAGAATAAATTTCTAATAGATATGTTCAATTAAACAAAAATTTCTAAAGACTTACTATGTGCAAAAAATTATTCTACATGCCATAAAATATACATATAAATGAAAAACATTTCTTCCAGTATAATAAGCTTTTTAATATGTGTACATATGCAAATATAATTAAATGACCAAAACATTGTTACGTGGATAATCAATAGTAACACAGAGTTAATCTGTATAATTTTGGGAGAATGACAAGCTCCAAGAATACATAAATTTATCCTAATCTAATAAATTTCAGTAGTAGCTGCCTCCAACTTAAAAAACATGCATAATTAAAAGAAACCAATTATCATGAAGTTTTCTACCTTCTGGTAGGATAGAAAGATAGGGAATTTTGGTGGTATGGACTGAAAAGCATGCTGAGAGGAAAATGACTCTTCTCTCAACTTATATCCTGCTTTTTCTCCCGAGAAAGGCAAAAGCGTTAATAGCACTAATAAATCCCAAAGTGCCCATGAAGACAATATATGTTTTTCCGAAGGAAATCTTATGCTTACTCAGGGACAAAATGATGTATACACTTGAATTTCTAGCCCTTTTTTTCTCACTCCCAAATATAAACAATACCTTCCATAAATCCACCATACAACCTCATGTATAGAAGGGAGTTCTACCGTATGACCTTGTCGCAACTGCCATTCTTTGTGCTATAGTAAATAGAAGAGCTCTTCACATCCATTGGAGATATAAGTTGAAAGCCACAAAAGCCTTTGTATACTATTTGTAAAGACACTTACTTGAGAACCCATATTTACGGGTGGATATGTATTATTTATTCCTTAGGTTGTACTCTCTCTATTAGACTCTTTGCTTAAGGGTCCTATTAAACAATGTCTTTACAATTGCAACTTTCCCTCATACTGGTTCCTCCTGAAATTCTTTTCTGTGACGAAGCTTTAAATCTTAGTTTTGCTTGAATGGAGATCCTAAGAGAAAAGAGAACTCTCCAGACGCCTTTAGGGGATGGAATTGAGCTGTGCCTCTGTTGCTGTGGGTAACAGTATCTACAAACGGAAAACAAATGAAACAGCCAGAATAAATATCAATGAAATCCCAAGTTAAATAAATGTACTCACTATTGACACATTAAAATATATTTTTCTCAGCCAAAGCAATTTTAAAGGATCTGGGAAATTTTCTTTTCTTTTTTTTTTTATTGTCAACACTTGCAGCTCTTACAGAAGGCCCAGGTTCCGTTCCCAGCACCCACAGAGTTACTAGTCCGTAATTCCAATTTCAGGGGAATCTGATGTTCTCCTCTGAACTCTAAGAACACGTGGCGCACGTACGTACATGCAGGCAAAACACTCATGCACATAAAATATAATGAATGAATAAATCCTTAAAGCACCTTTTAAATTTTTTAAAACAAAGAACATACAGTATAATAATAATCTTTCTTCTCATATACTTTTAGGTGAGCCTCAGCATCTTACAGTGAATAGAATATTTAGTGAGTCATTACTGCCTATTTTTCCACTAGTTCAAGATGTATTTATTATATGTTCTCTTGTATTTGAAACTACAGATTAATTAGAATTCAATATCATTATTTTTAATTATTCTCCTGCAGTCCTGGAGGTCAGAAACTTGGTCTGTATTTCTGGGATGAGCTGGAATTCCTCCAGTATCACTCTGTTTAGAAACTCAGGTCCTACTCAGTTCTCTCTTCTCTAGCTTCTAGAGTTCAGAATTCATATCTATATCATTTTAAAAAAATAAAAGATTAACCCATAAAATTTTTTAATTCTTTGACAGTTTCATATATTACATTTTCATCATGCTCAGCACCCTTCTAGTCAATGCATATTTTCTCCTCATTTCACTCCTAATTTTGTGTCCCCACTTAAAATATGTTAATATTTATCTGAGATGTTCATATATATTTGACCATACTCACTTCCCTGTCATGACTCTTCTCAGGTTCATCCCTGTTCCTACTCACTGAGCTTTAAGCTTAGTTTCAACCCATGATGTCAAATGTGTGCTGACAAAGTTCTTTTGGGGGGGTTGAGACAGGGTTTCTCTGTAGCTTTGGGGCATGTACTGGAACCAGCTCTTGTAAACCAGGTTAGCCTCAAACTCACAAAGATTTGCCTGCCTCTGCCTCCCTAGTGCTAGGATTAAAGACGTGTGCCACCACTGCCAGGCTGACAAAATACTGTTATATGTACACATTTACTAGAGTTCATCTCACGACTACTTATCAGGAGGACATGCTCTTAATGAAAATTCCCTCTCCCTATCCTGGCAAATATCAATTACCAATAGCTCCTCAACTATGGGTGATATTTCATGACTACTTCCTTCTTCTATGCTGCAATATCTTCTGGTTTGAGCTTGCATGGGTCTTGTGCATGCTATTACAAACACCAAGTTCCTTTGTGCAACTTCCCCTCTTGTGTCTGGAAAATGCAGCTTCCTTATAATCTGCCCATGCTGGCTCATAAAATCTATTTGTTCTTTAGCCATGATCCTTCAAGCCTTTCAGTAGGGAGGTTTATTACAGATTTCCCACTTATCGGTGATCACTCTCCAGTCATTATTCTCTTGAGCAGGTGTGGGGCTCTGTGCTAACTACATGCCATTTATTCAGAAAAGAAGCTTCTTTAATGAGGATTGAAAGATGCACTGATCTCTGGTATCATAATAAATCACCAGGAGTAAGAGTTGGTTTACTACTAAGTCTCCTTAACATAGAAGAAGGTTATCTCCTAGAATCTATGACCTATGTAGCCACAAGTTCCTGGTCTGCCCATGGGGTTAGGTATGGGCTCTGTTTTGTGGAGCAGAACTGAGATTTTACCAGGTAGTGATTGGCTACTTTCACAAATTTGTGCCACAATTGTAGCAGTGGACTCGTAATCATTATTGTAGCTCATAGGGTTCAGGAGGATAACTCAGGCAAGGTAAATGTAATGGGTAGCTTTATCCTCCATGGTGTGGATGCTTCTATCACTATGAAAGCCAGTAGAGATAAAGCTTCAGGGTTAGGACTAGCTTGGTCCCCTTGCCATCCCCAGTGGCTTATCACTGAAGTGTGTGATATCTCCAGAAATAGGATCTTACTTGTCAAGTTCTGAGGAGTAACCAAAAGCAAAGGCTTTAAAAAGCTAATAATGCTTGTGACTCTGTGGAACCTCACTGGTCAAAAGTTGAACAAGAGGCAACCATGCTATAGTTTTATTTTTTACATTGTAATGTCATTTCTGCTTCATTATAGGGCAACTCCATTAAAATTTGTTTTGTATGTTTGTATTTATATATATTTAGAAGTCTCTTCAGTAGTAGTTTTTCAGATGACATTTTGCAAAAGTCTTTAGCAATCTTTCCAAACTCCCATTCCATTGAAGCCTCCTGTTCCAACATTTTATTCCCCCTTTATATGGTGGTGTTCTTTCTTACTTCCTTGTAAACTTTCAATCGCTTCATTGGCCCATTATGAATTTCCTGACCTATATTGTTATTTTAAATGAACACACACAACATGCACAATTACATTCACACATATAGTCAAAGTTAACATCCACAAATGATAGAAAATGTGAATTTTTCTTTGTAGGCCTGAGTTTCCTCACTCAGGATGATTGCTTTTAGTTTTTTTCCATTTACCTGAAACTTTGCGATTCATTTTTTTCTGCAGAGCTGAAAAATTACATTATGTAAACATACCACATTTCTATTATTCATTCATCAGCTTATGGACTTTGAGATTGTTTCAATTTTTCCAGCTCTTGTGAAATAAGCAGCAATGAACATGAATGAGCAAATTTTTTTGCTGAGTTCTGAAGAATTCTATAGCTGGATCCTATGGTAGATCTATTTCTAGCTTTTTAAGGAACTTCCACACTGATTTCGATAGTGGCTGTACCTGTTTTCACTTCTACCAACAGTGAAGAAATGTTCCACATTCCCCACAGCCACATCAGCATTTGCTACTTCTTGCATGGCTTCAGGAACAGCCCTCATTAGGGCAGAAAGGCAATGTGGTAGACAGACAGATGGAAGACACATACAGAAAAGCTGGGATTGAGTGAACTGGGCTCCCACATGGAGAAACAGAAGCACATCTGGCCATTGGAAGGCAGTCACTTCTGCATCGCAATCACCGTGTTACTGAGACAGCACAGGCACCAGTTTGGGCCACCTATCTGCCTATATCACCAGCATCTCCATGTTTGCAGGCCTGGGTTCTGCAAACTTACTTAAAAGCTTCTGAAGAGGGACTGCTTGAGGACCTGGCCTGGAGCCCACAAAGCTACCCAAAACAGAACTCCACCACCAAGTATCTGCCATCCGCTTACTGTTTGGTTGTTGCCAAATGGAACATGAAAGTAGTTAAACTGAAAGCAATCAAGGCATCCCTAAATTTTTCTCCTTTTACTTACTTGGTTTTCATGTAGCCAAATTCACACTACCTTCTCTGAAAATCGAGGGCATGCCTCTTGAACAGAGTCCTAGAAAGCTTCAGTGCCTCCAGTTTTCTTCTGAGGTCTCCCCACATTTCCCCCAAAGCACCAATATATCTCTAGATTCTGATTGTATCACATTTTATACCTAGCGCTTCAAACTGTGCTCCCTCTATCCCTTTATTTGTTGCCTTTTCCTTCTCAATGTTCTGCCTTTCTTTATTCCTTTTCCTATATTTCTCTCTTTTTCTGTATTCCTTCCTTTGCCTATATAAACATGCTTCTCCAAAGCGCGTTCCTTATCCGACCAACAAGAGTTCCAAATAGCTATTGCCCGAGATCTTTCTCCTTCCTTGGGCACCATTTACCAGCTACATACATCATTCCCAGCAACTTGGCCTGACTAAGAATGTGAGGGAATGAATAAATGACAAACAGATGGACACATGGGCAGAAAGTTGAGGTTGAGCAGACTGGGCTCTCTAATAGAGAAGCCTCAGCATCCAGGTAAGCTAGCTGTATGGTCTCTGTTCCTTAGGCTCCTCCTACAGCAAAGACAGACTGCATTTTTCACATTCCTTGCCCTGTTCCCAGTCCAGAAAGCAAGAGTCATGATGTTTTACTATGGCAATGACCTTCTTTAGTCTTGAAATTATCATTCTGTTGTAACTAGAGTGGCCTGGCTCAATGATTGCTCCAGGACACACATGACTGCTAACAACCATCTGTAACTCCAGTTCTAATGCTTTCTCTGGCCTCTGTGGTCACCAGGCACGGACAGCCATACCTGTAAGCAAAATCCTCATTCACATCAAAATGTCCCTCTATCAAGACCTCCTGACAGAGAATCTGAAGGTTAACAATCTTGTGGGAAATGTCTCCTTTGAAAAACAAACATTTGCAGATGCAAGAGATTATGATCTGGTTATATTTTGGAGTCATTGATCACCTTACAATAAGGACTTACTATGACACGGTTGTTGGAGTACGTTTCTGTACACGTACTTATGGAACTTGACATTATAGATTTTTTAAAGGTATACAGTGCATGTGTATTTGGACAACATTCTTAAAGAAATATCAGCAAATAAATCTATATTTGTCTTTTTCTGTTTTAATATAAGGAATTATAAACCACCTATTAGAATAAGCAGACCAAAAAAATCATGTTGAAGCATCTTTGTGTTGAGATGAACTGCCTCTGGTCTTTGCTATAGAAACAGAGCACAAGGGAATTCATCTATTTTTGAGACATGATGAGGCTTGTTTTGATTTTCTGACTTTATATATGTATTCTATTTCATAATAGAAGATAGGGTAAGGCCATTGACTCCATAATCCATGATCTTTTGTGGAGGAAGAGGCACCAATCATATGGCCTTAAGCAGGCAAAAATCTACATTTTAAGTGGTGTAATATCTAAAACTTGGTTGAATGTGTCAGGGCACTGATGCAGGGAAATGGTACATGAAACTTCATTCCTTCAAATGCTGAGAGGCTCTGTGTCCACGTTTGCAGTAACTTACCCTCTCAGGACATGTTGAATCTCTGTGCTGCATCAGCTTCCATCTGTAGCTATGCACCTGCCCAGTAGTCATCATTGCTGAATGGAACATCCTCCCTCGGAAGAAATTGCAACTGCCTAGCCATTAGCAAAGTCACATCTATCAGCACCTATTTTCCAGGCAGGAGCTTTCTGGCATTCTATCAATGTGGAGAAAAATTGGCACTGGAACCTGCATTCCTCAGAAATACCTATGCCTAGGAACATGCAGTCATAGAATATTTACTAGAGAGGCTTGGCCTTTAGAGTTCTGAGTTACCTATAATGAATTTAATCCTCAAGTGTGAGTGTATTCTTAGAAAAGCCAAATTCTTTGGTGAAAAAGTTGCCTAATTGTGGGCACTATAAACTCTGTAAATGTTCCTCACTTACAGGTTTCAGTCACCACTTTGAAAGGTCAGCATCTTCTTTGATTCCATCAACATTGGTGGGTACATATTCCTGGAGTTAAATTGCATTCCTTGTGGCCAGAAAGTTGGTCATCTTCCAGATTGCCTTCTACAGACAACAAAGGACTAAAATAGCGGAAAGAGTTCCACTGCCATCCAGTAGAAAGTGGGGAACTCTACTCTGGACTTCTTACAGAAATATATGCCAAATTGTATGATAGGACTCTCTAATCAAACATTTATGAAATAAAATATGACACAAAGTACAGAAATATAATTAGTGGCAAAACAGTAAATGGAACTGTGAATAAAGGAATCAACCAGTATATAATAGGACACACATGGACAAAAGATTTTACAAGAAATTCAAGAAGCATATTGTGATTGAAAAACATACATGTTTTTCCTTGGATATTTACCTTTTTGCTTTGTTTTGTTTTTGTTGGCACTTATCAGGAAGAAGTGACTTCTACTCTGGGAAAACTAAAGAGGTTCTGGTGAACAGGTTCAACATAGGTAGTCATCAAGATTTTCTCAACAACAACAACAAAATAGAATTGTGAAGAAGGCATAATATGCAGAGAGTGTGAGGTTAGTAAGAGCAGATCTACTGTATTGAAAACTCAGCCACAGAAGAGAAAGAGCCTAAGAGTACTCTTATGTGACGCTCTTTAGTGGACTCTGTCACTGCCTAAAATGCTAGCCTTCCCCTGAACACTGTACTTATTCTACATGTGCTCCTGCGATCTGTGAGTTTGCTTTCCAGATGAGTGGAGCAATGATGCTTCAAGTTATTAAAATGACACTTTGTGGCCAGAACTTGGAAAAAGCAGGGGGATGAGGGACATGCAATATTCAGATGACAGATAAGACTCATTGAAAGAGGGAGGACAAACAATACCTGAAATGCAAGAACTTGGGTAGGAGTAGAAAATAAGAAGGCTATTTATTTCTAATGCCCATAGGAAAATAACGGTTGCTGATGCTTCATTAATGGGAAAAGTGAAACCACAGGCACCTTATGGTGTTGGAACTATTATCGTAATTAAATGAGAGTGGAAATCAAAGGCTGCTTGTGGGTTACTGTGTTAGGCCAGCAGGTTATTATGTTAGGCTAATACATGAAAAGAATCAATGAGAAAAACGTATGGACTGTATCCCTCTCTATAGCATTTTAATGGCTTCCTCAATGACTGACCACCATTGATACATTACACTTAAATCAATGCATGTAGAGTTCTGTTTTCTGGATGTACCTAACCTATTAAATATTGCGTACATTCTTTCTCTACTGTAGTTTTAATTAACAAAATATGTGACGATAAAAGAAAACTGGAAGGAAGAAAAGAACGGGAGGAACTGAGTGGTCAGAGTTGCAGGACACGACACTACCTCCAATTTCAACTCACTTTTAAAACACTACTGCACACTCTTGCAAACACTAGTGATGCAACGTGAATCCTTTTTAATTGATTTTCCCTGGCAGTAATAAATGACTGTTTTAGAGTGGGCATACAAATACATATTTATAAAGTAAATATAGATTACATTCAACATCAGAGAAATATATTAATAAAATAAATGTATTAGAATAGAAAACTATGACTATCTCAATGAATACTAAAATTAACTTGATCAACTAAGCAAGTATTCATGCTAAACAGTTGGAAATAGGATACTTAGTAAGCTGAATGATCAGGATCAACTAACTATGTAAAGGAAAACCCATATCACACCTAAAATTCATGGTAAAATTTTAATGGTATTGAAATAAGCTTGGAGTAGTATATCGATGCTGTCATTAGGACTATAAGATATTGCTCTGAAGATCAAGTAAATGTATATTGAAGATGACAAGATGAATTAAAAAGTGAAAAAAATCGCCTTTATAAATAAAACAGTTGTCTCCAGACACTGGATACATAACAGAAGGGAAAGTATACACACAAGGTGAGCATATCTTTTGGACATGAGCATGGTAAATAGAAAATGATTGTTCCCTTGTGCTAATAATGTTAATAATCTGCTGGAATTTTATTTTGCAGTGCTTGAAATTTATCTCGGGGTCTCAGGCATTTTATCATTACCACAACACCAAACCACACAATAAGTAATGTAAAGAAAATTGTGCCCAATTTTGCAATAATTATGAGAAATCTTTGTAATAAAAACCTGCAAAAACTTTAATAGCATGAATTAAAAAGCATTACAGAACATACTGGACTTATACATAAATCTATATACATAACATGTTCACCGAATACTTTTCTCTAAACCATAAAAAAATCTATAAATTCAATTCTCAAATTTCATTAAAGCACAATAAATATCCAAACAGAACTTTTAATGGATCTTGGCTGGTTTATTCCAAATATTTTATACTTATAAAAATGAATAAAGACCCAATCTTAGCTAACATAATTCAAATAACATCAATAAGGAAAATGAGGTTGCAAAAATTTATAGGTACATAAAGATTAGTGTTGATTAGGTATTGTCTATATTCTTCATGTTCAGTTATTTGTGTCTAATATATCTCATAACTAAACTTAAACATAACTAAAGTTCTAGAAGCAAAAGAAAATTGTTCATGATCATTTTGAAAATGATACAATAAGATGGCCTTCAGTAGCCCGTTGAATAGACTATACTAACAACATTTTTATCTTGACTTAACATTAATACACCACTATTAAAGTTTGGCCATAAATTTTTGTGTCTGATGTAAATGAAAGATTATGTGACTACAATATTCTTATACACAACAACCAGTATACTAAGATTTATGGATTTTGATTATCAAGATACCACAAAAGTGCATACAATGAAGTGAAGGTATTTGTAACTCATGAAGTAAATTTAGTTATTTACATATAAGTTAATTGTTAAAAGCCAACAATCCAAAATTAAATGAACGTAAGCTGAGAACAGGCATCTTTCCAGAATGTCTAATAGCCATAGGGATCTAAAGAGGTACATATTTCCTTGATGGAGGGAAAAATGCACAAATTAAAGGGACTTAAATTAGATAACATTTCAGGCAAAGATGAAAAGTTTTTTAATTATTGATTTATTTTTTTCTGTGTACATTGGTGTTTTGCCTGGGTGTGTGTTTGTGCGAGGGTGTCAGATCCTCTGGAACTGGAGATACAGACAGTCACGAGCTGCCACATGTGCGCTGGGAATTGGACCAAGGTCTTCTGGAAGAGCAGTCAGTGCTCTTAACTGCTGAGCCAACTTGTGAGCTCCTAAAAGAGATTGCTTACATGGATGATGTAAGTTAGTTGATGCAATATAATTCGTATGTGTAGGAATTTCAAGACATAAACATGTAGCAAAACATATTAGCATAGAAACCCAGAGCAATTTCACTTATACAACATGCAAAAGCATGGATTTTTTTAGAAAACCTATTTTCAGAAGAAAAAGAAAATAAAAAGCAAAATGCTGCCTAATAGTGGTAGGAAAACAAGAATTTTGGTTTTAAGCTTTTGGAATAAGCACTGGGGCATATTTTTAATTATTATTCTTTAAATTATTTCATATATCTTTAAAAACCAACAGCTTTTTAAAAGGAGACTTAACAATACTGTTCACATACTCACACCTGCAAATTTCAGTCTTTGAGTCAAGGTTTCCTGGTTACCATGAAACCAAAACAAAACAAAACACAAAATCCTCTTGGTGTCTGAGGCTGATGTAAGATGCAAATCCCAGCTGTAGCCTCTGCTACAAAAATTCTTTTCTTTTCTTGCACCTGACTTATTCTCTATTTTTATTGTCCTTGGACACGTGTGATTCCTGGTAGACCTGTAATTTCCACCTATCTTTGTCTGTCTACTCCTGGTTTGCTCTCATTTATAAACTAAAACATATTTTTAGCTTTAAAATTTTGGAAATATCTAATGAAATATAAATAACAAGCAACATGACGACTTGACCAGTGTCACTGCTTAGTCTTAAAGGCTAAAATGTCAGACATGTTAAGGGGAATCTAACCTCCCATCGCTCCTCCTGCTGCCTCCACCCTGATCCCAGCTTGACTCCAGGACAGGCTGGGAGGCCCGAAGCCCCGCCCCACAGAGCCCCGCCCCGCAGAGCTCCGCCCCGCTGAGCCCCGCCCCCGAGCCGCGTCCCGCGCTGCCCTCTGGGAGGCGAGACGAGGCGGAGGTGGTGGCGGTGGCCGCTGCAGTCTTCCCTGGCAGAACTCAGGACTCCTTCCGTCGGTCCGGTCGGCGAGTCCCCGCTGGTAGCAGGCCCCAGCCCCAGGTGAGTAGCTGCGGGACACCTAAGCCCTGGCTCACACCGACTCCACATCCAGCGCCTGCGCGTTTGCCCGCCAGCCAATCGTAGGCCTCCTTCCCGCTGCGCCCTTTGACCCTGCATCCCGGGCGCCTTGGAATCTAATCCCGTTCGGCCCGGATGCCGGCTTCCCGCTAAATTAATGCCGGCAGCGCGTGGGAGCCCGGCCTGGGCCGGCTGCCCGGCACCCTACAAGCTGCAAGTTTGCCCCGAGGCGGTTCCCCACCCCTCCTAGAGCCCCAAACTTTGGTGTGCGTCTGGAGGGCCCGGGCGGTCGCGGCGCCCGTGTCCCAACCTAGCTGGAGCCCCGAAGGCGGCCTGGACAAGATTGCCCTCCGAGGTCTTTGTTCCCCTTTAACACGCTTGGCTCGGTACTGTAGACTTCCCCTCGCTGGACCAGGGTGCCCGGTTTCTTTTCCATTTGCGAAGGAACAAGTTGAGGGTACAAGCGGTTAAAACTTTCGTTTTCATGTGTCAAAGACTTAATGGATAATAGAGGGGAAGATGGAGAAGTCCTAAAAACTAACATCAGCACTCGTGTGGATCTGTTTGTATGAGCTTAGAAAGACAAATAAGAAATGATACAGGACGGTACTCTGTAGGCGTCCTTTTTAAAGAAAAATGCAAATTTAATGTAAGTTTTGGTAAAATTAATTCAGATTTCTAAATCGCTTTTATGCAGTACTTTCTTGCACTCTAAGAGCGGTTTGTAAGCCATGAAAACCTCAATTTTTGGCTTGTAGTCTGTGTAATACAGAAAGCTGAGACTCTTGCTCCATAGTAAGTAACTAGTATGTGATCATGAGCTGCCTTCTCATTAAGTGTGGACCGCAGTTCAGAAAGGAAACCATTGATTAATTCGTCTGTCAGCTTCCAAGGCGCAAAAATCATTGTAGTAAAGTCTTCTATACTTGAGGCCACCTAGGCCGGAGGCAGGAGCCCACGTTCCAGCCCTATGTTTTGCCCTTGCTGGGTGCTTAGTGGCAGGTTACTTGGCTGTTTGCCAGTTGGCTCAAAAGCTTGGAGACCCTCATTTGCTTAGTTCCATCAACATGAAGTTCTGCTTCATAGATGGTTGTGAGGATCAGAAGGGAAGCCTGACTGGACTTCTGAATGAAGTTTGCAGTAAATCTGACCTGGGGCAAGACTCCAAAAGTTTCAGATGCATCTTGTGTTCTTAGCAATAGTTTGGTCTGTCTCTAGGTACTTCTAGCATAAAATTAAAAGAACGTAGTATGAATACAGAAGAATAAGCAGGAGGAATCTTTATAATTTGATTATTTTAAAAGGGAAACTGGTGTTTCTGAGTTACTAATATGAGCAGATACTTTTAAAATAATTGTTTAGATCTCTTAGCTGTTTAAGCATATTATTAGCTTAATAATGATACTTTTTTATTAGAAATCACTAGACTTCCATATTAAGTACCATTTAAAAAGATTAAAAGCACCAAACATAAAAATAACATGGTTTCAGGAGTACCAGTTGTGGAACTCTGGGACGTGCAAACTTCCCTTTGATGAGGACAAGTTGTTACTTGCCAGTACCTTGAGCTTCCTGCTTTTGAGAACCGCTACACCTGCAGTTGACTTGTAGACGCTTTTTTGTTTTTCTCACAAGGAACTTCTGAAACCTTTCTTTAGTTAAAACCAGGTGAGTAGTTCCTTTGCCTGTCTCTTGCGAAAGCAGTGTTTTGGAAGTGTTAAAGCAAAGTGTTTTAGTGTTTATTTTAGAGTCCAGAGGCGTTGTGTTGGCACAGATATTAAGACACTAATTTGTTTAGATGGACTTTAAAAGTATTGACTTTTCATGAATTTTCTTTTATAGTACTGCTTATTATAGACTATTATTATGTTATAGACATACTGCCCAAACACATGACAGTGTCAGAAACAGGAGGGCCAAAAAGTAAGCTTAATAGTGATCAGTGATAATAATATTTGTTGGGATCTACTACAGTACAAATAACCTCCATTTTTATGGGATAGAAAACTTGTACACATATAGTTTACACAGTGTACAGTGTTAGAAATGCCAGCATTAAAGGAAAATGCTGCTGCCTCAATAGAGCTTTCTACTCAGGAGTCTTTAGGAGAAGAATCAGAAAGAGGAGGCAGATTTCTGCTTTGTCTTGCACCTTGAATATTATTTTAGAGATAATAAAGACTACGCTTTATTGTTTGTATTCTGCAGGGTTAAGGGTCAAACCTAGAACCCAAGGAATTGTTCATTGCTAGGCATGTGTTCTAATGCCTGAACGACATGCTCAGTTCCATATTCTGGGTTGGTTTTTATTATTAATTATTATTATTATTTTCATTTATGTTGAAACAGAGCCTATTTATTTATTTTGAGACAGAACTTTACTAGGTAGCTCTGGCTGGCATGGAAGTTCCAGAGTGGCCTGGAAACTCATAGAGTTCTACCAGCCTCTGTGTCACAGGTTCTGGGATTAAAGGTGTGTGTCACCACATCCAGCTGCCATGTGCTACTTCTGGGATGTTGTCATGCCACCCATCTTTTCATCCTTATCCTCATAAGTAAATTGTTCATGGTTCATAATTGCTTAGTGATATATTATCAGATAGGAAATAAGTCTTCACGCGGACAAAAATCCTATGAGTGAGAGAACTGCAGTGGAGAAAAGTGTAGAAACATCGGACTACGGAAGCAAAAATAGGAATTTGCACTTATTGTTACTACAGAGCTAAAATTTTTTAAATAATAATTTTTACCTATGGTTTAAAAATTTTATATATGCTTACAATGTATCTTAACCTTACCTACTCTCCACATTACAAATTTCCAGAATCCCAGAGTCCCATCTCCCGACTTTATGACCTCATAACTAATTAATTATTTTACTTAGTGTTGCACAAGAACACATGGGTGTGGGGTCATCCCCTGTGGTATGAGCAATGTGGAGGTGGCCACGCCCCGAAGAAAATGAGACTGTCTTCCTCCAAGTAGCATCAACTCCCAATGTTCCTCAGCTAGATTCTGGGCCTTGGGTGAACTGCTCCATGCTGGAATTTGTAATTCTCTAGTTCTTATTCAGTTAAGCATGGCTGCTATTGAGTTCTTA
This sequence comes from Microtus agrestis, assembly GCA_902806775.1. Lineage (NCBI taxonomy): Eukaryota > Metazoa > Chordata > Mammalia > Rodentia > Cricetidae > Microtus > Microtus agrestis. The sequence goes on along the minus strand of CADCXT010003491.1, from coordinate 2,166,721 downwards.
GCTGCAGCATCCAAGCCATGTCCAGAGGACAGCATTTCAAAGTTTTCCTTTCTTACATTCGCTTTGCTCTTCTCCAGCAGTGTTCCATGTTCCGATGTTGTAGGGACAAGAAGATAGCTCCAACTAAGCACTTCCTTTCTATTCTCAGCAATTTGTTCAGTAATGAATCTCTTCATTAACTACGATCAATGACAGTAAGAAGTTTCTCTGTACAGCCAAGAGCGTCCCAAATCTATAAATATATAAACATTAAGATGTCTGACCATCAAAACCTCTCCTGGAAACCTTTGACTTACCTAGCCATGGATTTTGACCATGTTTACAGATAACAGGCATGAACTTATCCCTGTAGAGCATGCTTTAAATGTAATCCAGAGAGCAGCTGGTTACACACAGTAGGTACCAGTAGGCATATTTGGCAGATCAGTATTGTAGCACCAGGTAAGACCACTTAAACCTTTCCTACCCCAGCCACCTTTGTAGCACCTTCCAGCACTATGAAAGATGGCCTAGCAGGGGCAGAGCTCAGACTTTTCAATACAGTGATTGAAGTGACTTGTTAAAAGGATTGGGATACCCTTGGTGCTTGATCGCTAAAGATGGAATTGGTTTTGTGATGATATAATCGTCATTTGAAATGAATAAAATCTGTAATACAAGAAATAATGGTACAGCTTAAGGAATTAAATTTATAGGCAAGAAGTATGGGGGCAGAGATACAAAGGCAGTGTCCATAAATGCAAATTTTGGTTATGCATTGATGGATCTATCTAATAAAGGAACGAGAAATCACACACACACAATCTTTAATGTTCTTTTTATGTTTCTTTCCTCATTTACTTCAAATCTTAAGTAATAATCAGTAATTATACATTTGTTGTTTTTATTTTTTTTGCCAACATTACCTTGTATTGTCCATAAAAGAAATTATATCGAAAAACAAAATGATAAAACTTGATAAAGAGTCTCAGTGAGTTATCTAGGGTCCCATCATTAATATATTTTTCAAATTCCAAACTCAGTTGTGTTTCTGTTATATACCTTGACTAGTGCATTTCACCAGCCTAAGTCAACAATTCTAAGACCCTTTTTAAAACTTTATCACTGATTTTATGTTTTTATTGAAAAGGCTCATAAATATGGACAATTAAGTGTTTCTTCTCATTAATTACCATTTTAAAATTTAGTCCTTATATATGAATTATTGACTTTGTATATTCTGTATGAACAAAATTTATTCACATGATAAAAATATATTTTATTTTATTAAACAGATTTCTGAGTTCACCTGACTAAATGTTACTGGTGTATATATAGGGCTATTTCTAAATCAGTATCTCTTGTGTATGTATGAGTGTTTGTGGGCATGCGTGTGTGCATGCATGTTTTTTAATAGTATTTGGTGGTTTATTATATTTTGCTTTTTAATGTAGTCAATGGATTTTAGTTTTCATTTTAAATACTGTAGAAAACATTAATATTATTTACTAATCATCTTTTTAAAAACGAATTGCAGCAAACCATTCACAATTTTGGAATTTAAAGAATGTCATCATGGCAAAATTTCGAAGAAAGACTTGCATCATTTTGTCACTTTTTATTCTATTTATTTTCTCTCTGATGATGGGCTTAAAGATGCTGAGGCCAAATACAGCGTCCTTTGGAACTCCTTTTGGGCTTGACCTTCTTCCAGAACTTCATCTACCAAACGCCCCCTTGGGAAACAAAGCTGACTTCCAAAAGAGTGATAGAATCAACATGGAAAGACATACGAAGAACCCAAAAGCTACTGACATGCCTGTGAGGCCACCCAAAGCCTCTGAGGCGACCCTGGAAGAACTGCCTCCTCTGAATTATTTTTTACACGTATTTTATTACATTTGGTATGGAAATCCACAATTTGATGGCAAATACATACACTGGAATCATCCCATCCTGGAGCACTGGGACCCTAGAATAGCTAAGAACTATCCACAAGGGAGACATACTCCACCAGATGACATTAGCTCCAACTTTTATCCTGAGTTAGGAAGTTACAGCTCTCGGGACCCTTCTGTCATAGAAACTCACATGAGACAAATGAGCTCAGCCTCGATTGGTTGGTAATTTATTTTATTTACATATATAAATAATGTGGGTGGGCAAATAAATTACTTATCAGTTTTTATACTTTTATTAATTATGATCTTAATTCATATCCCTGAATTAAGCTGTACTTTTTTTTTTTCCTTGGGAAAGCTTAAGGAAAATGGTCATGAGTTAAGTGCAGCGGTACCTTTCTCCTTGCCTAGCTAAAATAGGGATCACTGTTGCCCTCTTTACTGCTGATCCTGACCCCACTCAGGCAACTGTATCTGATTTCTGTCACTGTGACGTTATGATTGTTTCCTTTCTAATGACAGCAAAATGTATTTAGCTACCCTGTTTGCTTGTTATGATTTGCATTGCACAGAATTTTGTGATTCACCTGTTGTTAAAGATAACAGTTTTAGTCATTAGTGATAATATCTCATTATATGATTGAGGGTGCTTGCTTCTGTAGTTATGTGTTGGGCATTTCAACCCTTCTTCCTTTCTGTAGCATACAGTGTGGCTTTATTTCTTTAACTACTCCTTTTCAATTTCTGTGTCAGTTTTATTTTTATTTAATGTAATGAGGTTTTAAATGTTCTATTTTGCATTTCCACTTGTCCTGCTTATGGTCTTTTCTTCATCTTTTATGTGCCTTATCTGACACTAATGTGAGCTTTTCAATCTTGTAGTGTCTTTTGGCCTAGTACATGTAGTCATTCTTATTTATTTTTAATATCACTATAGCATTGCAGTGTAAACATTTAACTTAACTGGTGAAAAGTGATCAGTTATTCTTATGTCACCCATACCCTTCATCTTTCTCTTTTCTCTGGATGATTTCAGAGTACATATCTTTACTCATAAACTCTTACCAATGACAGTATATTATCTGGCGTCTGAGAAATGAAGAGTCTCTAGAGCCAACATCTGAGGGTTCTACATAGAGGGGTCTGTTGTCTTTGGAGTTCCATTAATAAAGCCCGATGCTTTATTTCCTTAGATTTCTTTATTGTGTTTGCTTGTATTTTATTCATTATTCTCTGAAACATGCTTTTGAGCTCAAGAAGAAGAGAGCTTCCTGAGTGACTGCTTTGTCTTTGCTGTTGAATGCTGATGCTGACTCACCTAAGTATCTGCAGAAAGTGCTGCGGAGACACGTGAGCACTGGAAGGCAGGCTGCAGGCTGCTGCTTCCTAGAGCTGCTTCACTCCTAGAGGAGACTCATTTCCTGGATCACTGTCATTACTAGCTTAGTCACTCGGCTAGTACCTTTTTATTATTGAGTAGGTCTTTGTTGTCATGGCATTTCTTCTTGCCCATGCTTGATGATTCTATGCTATTAGATCAATAGCTGTTAGAAATTATTAGAAATAGAATCATGGTTTGAATATGGAAGAATTCATTTTTCATAATTTTTGTGTGCGTTTTGGCTTTTTGATATGGGTTGCTTCCCTTATGTGTGTTTATTTTCATTGCTTTTTCTGAGAAGGAAGTTTGTTTCCTGGGCTGTATGTTGATCAGTTTTCTTCCAACTTTGGTTCTCACCAACATCATTATCTAGGTGCAACTCCCCTCTTCAATAGCCGTAACATCCCTGGATCTCTATCCACTATTAGTTCTTTGTTCTGTTCAATGTTTTGCTTTTTTGCTGTCCATGGATAGCAGACAAAGATAGCCTTTTCCCCTATTAGCTTTAATGCAAGGGCCACTGTATTCCTCCAGCTAGAATTCTTCTCTAACATATTAGAACTATGAGAAAATTAAGTGTTGAAATCTAGGCCTCCTGCAGCTTCTTACTCTTTACTGTTTAAGAATTTCATCCATGCATTTAATATGTATTAATAAATCTAGTCCCCATTCTCTCCCCTCCAGTTCTTCCCCTAGCCCCCAGCCACCATCACTTTTCATTTTCAAACTTATGTGCTCTTTTTATAAACCTACTTAGTCCAGTTAGCGCAGCTTATATGTGCATGATAAGGCCATCTCCTGAAACATGGGTCACTTCTTAGTGACCACATCCCTGCAGAAAACTGATTTTTGCTCCACTAACAACCTTCAGATTGTCAATAGTTCCTCAGCTAATGGTGACACTGGATTAGCCCTGCCTCTCTCCATGATAGAATTTTGTCTGCTTTGATTTCTTAATTCTACAAGCTTTCCTTTATATAAGATTATTTCTTTCCTTTTGTAGAAAAAAAATATTGATTAGTTGAGATACCCATGCTGTCTGTCTCTACTGTCCTGCATTTCTCTATTTATATTTGGAGGTTTGAAGTGTTTGTCTTAAATATGTTAGCTATAGTTAATGATTTCTCTGTAGTCTGGTGTTTCTAATACCTAAAGTGTAATTTCTTAGTACAGAAATAAGTGAGTACTATGGGGAACAACTCCAATCAATTTGCCTGTATTAAATCTTCAGTTAAATTATATTTATGTGTTTAAAAATAAAAACCCTAGTATATGGGTGCTTATAGAAGTTTTATTCATAGTTGCCAAAATTTAAAAGCAACTAGCATGTCCTTTAATACGAACATTAAACATCCACACAATGGATATGCAGCAGTAGAAAACTATGACTGAGTCACGAGACATCATGAAAGACCTACAATACAAATCACCAAGCAAATGGGTCCAGTTGTAGAGCGCTACATACTTTATGATTTCAGCTCTATGACATTCTGGCAAAGACAGAATTATAGAGGGTGAAAAATCAGTTACTGCTGGGTGTAAACAGGGAGGAGGGCTACATAGGTGGGGACCTAATGTTTATAGTAATTCAGTCTGTCTGGTACCATAATGGTTAGCTTATGAACTTACAGTTTTGTTAGACTCCACAGGACTGCTTGACATTAGTAAAAACTGTGGTCGTTAGTTAACAATAATATGATGGTACTAGCCATCAAACATAGTAAATACTGCAAATAATATGTGAATGTGAATAACTGGAGGAGAGGGTTTTTGTGGTCTGTAGGACACAGTTTAGAAGGACTACGTGCTTTCTTGCTGAGAGACTTAATTATTCTAAAATGTGTAGTATGTTAATTTGAGAAGATATCGGTTGCTTAAAATAGTTCATAAATATTGGATAAAGTAACCAAATTGCTTTAATACCCTTTTAATGTACGTGGAACTCATATGGCGATCACTCTCGTTGCTTTTCATCCTCCGTTATGCTTTACTGTTAGGAGTCCTGGCCCTTTCTTGGTACCCACCTGATTCAAGTGATGACAATGGAGAAGCTACTGATGACTTGGTATCAACGATTATGGATAAAGCTCATAAATATAATTTGAAGGTATTTAATTTGTTTTCAAACTATTTTTATCATTGTTACCTCTTGACAGTAATATGTTAATTACTCATTTTAATTAAAATTTTATACATATAGAAATGTTTTAAAATATTACTTCATAGAAGTTTGTTTTATTCAACAGAAGTATTCTAAAAAATGTTTGTTTTAATAATTGAAATTGTAATTTTTATCCAATTATAAGATACCACGTGCTATTTTTTTTTCTAACCATGTGTTATATTCATCTATTACATTTTGTATCTTCTTTTAAACAGGGACTCATTATGTAGCTCTGAGTGGCTTGGAGTTTGTTATGTAGACCAGATTGATGTTGAACTCACAGTAATCCTCCTGTCTCTGCCTCTCAGGTGCTGTGATTAAACACATGCACCCATTTATCTGTGTTTATTAGGAAAAGAAAGGTTTTACAGATTCCTTTGTAAACAGACTATTAGAAATTAGTGAAGTTTATGTCTGAATATGCTCTAAAAGTCAAAAGTGACTATGTTTAACTATATAACTTTACATCTTTTAAAAGTGGTTAGAAAATAAATTCCTGTCCAAATATTTCTTATTTTTGAAATTTTAAATTATTTGAGAAATTTGTACAGGTGCTTTATGTTCATAGTCACAATATCTCCTGTCAGATCCACCCCCTCTTACCTGCCCTCTCTGTCTCTGTTTCTCTCTCTCTCTCTGGTTCTCTCTCTTCTCTCTCTCTCTCTCTCTCTCTCTCTGGTTCTCTCTCTCTCTCTCTTCTTCTTCCTCTCTCTCTCTCTCTCTCTCTCTCTCTGTCTCTCTCTCTCTCTCTCTCTCTCTCTCTCTCTCTCTCTCTCTCTCTCTCTCTCTCTCTCTCTCCCTCTCTCTCTCTCTCTGTCTCTCTCTCTCTCTCTCTCTCTCTCTCTCTCTCTCTCTCTGTCTCTCTCTCTCTCTCTCTTCTTCCTCTCTCTCTCTGTCTCTCTCTCTCTCTCTCTCTCTCTCTCTCTCTCTCTCTCTCTCTCTCTCTCTCTCTCTCCCTCTCTCTCTCTCATCCTCCCATCAAGTCCAGTTTGTGCTGTCCATATATTCTTGGATGTTTGGCCTTCCACTGGAGTTTGTTCACTATGTACTGCAGAAACAAGTATCTCTGTGGGTAGAGAGATGAACTATCTATGGGTATAACAGTAAATCACTAGGAGTTTAGCTTAATACCATGTCTATTTAGCACAACAATAGTAGTAAGTTCTCCTCTAGGACCTATAATCTATTTAGCCATAGGTTCTTGGCTACATAAACGTTCTAGGTAGAAGTTTAATCTTAAATTAAATGTGGGCCTTGAAAGGTAGTTGTTTCTTTGATGACATTTATGCTACTGTTTCACCAGTGGTTATGTGTCTTCAGGCTGGTTATTGTAACTCACAGGGTTTATAGCGGGGTGAGATTCTTGTGTCAGCCAGTATTGTGCATAGCAACTCTCGGCACTATTAAAGCTCTCTCGTAAGGACAAACATTCCAGATTAGTACCAACATGATTTCTCTATATTCTACAACTGAGGTTTGTGGTGTCTTCATCAGTAATATGGTATAGTCAAGTTTTGGGGTGGAGAATAAGGAAGAGTGGAAGAATATTGTCAATAGCTCAACATTTTTAAAAATTATTTCTCAGTTGTTTATGTCTTTCTGTCTTGCTTTGTTTTATTTGTCAATATAGACTTTCTTTGTGTAACCTTGGCTGTCCTAAACCTTACTCATTCCATAGACAGGACTGACTGTGAACTCATAATCTCCCTGCCTTTGCTTCCGGAGTGCTGGGATTAAAGGCTTGTTACACCACTGCCCAGCTCTAGTTTCTCTTCAAATAGTATAAATCTTTTGTATCTCTTATATCTGTCTTTTATCTTATTTCTATAACTAAGAGTTAAAGTTCTCTATTGACTTCAGCATGGAAAAAAAGGATTGACACTCTTTTATGGTGATGCTTTGAATCTTTTCCATTTAGTGTATTGTTGAGTATAAATATGCCATATTATGTCAAAGTGGGTACCTTTTCTTCTTAGGGTTTAAGGGATTCTTTTTCTTATTTGCCTGTGTCATGAAAAAATGTTGTGCTTTTTCTACATCTATTTATTTCTATCCTTGAACCTAGTTATGTAATTTCTTACCTTTGTTGATTTGCATGGTTTGAACCATCCTTCCCTTCTTGGAATGAAGTCAACTTCATCATGAGAGTGATCTTTTGAGTATGTTGTAGAATTTGGTTTATCATATTTTATTGAGAATATTTACATTCATATTTAACAGAAAATTGACTTTTATATTTTTTCTCTTGTGTCTTTATTTGGATTGAATGTCCATGTAATACTGGATTCATAAAATGGGCTTTGTAGCATTTTTTCCCTTTCCATCTTATAGAATAATGTGAGAAAGATTAGGCCTAGCTATGTAAAGTCCGATAGTTTTCAGCCATGAATAAGTCTGGGGTTGGGCATTTCAAGAAAGATTAATTGGAAAATGTTTAGGTATTCCTTCAAACTTATTATGTGTGTAGCTATGTTAATGATCTTCTTGTTTTAATTTTAGGAGGACATATGTTCCTAGAAATGTATCCATTACTTCAGAATTACACAAAATATTGGAACATATGTTTGGTAGTATGCCCTAAAGTCTTCTGTATGTCATTTCCATACTCCTTCTTTGATCTATATATTGGTTAATATTAAGTGACATATTCTTTCCTAGTCTTTTCTGTTTGAATTGTGAAATGTCTGCATCTCTTCCTAGATTTAGGAAATTTGACATTTTTGTTTTATGGAGCACAACTTTTAGTATTTTTCACTTTTGTCTATGTCCTTGATTTGTAAATTGATCTTTTAATTATATCCTATGTGTCTCACTTAATTATATCCTATGTATCTCAATTATATCTTATGTATATCACTTGCTTTGCTTATACTTTCTTCTTGTTTTATCTTTATTGATGCATAAATGTTCTTGTTTATGTTCTCTTCAAGCCTTGGTCTTCTGTGTTTTCTTTGATCCGTTCATTGGTAAGGGTTTCTACTAATTTGGTTTTTTGTTTTGTTTTGTTATTTCTTGTGTTTTATTTTTATGTTAAAAATCTACATAATAGTTGGACAAATATTTTCTAAAATGAACCAAATATAAAATATTTTAGGCTTTTTGGGTTATACGATATTTTTAAAATTTTTTTATATTTTTTGTATGAAAAAATTTTTTCATACAATATATTCTGACCATGCTTTTTCCTCCCCACTCCTCCCAGATTCTACTCACCTTCCCAACTTCATGTCCTTTCTCTTTTAAAAAACAAACACAAAAGAAAAACTAATAAACAAAACCAAGAAACTTGCATACATACATAAACACACAAACAGAAACCATAACATTCACACAGATTACCAATAAGACAAATATTGCCCACATAGAACAGTATGAGATGAAAAGTCTATAAAAGCTTTGAATTTGTTTTGTATTAGCCATCTGCTGCAGGGCATGGGGCCAACTGGGTCAATATATCCAGTGAGATATACTTTTTTCCTTTGCAAGTGGGTGTCAGTGCAGATAACTTCTTGGATAGGTATAGGAACTCACATAACTCACATCCACTTACACCACTCAGCACTGGGACCCAGTCTACTTAAACCTGTGCAGGAACAGTGAGTGATTTCCCTATTTCTGTGAATTCATATGTACGCCCTATTATGTCTAGAAATGTTTCCATGGAGTCATTCATCCTTTCTGGTTCTTACAATCTTTCATCTCCTTTTATGATCTCTGAGAGGAGGTGTTTGATAAACATCCCATTTAGTACTGAGTGTTCTAAAATTTTTTACTCTTTGTACATTATCAAGTTATGGGTTTCTGTATATTTCCATCTACTACCAAAGGAAACTTCTTTGATGATGTCTGAGACACTGATCTGTGGATGTAGCAAAATCTTGTTAGAAATCATTTTGTTACTATACTCCATAGAGCACAGCATTAGTCCGTGGTTTTCCTCTAGACCTATGGCCTATCCAGTCTCATGCTCTGGGCTACCCAGCAGGGCCATACATGGCTACCAACTCTTGGAGTAGACCTCAAATGAGATGAGTTGGTTACTTCTACAATTCTTATGTCACTATTACATTAGTGTATCTTGCAGGTGGTCACCATTGTAGATCATAGATTTGTATCTGGGTTAGTTTTTAGCTATCTTCTCTGGTAGTGTGTAGAGTACCTTCTAGTCCATGAACACTCAGTGTGAAGGAGCCACAAGGTCAACATTTCCAGGTTCAGTGAATTATGCAAGTGTTATCTTCAGCAACAGTTTAACTCTGAATTTTTCAGTTAGCTTTTCCCAGATTTTCATTTGATTCTTTAAGTATTTATTAATCTGTATTAAATTTATTTCATATCATGCATTGATTGCCTTTTTGTCTAGGTGCTAATATTCTTTTTTATTTAATTTTTTTTTATTTTACATACTAGTCTCAGTTCCCCCTCTCTCCTTTCCTCCCACCTCCCTGCTTTTCCCTATCCTATGCCCATCCACAACTTAGAGGAGGTAAGGCCTTCCTTAAGGTGTCAACAAAGGCCTGTATATCAAGTTGAGTCAGGACCAAGCCCCTGCCACCTTGTATTAAAGCTAAGCAAGCTATCCTACCATATGGAATTCATGTCCTTTTAGAATTTGCTCAATCTTCTTTTGTATCATCCTCTTGAATTCTTTGTCTGGTATTTCATTCTGGATACCTTTTTTGGAAAACTTATTACTGTTGAATTGGTAATTTTGGAAGGAGTCCTATTTTCTTTACTTTCGTGATCATTATTTCTTTGTTAATATTTGCATATCTAAGAATAGGTCATTGTGGATTTTTATTATATGTCTTTTATTTCTTGTGTTGAAATTAGAAATTCTTTTGGCAGTTTTCTCCTGGGACTAGTTTGTGTAGCACGGATAATATAAACCCAGAGACAAATATTGGGGTTTAACCTGAAGATCAGAAAACCAGAGCAGCCAGCCATTGGCTCTTACTCTACCTCAGACCAAAAAAATGGGTGATCCTGCCTTCATGAATCCTCAGATTGAATCTGAGACTGAAACCTGTCTCTTCCTGTTTATATCCCTCTCTAGGGCTGGGATTAAAAGTGTGCACCACCACCACCCTGCCTCAATGACTAACTAGTATGGGATTAAAGGTGTGTACAATCACTGCCTGGGCTGTATGGCTGAGTAGTGTAGCTACTTTGCACCGATCTTCAGAAAGCTTTGTTTATTAAAGCACAAATAATATACCACTTTTCACTTGAGGCAGGGTTAATATGTCTTCGCCTTCTATCTCATATATAGACTTATAGCTCACTTCCTCAGGGGGGCATAAAGTATAATATCCAGCTCAACTCCAATAGAGTATTTGAGGAGAACGCCACTGATGGGAAGACCTACTATGAAAACTCAGTAATAGTTGAAAACAGCTATCTCCCTTAAGTCTAATGATCACTAAGAAATAAAGGAAGAAGATAATATTTGCTGGTATATCATCTACTAACTCTAGGTATGGAAAGACAGTAAATTGAGTGTCATATAAAATAGTAAATAGAAGAGAAAAATTGGGAAAGTGTTAGGGAAATCAGACCCTAAAGATTGTTGACATTAGAAAATTGCACTTAGGAGTGTGTAGAGGAGGGGCTGGGAAAGAGAACAAGATGACATGAAGTAGAAATAAGGGAGAAAGTATGTGTGCTGAAAGTTAGATACAATGGAAATAGTGTTAAATGTAATAGAGCAATATAAGAAATGAAAACAAATACTTATGCGAGATTGAAGATTTAAAAATAATTAACATTAAATAAAAATACCAGTTTAAATTTCTTCCATCATTAGAACATCAGGAAAAGCTCTCCTCTGCCTGAGAATTCTTATTAAATTATCGTTGCTGCTGAGAGAAGTGTTTACCTTTCTGTGCAGTTCAGATCTGACTATGCAGAGTCTCATAGTGATTCATAAGTTTGCCTGTGGGGTTGAATTTCTGCCTGGTTTCAGAAGCGAAATTCACCCTTCCTTAGATGATTTCTGACCCTTGACATGGGTGGGGTGTTGTTGCCTAGGCCAGTTTCCTTTTTCCAAGTGTAATTGGTGATCTCACTAACCTTTCCTAGATTTCAGTGTCGCCTGTACCACCCTGTTCTGTGTCACTTTGCAGCTAACAGTTTTCATCCTGTTGAGGTTCAGCCTGCCTGTGTCAGTGGTCTTAATATGACTTTGTTTATTCCACAGAGTTTTAGATCAGATGAACTCCCATGAGGGGTTCTGAGGTTCTCTGGGTCTCCTCTCTTGGGGTTGGAGTTTGGAGACATGGGTTTGTACTGTTTTCTATGCTTCCTAGCAATATATTTAATTGCTTGTACTTTCTTTCTCTTGCTCCAACATACTATGTGACATCTTAGGGCAGAGGCAGAGATTTCCCACCACCTGTGTTATGCAGTCTGTTTGTCTGACTTTAAAAAAAATTCTGTGTTTGCTTCTGGAAATTTATCTTTTTTTCTTTTATGGATCTAAATTAGGGGGAGGAAGGATTTTCTTTTGTAGTTTGTATTACAGTCTGGCTTTTTTTTTTAAATACATAAAGCTAACTTAAATATTTCCATAGTCCTAAAGAAAGTCTTGATAGTATCTCTCAAATGAACTGACAGGAGCTACCACATGACATGCTCCACAGTGCCATTCAGTGAATGTTCATCGGCGTTTGGAATCTGCAGTAGTCACATCTTCAAGTCTGGAACTGCAGCTGAGGTTGATTAAGTCATTGGTTTATTTTTTTCTCAAAAGAAATCCAAGGCCCCTGATCTGTCCAGTCTGTGCCCCAGTGCTGTTGTCGACGGTAATGAAACTGGACATTTTTGTTTACTGAGGTTTTTAAACATAAAGTAGTTAGAATATCATTATACATGAAAATAGACTGCTTTTAATTCTACTGAAAGCTCTTATATGGAAGAGGAAATTAATGAAGACCTTGGCCGATCATTGTCTCTCTAACATTAGCAACATACTTGTTCTCTCCATTCTTTAGATTTAATACTTAATGACCAGAAGATATAAAATTTGATAAAATGCTGTTCTCCATTTTTACTTACAAATATTCATGTTTCCCCAAAGCTGAATACAGATTGTTTGCCCTCAGTAGCTCTTCAAATTACCAGATTTATTTTGAAAATTGCTTAATAATTATACTAAATTAATGTAACATTAACTTCTACAAATACATTTCTGTTTATTATTTATTTTTGGTTGGGTTGATTTTACATTTCTCTCTGTTTGGAATTTAAAAAGTGTTTAGTTTCACTTTTGGTATTACTTGTTTAGAAATAGAGCTTCTAGGTAATGGCTTTGCCTTACAGTTAAGCTTTTGTTATCGTCTGTTAGTTTGATTACATAATAGCTTTAGTCACTAAATACTTTGTATTTGCAGTTTTGATTATTTTAAACTATAAGTCATGTTTTTAATTATAATTGAAGAAACACAGTTAATAAAACATGTTTGAGGAATTAGTGACTTCTTTTGCATACATTTGCACATCTTGACAGTTTTCCCAAATATAAATCAGTAAAATCTAAATCTAAATGGTGACTAGTTTTTTCAAAGGTAATTTTTTGTGTATGCTTGTATTATTCTTTGGAGCAGAACGTTGAAGCCTTGTAACTGTAATTCCAGAGGGCACTGAAGCCACAGTTATAAGGATCACAGCTGGATGCTTTCAGCTTACTATGTCATGTCTATGTAGCATCCTGAGAAAACAACCATTGAAACAGCCGTTATAGATGTGGAGGAGCTGATTGGTAGACACTGCCACTGTTGAGCACAGGCCTGTTCCCTTGTCCTTACAAAGTGTTAATATTTCCTGTCCAGTAGATGATAGGTTCTCTGCCTGGCCTGCTTGGGCTAATGAATTGTCAGAAAATATGATGCATGCCACGTGCTTCATGATTGTACTTCTGTTTGTTTTAGTATAAGAAGAAACTTCACTCTTCCCTAGAATCCAAATGACTAAAACTGTGGAACTTATTTAAACTTGATCCACAGTCTAGAACAAATCCATCACAGTAATAAATAGAGTTTATGTGCATCAAATAAAATTGAAAGTTAAAAATTGTGAGTGTTTGTTATACAACATCATCGCTTCAGATACCGAGGAAACCGAAGACCTAACAACATAAAATTAGTTGGAGTAATCAGTTCTTTCCCTGAGGAGTATAAGGGAAAAAAACACCCCAGTTGTTGAATACTTCGTATTTCAATAAATTTAACATTTTATTATGAAGTAACAAGTTCTTTAACCTTTGTGTAAATCATTTGTCTAATAATAATGGCTTTTAATCAGTTATGTTTCTTAAATGAGGAGTATACATTCACAGTGAGAACTTGGCAAATCTTACCTAAATGGTATGTAAGTAGACCACCTAGAGTTTAATTTAACAATTGTTTAGTATATATTGAAATCATTAATTCATGCTTGCAGATACTCATACAGTGTCTACTCTGCAGCAGATTCTGTTCTACGTATGAGCAGTATTAGTAAAGAGAGCTGGATATGTTTGTACACACCTGTAATGTTAGGTGGAAGGTAGAGGCAAGAGCATGGGGGCTACAAAGCCAACCATATCAAAACTGAAAAGAAAGAAACAGATTTTGTCTGCTGTATAGCAAATTTGCAGTCTACTAAAGAACAAAACCAAATACAAGTTAAGTTATGGGAAGAGAAAATTACTACATATTTGACATTACCAGCTATATAGGAGGAATGCCTCACCTGTGTATGATATAAAGGGTGGCACCCAGTGAAGTCAAGGGATGGGGGAATTAAGGAAGAAGTGGTTTGGCTACAGGGTTCAGAGAGTTTGGGTAAAGCCAATATTAGAAGTGTGAAATGGAATTCTTACATGATTCACATTCTCTAAAAATCATGCACACTAATTTTATGTATCTAATTCTGTCATTTAAAATTCATTTTACTGTTAGTGTAATATTTTTCTGAAAAGAAGAGTTAGAAATAGTGAAAAAATCCGTTATTAATTAAAAAATATAAAATTAATTAGTTGAGAAGTTCTAAATATATAACTTTGAATTTGCAATATATACATACACACATATATATATATACACACACACACACACACACACATACACACACTTGATGAAAGAAGCTGATCATTTATGGCCTGCAGCTTTGAAAGCAGATTGTAAGGATGTTTTGACCTGAGTTTGTTATTGCCAAAATCTTACATCATTGTGCTCTTATAAGTAGAGAATGATTGATTTGCTAAATGACCTGACTTTAAAAATACTTCTGTGAAAATTTACTAATGAAAATACATTGTGCTTTAATTGGATAATTAACAAAAGAATTAAGCTTGCAGTACTGTAAAAGTCTTGTCAAACAGGCAGTCCCACTTAAAATATAAGATTCAAACAATAATTTTATTAGATTGCCAATAAAATAGACATGATATGGATAACTCAGTGAATTTAAGAATACTTTTTATGATTATCTTTTTAAAGTTACATTATTCCTTATGCTGTTTATCTTACTAGTTAGAGATAGTGTACAAAGCCAACCTGTTTATTAGGCATAATTTGTTTACCTTGATTATGTACAACTGATATGTGTAGGTAGCTACCACACATTGTATCCAACAAACTGGGGCCTATTGGCAACTTACTAGACCCATGCCAACTTCTTTATTTCAAAACTTGAGTCAGCGGCCACCTTATACAGTAACAGAGGTTGGCATATGAGATGCTTCACTTAGGTTAGCCGTGAAAACTCTCATTCAGTATTATCTACCAAGGTTTATTTAGTAGCCACTAAATTCACTAAATTTTCACTTTAATGTTGTTGAATTGACAGCTTATTAACAATGCAAAATATACTTTCATAGATAATGTTTTCTTTAATTGATTTTTTTCCCTGTTTTTTAGGTCGCCTTTCATATAGAGCCGTATGTCAATCGAGATGATCAAAACATGCATAAAAATGTCAAGTATATTATAGACAAGTGAGTTTCCTCAATGTTCATAGTTATGCTCTATGATCTGGTAATGGGAATTGGCTTATGATCTGTCATTTCTGGTAATTTTACCACAAGTAAACTGATGAACAGTCTCAGGTTCTTACAGCTTACTTTTTGCATGAATAAAAGTTGCTACTTTAGCTATTTTTATATACCTTAAAAGCTATGTATGATTTACTTTTGTGCTCATTTTACATTTCTGTTTTTAAAATCTTATGAATATACATTTTGTCTTTTAAAGGAAGGTTCAGATGAAATGTGAATTAATTTTATAGCAGTGTTTGCATATCTGTCTTCATTTGTATCTAGAATAACTAAAAAAGAATTTTATGATTATTTTCATTCTTATAAAGTATTTTACTGTTAAGATTCTCTGAGGTATTTCATTTTACAAAGAATCCTCTCAGCAACAAATGGACATCTGTCACTGATAAGATAAATAGGTTTTTCCATTTGTGTAGTTCATAATAGACTTTTATAGCTTTCATCACCATTTGTTAACTTTGGCATGAGATAATTAACCTCCTGTTTGAAGTATACCAGTGTCTCATAATGTATGAAATTAAAAGTATGATTGCATTAGCATTATTATGCTTCCCTAACTGACTCACTGAAGATTGGGAACAATATGCTCAAGCTTCTCAAATCATTGTCAGGTCAGTGTATAATTTTATTGTGACATATTCTCACTTTTCAATGTTTCTTTATTGTAGATACGGAAACCACCCAGCCTTTTATAGGTACAAGACAAGTACGGGGCAATCTCTGCCTATGTTTTATGTCTATGATTCCTATATAATAAAACCTAAAATGTGGGCCAATCTGTTAAGACCTTCAGGATCTCAGAGTGTCCGCGGTACTCCTTATGATGGATTGTTTATTGCACTTCTCGTACAAGAAAAGCATAAATATGATATTCTTCAAAGTGGTTTTGATGGAATTTACACATATTTTGCCACCAATGGCTTCACGTATGGCTCATCACATCAGAACTGGGCTAAGCTGAAATCATTTTGTGATGAGAACAACTTGATGTTTATCCCAAGTGTAGGCCCAGGATACATTGATACAAACATTCGTCCATGGAACTCTCAGAACACTAGGAACCGCATCAATGGGAAGTATTATGAAGTCGGTCTAAGCACTGCACTCCAGATCCACCCCAGTTTAATCTCCATCACCTCTTTCAATGAGTGGCATGAAGGAACTCAGATTGAAAATGCTGTCCCCAAGAGAACCACTAACACAGTATACCTGGATTACCGACCTCATAAGCCAAGTTATTATCTAGAACTAACCCGAAAATGGTCAGAAAAGTACAGTAAGGAAAGAATGACATACGCATTAGATCAACAGTTGCCTGCTTCGTAATGTATATTATAGTTTATCTATCAAATTGTCTAACTTCAGTAAACATCCTATGTTTTGATTATGAAGAGAAAACTGTCAAACTCAATGTGCATTTGGCTACTGTTCCATCTACCAGTTACTTCATTTTTATTTTTAAAAGAAGATATCACTTGTTCTACAATGGACAGAACCATACAAAGAAAACATCTCATGAGAGATGTCATGTGGTAGCATTCTTTATGGCATATTTTTCTAAAGTTTGAATGGGATGGCCCTTTAGGTTTCTGTTTCACAGTAGAGAAAGTGCTTGCATTTATAAACTAGCTAACATGCAGGTAAGCTGTACTTGTATTCTGAGTCCAAAGACAGGAGCATGAACATGTTAGGTACATCTGACCACAGAAATACAGAAAAGGACAGTAGATGGATATGCATCATTTCTGAACTCTTTGCTGGCTCTCAGTTTTGTTCATATTCAGTTTCTGGCTGGCTTCCCCTAGTGATCAAATGTACTTGTCAAGTTTCTTGTGAGCAAAAACGTGTTTAAATTACAGGCTATTTTATTTTATTATATTTTCTAATCTGATTGTTAGCCATGTTTTTTTAAATTGTTTTTATTGAGCTATATATTTTTTTCACTCCACTTTCTTCCTCCCCACTCCTGCCCTCTCTCATGATCCCCATGCTCCCAATTTACTCAGCAGATCTTTTCTTTTTCTACTTTCCATGTAGATTAGATCCATGTATGTCTCTCTTAGGGTCCTCTTTGTTTAGGTTCTCTGGAGTTGTGAATTGTAGGCTGATTTTTCTTTGCTTTATGTCTAAAGCCACTCATGAGTTATATTTATATTTCTGGGTCTGGGTTACCTCACCTCACTCAATGTTATGATTTCTAGATCCACCCATTTGCCTGCAAATTTCAAGATGTTATTATTACTTTTCTGCTGTGTAGTACTCCAGTGTGGAAATGCACACATTTCCTTATCCATTCTTCAGTCGCGGGGCATGACGGGCTTTGTGCAGAGCATTCGTGGTGTCATCACTTGAAGACTCGGGGCCTGCAGTGCCGAGTGCTTTTGCATGTTTAATACCCCTATTTGCTCTGCTCAATAAAAGACTAGAAGCATTAGGATGTAGCTTAGTAAATGGTAGCAACTGCTTCAATGTTATAAAAATAATTGTTTCTCAGTCATCATAAGGTTTCTGCAATTTAGATACTCTATTTTTAGGGCATCTTGTCAATCTTTCTAGGTCTCATTTTCTTATTCATATGTTAAAATTAAATGTTCACCAGAGACTACTGAATTGACTATGAAAGTATAATGTTAATATTAGAATTTTATTCATTTTACTTTAATTTTACTAAAAATAATACAGAAAATTTACTTATAACTGCAAAATTAGAGATAGATAAAAATGATTTTTAAGGTAGCACCGTATTTTTGAGGTATATGCTTATATGAAAAAGTCTTTTACAGTGTTTATTAAGTTAAAAAAAATCAGTGATCCATAGCTGTCATGTGGTTAAAAATTGATAACTTTTATGCTAAAAAAATTATTGTAAAAATGAAAAAGTTTTTAAAAAATCTACTCAATTCAATATTTATAATTATAATAGAAAAATCAGCTAGTCTAGCTAATTTTACACAAATGTTATTTATCAACTCTACTGAGAGAATCAGTTGAGTCATCTTAACAAATAACACATGCCAATCTCCAAAGCATAAAGACATTCCGAAACAGACTAGTTCTGGAATTGGCCATAAAACACAGCAGAGAGGAAATATCTTTTAGGGTAAGGGAGACTGATGAGTGAGTGCAAGCATGAGGGCCTAGATGTGAATACCCAGAACTCACATAGAGATGAGCTCACTAGCATCCATGTTCTACTCCACCTCTCCTGCAGAGCTGAGCAGTGTAGACAGGAAAGAGCCCGAGAGTGTGTGAGCCAGCTAGCCTGCTGTACACAGCAGCAAACAAGATCCTGTCTCAAAAACGGTGGAAGGCAAGGATCAACATACAGGGTGGTTCTCTGACTTGGACACCCACCCCATGTCACATTTACTCTCTCAGTTACTTACGAATATTTGCAGACACACAAGAGAAGTTTAACTTATTTGTCAAGCAATGCTTTTGGAATAAAATCTTTTTGAAGAGAAATACTAACCTTCTAAAATTTAAATTTTCCAATGATCATAGAATTATTAGGCCACAGAAAGTTATGAGAATAATAATCTGGTATTTTCCAGGATAAATTCTAAGAGTAATAATATAATATTTAATATTACCAAGCATCTTCATTGGAATAAGAAGAAATATAACCTGTAGATTTTTAATTGCTCCTATGTTAAAAATGAATTATCAATGCATAGTATTTTATAGTATATATTGCTTTCTTCATTCCTTATGTTGCATTTTATATTTGAGTCTCCCATGACGAAAAATGAATTTTATGAAGCAGTTCTGTGATTAAGGGAAAGTCTATGAAAATTAGGACACACAACTGTCAGTTCAGCTGTAGCTTCTGGCAGCTCACTCTAACACCAGAGTTACCCCCTTCTGGTTTCCACAACCAAATATTCAACCAGCTTGGAGCAGAAATACTCTGTGGGGTGGGGGATCGATTTGTACATAATGAGTATGTTCAGGGTGTTGTTTCTATCCTGGACGCCGTACAGTGTAACCACAATTTGCAATTTTCTAGCTGTTGTAAGTAAGCTGAGATGATTTCAAGCGTACCTGAGGATCATTCTAGGCTATGTTCAAATATACTGTTGGACTTTTTCAAAGGACCAGAGAATTTTCAGCAATTTGTAGCTCTGGGTCCTGGAGCCAGTTCCACACTAGTACCAAGGGATGGCTATATTAGCAATTGTTGCTAATGATTGTTAGAGAAACACCTTCCGAGCACCCCACCCCCACCCCTTAGGTTCCTTATGGCTACCTCTGCTGTCTGACTGGAAACACAGCTGGGATTGCAATGATCACAAATAAATTTAATCCATTAATCCAGTTTCTATTTTTAAAAATCTGAATGTTTGTATTCAGTAAACTTAAAAAAGGTATAATATGTGCAATGCTTGGATTATCAATTATTTTGTAAGGTATTTATTTTGTGGGATTAACCCATCTAATTGTTTAGATTGTACAGAATAACCAGGTCTTTTTCTGCTTTTAAGAAATAATTATAAAAGGCTCCCCATAGTAATGTTTATCTGAATTGTGTATTAACTTGTTTATTTTCTTTTATTTATGTGTGTAATTTGGAAAATGATTTATTTTGTAATATGTTAATTTTGTTTAATAAAAACATAAACAAAAATTATGTTCTTAATTGAAAATCTGTTTATTGTTAACTTGTGATAACTTTTATTTAATTTTTTATTAGTATAGGAGAGGTAGTATTTAGTCAGTATGAGATGGAGCACTTACAAGTTAAGTATATTTAACTTTTTTATTCACATAAATGCCAACTTTTGTTTAATTCTGGAGATGTGACTTTAAGTCTTAAAAAAATTTAAAAAATTTTATTACAAAATATAAAAAAATAATTTTATTAAAAAATTTGAAATTCTTTTGTAATTTTTGCTTCGGTACAATTTATACATTACCTCCGATGAAAACTAAT
Organism: Microtus agrestis; assembly: GCA_902806775.1. Lineage (NCBI taxonomy): Eukaryota > Metazoa > Chordata > Mammalia > Rodentia > Cricetidae > Microtus > Microtus agrestis. The sequence continues at coordinate 2,146,327 of CADCXT010003491.1, read as the reverse complement.
CTAAAAGAGTGAAGTAACAAGCCTCAATTGAATGACCACACCCATAGTTATGGGCTTTGTAAACTGGTGACAGTTACTTAGTTTAAAAATGGTGACTTCCCAAGCTTATAGAGCTGCAGCAACAGACCTTTACAACTGTCAAAATATCATAATTGTAGTAAGCCAGCTTGCTTTCTTAATTTCTCTTTCAGATATTTTATTATTGCCATGTAGAAACAGTGCTGGTTTGTATGTTATTATCATGGCCCACAGCTGTGCTAGATTTATGTACTCAAGCACTTCTGGGTAGAATTTGGAGGAAAGGAGTCGCCTCTGTACATAAGATCATTTCATGTGCCCACAGTGTTAGTTTAATTTCCAATTTGTGTATTTTTTGTTTCTCTTGACTCATGTCCTAGATAGGACTACCTTATTATGTTTAATAAATAAAGATGTTGTGGAATTTTGATTAACAGTCAAGCGCTTGAGAATCATTATGTGGAAAAGCAACATTTTACTTAAATACAGCCAAAATACATTTAAATAAATATTTACCATTTTAGAAAAAAAAGATTGCTTAGGTCGAAGCAAAGGTCTTTATTGTTTGGAACATTTCTTTGAAAGAAAAATGCACTCCAAATTAAATTTAAAACCACTTTGCTGTACAACTACTTAAAGTTCATTTATTATTTTTGAGCTCAGTCTATTTTTTTAATTCTTAAGAATGCAGGCTCTATTATCATTTACTACTTCATAGAGAATCAGCTCTAGTCACATCAGTAAGCTAAGCATTATTGCTATTCTAATCTGTCAGCAGAACTGAGGGGTTTGTTGTCATACAATTACTATGTAAATTATGGTATAAAAATAACCAAAAGCAAATCATGAGTCTAAAATTTACCAAAATCAAAATATAATGGCATTTTACAAGTACATAGCCTTGATTTTATTTTAAAATATAAATTTTGAGTAGCACAGTTTACATAAAACTAGCTATAAATTCAACTCTAAAGTTAAATGGTCTTTATAAAATGCTCTGAAACAAATACTTTATGATTCAAAGCAAGGATTGCCATGAGATGATATTGCCTTTGCCTATATTTCAGTGTATTTTGTATATTTTGTAATGCATCATATGCGTGTATATGTTGCTTTGAAAGTAGATTAAGTGAAAACTAAGCAAAGATCATTCTAGTTTTAGATTCTTCAATAACAATAACTTCACTAGCACTAGGCTAGATTTCCAGTATCTGACATGGTCTTCTTGTTGAGTGGGTCTTAAATTCAGTTAGAAATCTGTTGGCTACCACCTAGGTATGTGTGACACTAATGCATGCTTACAGTTACTGTGCAATTTTCTATTTTTTTTGTTTATTTATTTATTTATTAAAGATTTCTGTCTCTTCCCCGCCGCCGCCGCCCATTTCCCTCCCCCTCCCCCAATCAAGTCCCCCTCCCTCTTCAGCCCAAATAGCCATCAGGGTTCCCTGCCCTGTGGGAAGTCCAAGGACCACCCCCCTCCATCCAGGTCTAGTAAGGTGAGCATCCAAACTGCCTAGGCTCCCACAAAGCCAATACGTGCAGTAGGATCAAAAACCCATTGCCATTGTTCTTGAGTTCTCAGTAGTCCTCATTGTCCCTATGTTTTTTTCCCAAGACCGGTTTTATCCCAGGCTTTTTCAGACCCAGGTCAGCTGGCCTTGGTGAGTTCCCAATAGAACTTCCCCATTTTTTCAGTGTGTGGATGCACCCCTCGAGGTCCTGAGTTCCTTGCTCGTGCTCTCCTCCTGATTTGGACCTTGAGATTTCAGTCTGGTGCTCCAATGTGGGTCTCTGTCTCTGTCTCCTTTCATCGCCTGATGAAGGTTAATATTCAGGAGGATGCCTATATGTTTTTCTTTGGGTTCACGTTCTTACTTAGCTTCTCTAAGATCACGTATTATAGGCTCAATGTCCTTTGTTTATGTCTAGAAACCAAATATGAGTGAGTACATCCCATGTTCCTCTTTTTGGGTCTGGCTTACCTTACTCAGGATAGTGTTCTCTATTTCCATCAAGACAACTTTAAGATTCCATCTTACACCTGTCAGAATGGCGAAAATAAAAAACACCAATGATAGCCTTTGCTGGAGAAGTTGTGGAGAAAGGGGTACACTCATCCATTGCTGGTGGGAATGCAAACTTGTGCAACCACTTTGGAAAGCAGTGTGGAGGTTTCTCAGGAAATTCGGGATCAACCTACCCCTGGACCCAGCAATACCACTCTTGGGAATATACCCAAGAGAGGCCTTATCATACAACAAAAGTATATGCTCTACTATGTTCATAGCAGCACTGTTTGTAATAGCCAGAACCTGGAAACAACCTAGATGCCCTTCAATTGAAGAATGGATGAAGAAAGTATGGAATATATACATATTAGAGTACTACTCAGCAGTAAAAATCAAGGACTTCTTGAAGTTTGCAGGCAATTTTCTATTTTAAAAAAATCCCTTGTCAATACATAGTACTCGCTAGTTCACCAAAGTGACATTTAGCCATAACAATAGGAGACAAGTCCATAATTCAAGAAGGGTTCTGCATTTGTTATAGCCTACCCCAATGCTAACCTGATGTACTTGCAGAAATGAAAACAAATTAGCTAGGTGTATATAGCTCATCAGTGTTCTCTAATATTCCTCATACTTTTGCATTTGGGGAGCTAGTTTTAAGTCTTTATTCAACTGAGAGTCATGTGACATACTTCTGTTACATGGTGTTTATATACAGAATGCAATCTAATATATACCTATTTTTGAAGCCTTGCAAGAAGATAAACAAGACATGCATTTCATTTTAGCCCCACTTTTGCAACCTTCTTTAAGTCTTTTATCCCCAGTCACTTCTTGCCCACAAATTTACCTGTCTATCATCCTTAGTCTTGGTCTACTGAATTTTTTCAATACCCTTTGTTTCAGAAATATATCAGAGATTTATTAGAATGCAGGGCACATGGCCCTCTGGTCTCAGAAACATAAAAATAATACGGAGACGTATTTTGAATCTAATATAAAAAGTCAACTCTACTGTGGTAAAACTCACTTCTAATTGATGGTCACAAAATTTCTTTCAAACTTGAATTGCCAGTTTGAAAAAATATGATTCATGCTTTCAACAGTTTTCACCTCTAAGAGAAATTATCAAGAATTATGTAGGTTCCTTGTTAATAGAGAATTTCTAATGTGCATGTCTTTGTGTGTATATGTATTTGTGTATCTGCGTGTGTGTCGGTGTGTGTGTGTGTGTGTGTGTGTGTGTGTGTGTGTGCCTGCTCATGTACAGGTGAAAGCACATGTAATTGCAGGTGTTCTGTTTTGGCCAGAGGTCAATGTCAAGTTGTTCCCCATACCGTACTGGTCAGAGAGAAGACTGCTCACTAAACCCACAGCTCACTAATTCCTCACGACTAGGTGAATAGCAAACACTAGGGATCTTCCCCATATCCACCTTACAACTTAGAGATACAACCACACCTGGCTTTTTCCGTGGTTCTGGAGAACTGAACAAGTGCTTTATCAATCAACCCATCTACCTGGGCCTCTGAGGATCTTCATGATGACACTGTAATATAGTATTTGTTTCAAAGAAAACTTGAGAATATATTTTTCACAATAATGCATACTTCATTAAAGACAGATGATGTAGATAATAGATGATGATGGGAAGTGGTGGCATGCTCGTTGATAATGTGTTAACTCAAACATTTGTTTGGGGATTTTGAGTATTTATTAATTGAGGAAGTCTTTATGCCAAAGAGTTCCGTAGTGAATGGGATTTAGTGTCCGACATTAGTGCTCTGCTTTCAATATGATTATAGTTTTTGATCATAAAGTATTATGTTCTAATAAATGCAGACTTCATTTGATTACTTATACCTAATTAGATCTGATTGTATAAGAATACACATAAATAAGATGAACAGCAAGCAGGGCAGATATATACTAGTTCCACAAAGGAAAATGAAGTTGGATGTAGTGCTTAGACCTTTAGGAACATGGAGTTAGATGTACTGCTTAGACCTTTATACTTCAAACAGTTTAATTGCTGAAGGGACCTGTTAGCTGGAACTCGCCATTTACAGGGAAGCCACAATAAGGGCTCAGACCCAAAATAATCACACTGAAAGTATTTTAGTTACAACACTACTTGGTAATCACTTAGGCATATTGCTAGCTCACTCTTATATTTTAAATTAACACATCTCTATTAATTTGTACACCACCATGTGGTCATGGCCTACTGGCAAGGTTCTAGCTGGTGGTTCATGTCTTTCTCCTCCAGCAGCTGCGTGGCATCCCACTGACTCCACCTACTTTCTTTCTCCTCTATCCCTGCTTGGAATTCTTGTCTTGTTTTACTTTGCCTTGCCGGTAGGCCAAAGTAGCTTCTTTATTAACCAATGGGAATAAAACATATTTACAGCATACAGAGGGGAATCCCACATTAAGAGGTACTTACTTGAAAAGATGCAAGCTAGTAGATGGCATGAGAAGAATGACAGATTGTCCTCTGACTGACCTCCACATGAAATCATATGAACATGTACTCACACTCAAAAACAGGGTTGCAGTGTCCAACTTCAATAGGATAGCCTTTGCTCCATCTTTATTATGTTTTATTTTGTCATATTTAGTTATTCCTTTTAGAAGCCTATTCTTCTGAAATTAGAGAGAGAAATGGAGCTAATGTAGAGGCAAGGGGAGTTGAAGAGGAGCTGAAGGAATAGAGTGAGAGAAAATATAATCAGAAAACATTGTATGAGAAAAGAATCTATTTTCAGTAAAAGTGAGAAAAGGAAAAATTCTATATCAACTGGTATGAAGTACAATTAGTTTCTGGAAGCAAGCAAAAATGTCCTAAAATTCTCTCAGATCTTTCAGCATTTGTAGGAGGACTTATACTTCAACATTGGCTGCTTATCCTTATATAAATTAATACATAATTTGTAAAATTTTCTATATAAGTCAAAACCAACCTACTAATAATGCCTCACTCAAATGTTTCTTCAGTATGTTTTTCATGTTTCAGCTGAAATAGTCAATATCCCAATTCTGACTTTATATTTCAGAAATAACAGAAGAAATACTTGAATCCCCCAACTATTGGTCCATGTTTGTGCACATGTGACAGTGACAGCTTCATTCAGGATTTAGAAGCCTTCAGGCAGTAGAATGCTGGTAAATTAGATATTTCCTTCTAGTCTAACCTATGTCATACTTCTGTTTTATTATTTCATTTTCATAACATTCTTTATCTTAATTAGGCCAGAATAAGAAGGCTTCAGGTCTCAATTACATCCATTTGTAAGAAATCTCAGTCTGTGGTAAAAATTTGCATACTAGTGTAATGAGATCTTAGAACACAATGGCAAGTAGTTCACAAATGATAAATCAGAAAATGAGCTTCTCTGGAAAGTGCTTAATGGGTAAAGTTGACAAGGCTGGAATTCTCCGGGGTTGACTTGACCTGGATCTTAACTGCTTCCTCTCAAGTAGGACACTGGAAGCAATTATTACAGTCTATTCCACCATGTATGTAGAATTAAGATAGTGTCTGGCACTCAGAGTATTTCTGTAACTCTGTTAGGTTCCTTTGCTTGTCAGGTGTCCTCACTGACACTTAGTTAAATCACAACTGTCTGAGTTCCAGGACACAAATCAAACTCCTATTAGTTTCAGTGAAGGAAAAGTTCACAGTTGAATAGAAAGTCCCAAAGATACACACATTCAGGGAAGAATTTGAGTGTTCAAAATATGTGATCAAAGCTTTACCTCTTCTCATCATTATTTTTGTCTCTGTTGGAGTTTTGTTCTCTATGTCAGATGAATGTGTCTGTGAAATGCTTCAAGTGAGGCTTGATTTAAAGGCAGAACCATGATTCCATTTCACAGCAAAGGGAGTGGGTCAGTTTGCCAGAGAGCTGTGCACCAAGCCCAAAGACACAGGTTGAACAAATCCAACCATCTCACTGAATTGGGAAATGTGAATCCTCAAAAGTTAAAAGAGGTGTGTGTGTGTGTGTGTGTGTGTGTGTGTGTGTGTGTGTGAAAAGTGTTAGGAAACATTTGGTAAACACCACCAATAGATACCTTCCAGAGAAGATAATGTGTTTAAACTTAAAACCCTTAGAAATGAACACATTGTGTTCAATTTATTGGCTAAATGAAAATAAAGGTGCCTTGTTATTTTGGGGGGTGATTGTGGAAGGAATTTGGAACTATTGACTAGAAAAGCTGTTGAGTGGTCAGAGATTAATGAGCTTTTGTGGGAACTTGGAAGATAATAATAGGAGCAACAAAGATGGAGACATGGCTTGAGCATAACTTCAGGAAAAAGTTTTGAGAGTTCCATAATGGTTCTCTTAGGAACATTTAATATTTTGAGTAATCTGAATTTCTTGACAGCTGGGACTGAATAATCAGTTGTGAGTAAGATGAGAGTGGCATTGAATTTTTTGGCAAGAGTTTACTGAGAATCAACTCCCAACTTTCTCTCACAAGTGGCTAAGACTGTACATCATACTAGCAGACCAACTTGGAAATGTGTAAGATTTTCCCACATGGTGCTGGTTTTGAAGGAATGAAGGGCCGATGGAAGCCAGATGAGGCTTGGCAGCATGAGAGACCAGGAGAGTTCACTGGTGAAGGGGAAACTTCAGTTGCAATGCAAGCCCCACATTGAAGGGGTGATGGAAAGATATTGAAGCCTGGCACCATGTGGCAGGATTAGACTTTCAGAGAGAGCCCAGGAGAGGTCATTGGTGAAGTTGCCACTCAGTTGCAGTAGAGATTTCAGCATTTTGGAGATGCCAGTACCATAAAATGACCACCAAGTACAGATGTCACTGTGGAGTGGAGATGACCTGAGTCTGTGGAATAAGCCATGTTTTTTATGCTATAAATGGCAAAGTCTGAGAACTGAGATGTTCAAGTCCTCTCATGAGCGAATACCAAATGCTGGACACTGATTTATTTACATCGTTGAACGTTGTTATTTCTGTCATTTGATTGTGACGGTGCCCTAGTTATTCCCTCTTAGAATAAGAAAGTATCTAATTAATTTATTTTTATTTTTTTCTTGTCAAAGCCTCCATTTATTAGCGTAATGGCAGCAGCTTATATAGCCCTTGGATGAGGAATTTGGCTTGGGATGGGGGCAGGGGCATGGGATCTTGCTGGGGCAGCAATGGTCACTAGTGGACACTTGGTCACGAGTCGACACACCTAGTGTTCTCTATGCAAGCAGAATCATTCCTTTTGTGATTCCAACCACAAACAGTTCTCTAGATAGTTGGAATGTGGGGCGGGTTCCGCTAACAGATAGCTCTCAAGATAGTTGGGTGTGGGGTGGGCTCTGCCAACAAATAGTTCTCAATACAGTTGGTGTGTGGGGCTCTCTGCAAACATCCCCAGGACAATAGATGCCCACAGTTGAAAGACTTTGAACTTTAAAAAAGTCTTTAAAATTTTTGGTAATTTTTTTTATTTTAAAGAGAATTTGACTGATTTAGAGAGAATTTTAAACTTTAAAGAGAATTTGAATATATTAAAAGACTGAATTTTACATATATTTAAATTTTTATGAATCTATGGCTTCTGAAAATTAAAATGTCTTTTATTGTGATATAAATATAAACATGTCACAGTGGAAACAACTGAGAAAGATAAGGTTGTAGTTGAATAATAATGTGTTTGTGTGTCAAGTTGACAAGGCATCAATTGTGCTTCTTAGTTTCATGTAAACATGGCACAAGGTACAACCACTTGGGAAGAGAAAATGTTAATTGAGAAAATATCCCTGCTAGACTGCCCAGTAGGCAACCCTTCAGGAAATTTTCTTAATTAATAATTGATGTGGGTGGGCACAGCCCATCAAGGGTAATGATAGTACTGGACAGTATAAGAAAGCAGGCTTATTAAGTCGAGGTGCAATGCAGTAAACAGCACTCATCTTATCCATGGTCTCCAGATTCCTGTCTTAAACCCTGCCCTGACTTCCTTTGGATGATGAACTACAAGCTATAGTAGATATAACAAGCCGTTTCCTTCCCAAATTTCCTTGGTCAATGATGTTTTATTCCCAGAAACAGAAACAATAACTAATGCAAACCCAGTGCCACAAAAGGTTCTAGGAAATTGAACAAATATCTGGGGAAAGTGAAGATTTATCACAATAGATTATTAAGACTAATAAGCCAACATTAATCACTAAAATTTTATTCAGATACCAGCTTCTTTCTTTCATTGTCTTTTTGCTGTTTATACTCAACATGCAGGAACCTTATTACACCATGCCCTAAGTCAGGAGACCCTTTATGACTTAAAGTTAGTCTATTTCTCAACTCTCTCTCTCTCTCTCTCTCTCTCTCTCTCTCTCTCTCTCTCTCTCTCTCTCTCTCTCTCTCTCTCTCTCTCTCTCTCTCTCTCTCTCTCTCTCTCTCTCTCTCTCTCTCTCTCTCTCTCTCTCTCTCTCTCTCTCCTCTCTCTCTCTCTCTCTCTCTCTCTCTCTCTCTCTCTCTCTCTCTCTCTCTCTCTCTCTCTCTCTCTCTCTCTCTCTCTCTCTCTCTCTCTCTCTCTCTCTCTCTCTCTCTCTCTCTCTCTCTCTCTCTCTCTCTCTCTCTCTCTCTCTCTCTCTCTCTCTCTCTCTCTCTCTCTCTCTCTCTCTCTCTCTCTCTCTCTCTCTCTCTCTCTCTCCTCTCCCCTCCTCCCCTGCTCTCTCTCTCTCTCGTGATCTGGATATTTCTGTGCACATCTTTTACATGGATTCTGGGACATTCAGCGTTTTGAATTTTCTATTTATTTTTTAATGTAACCAGCCTAAAGTCTTCATTTGCTTTGGTGTTATTTGTGGTTAGGGAAGGAGTATTACAGCAGGAATTCTTTTAAAAAGAAAAGGAAAAGAAGAACAGAGAAAGAAAAGGAAACTTGGCTAGGCTGTATAAAGTCAGGAGAAAACAAATCTTGTTTGCAGGTAATAACTGCTCACCAGAGAACGGGTAAATTAATGATGGGGCAAGAGAGGACAGAATGCTTTCAAGCAGAAAAGCGGAAATAGGATTGAGAACCCAGGGGGAAATCTTGCTTCTGGATGAAAACAGACTGTTCATTCAGAAAGAAGGAAGGCTGCCAGAGCACATGAATTCACAGTGTGAGAGAAAGCCTAAGGAGAGCTCTGAGTGCCTTTTTTTCTTGTTTTACATATGAGTAACAAATTATTACAGTTTAAACAGCTTTTAGCAATGTATGTTTATCTTTCTGGGGTTTTCATGTAGCCAGGTGTGGCTTAACTGAATCTTCTGCGAGGGTCTTAACATGTTAATACTTCTTGATGTCAGCAAGTACTAAGGACTTCTGAGAAGTCCATAATTTCCATATGAATTTTCCCCACAAAATTATATACATTGAAGGCATGAGTTCCCCATGCAGCAATATTCATAAGCGATAGGCGGAGTTTGAGGGAAGGGATTTGATCATGCGAGAAGAGGTCTTATTTAAACAACAAATTCATCCTTATATGCATTTATGACTTAATGTAATTATTAAGTGTTAAAAATTAGTAGGTCAAGCCTGGATGGAAGAAGAAGGTCACTGAGGGAAGGTCATGAAAAGACGTATTTTGTCTGTAGCCCCTTTCTGCTTCCTGGCTGTAATATGATAAGCTTTGTTATATCACATAATTCTGTTGTGATACCCTTTTTTACAATTAGTGGAACCAGTCATTCAAAAACAATGAACCTAATTAACAATTTCCTACTTTCTGAATTGCCTTTCTCAGGTAGTTTTTGGCTCATAGTGACTGGTGCAGTCATCTTCCAAGCCTATGCTGGTGTTCATAGGATCCTTTCCCCTAAAACTGCAGTAGTATTGGTAGCCCACTCCTTTAAAGTCAGGATAGATTTATTTTCAATCTTTAATGCCTACGATGCTTTTACAGAGCTCACCTTCCTGACTTATTCACCTTTTGCTTAAAATTTTCAGTGACATACTCAAAACTCTCTTCAACTTAACTCCTTGTTAAAAATTAATTATCTTGCCTAGCATGGGATAGGAGTATATAAAGGCCTGGCTTGAAGTGTGCCCACTCCTGATACTTCACCATTCTCAGTTAAGTTGGCAGCAAGATTGCCAGTGGAGCGAGAGGATGGAGGAACAAAGATGTTCAGATTTCAGCAAATGGGAAAGGGCTCAACACAGATAAGAAAAAAAATACACATTTTTACATTAAGTAAGTTCTTAAAATTGGTGTGGTTCCTAAGCACTGAAGGTAATGGCTGACCCAATCCACTTCCATCCTTTTGTCAATTACAAATATTCTGTGTGGTGTTTATGGAATCTGCCATCAACAAGAAAGGATTGATATTGATTACTGTATTAATTACAAAAGATGGTAATTATAGAGAAGTGAAGCTAATATTCAACACAAAGTTAACTAAAGCACATATATTGACTTTTAAAAGTTTCTGGTTGACTGGAGAAGTGACTCAGCAGTTAAGAGCACTGGCTCTGCTTCCGAAGGGTCCCAACTTCATTACCAGCACCTACATGGCAACGAATAGCTCTCTATAGCTTCAATTCTAGGAAATCTCATCCACTCTTTTGGGCTCCCTGAGCATCAGACACATACATGGCACATACAATATATGCATGAAAAACACCCATACACACAAAATAACTGTAATAGTCTTCTTAAAAAGGTTTCTGGCACATGACATTTCAATAACTTTATTAAAGTTACCAAAAAAGTGTGTCAGAGAACACAGGAGCTATGTAAGGAACTCAGAATGTATGACTGATGAAAGTGGCTTAAATAATGGACTGCTTCCAGAATTTACATTACTTTATCTTAAATCAACATAATTGACTTATTTTTCAATGTGCAATGACATTTGTGCTTTTCATTTGTCTGTTTATTTCATTTACAGACCCTTACTTTCTTGGTATTGACTTTATGTAAAAGGCTCATTAAGAAAATTTATGAAATAGGATTGTTTTATTTTTAATATTTTACTTAACAGATATAAAAATAAAATGTCTAGACAGTGTAATAGCTGACTAGAAATATTACATCATGGAATGCATACAGAATACACTTAAAATTAGCTAAAAATTTAAGTAGATAACAGAGAAAATATTGATAATCTGTTGTGTGACATATTTTTATATAGGTAAAGTATCTTTTGATTCCTTCTTTAGTTCAACTTTATTTAATCTATAATTTCTTTTGCCTCATGCACTGAGAATACCAGGTGGAGTACATAGTCACTAGTTGGAGACAGGTTTTCAAAGTGTAGTCCATTAAAGTTATTGTTGGGGGGGGCTGGAGAGATGGCTCAGAGGTTAAGAGCATTGCCTGTTCTTCCAAAGGTCCTGAGTTCAATTCCCAGCAACCACATGGTGGCTCACAACCATCTGTAATGGGGTCTGGTGCCCTCTTCTGGCCATACACACAGACAGAATATTATATACATAATAAATAAATATTTTTAAAAAATTATTGTTGGGTACATATCTTTTTATAAATGTATAGGATCAGAAGATGGTGCAGTGGGTACAACAACTTGCTTACAAGCCAAATGACATGAGTTTGATTTCTGGGACCCATATCGTAGAAAGGAGAGAACTAACTTTCGCAAGTTGTCCTCTGACTTCCATAAGAGCACTGCTATACCTTTGTGCCCCCCTTCCACACACACATTTTAACCCTCCCCTAACCCAAGAAGTATGGACCAAAATGAATGATCTTATTGTTTAGAGTTGAGGTAGCTATGCACATAAATAATGCCTATCTCACTGCAAAGTACTGAGCTTTAGAACATGGTTTACTCTGCTTGTCTGTAAGGGCATCAGAAGAGGGAACCTGTAGAAATGCAGTTCTTTATAAATTAATCCTGTGGTGGAAGAATATAGTTTGTTTGAATATTTCTGAGCCATGGTACTTTGTATGGTAACTATGTATGTTTCAGTGGCTGTAAAACAAACAGAAAAGCCTTTATAGTAAAACAATATGTATAACAGACACCTAGTGAACTGTTGGATATATATTAAACGTATGTGTTAAAATTCTTATTTCATTTCTTCCCTTGGCTTATATCTCACAGATTTTATCTTTGTAACAGAAATAAACAAACAGTGAGCAGTGGGAAAGATACAATGAGGCTACACATAAGATCTTCCTAGTGTTGTGACATGAACATGTTGGTGAGTCATGTAGAATCAGATACTATGGTTGTGCAAAGGTTGAAGAGGAAGAAGATTGGTATATGTGTACTACCATAGTCACTAAAGGATCTTGACATTGATTCTGAGTTAGAGATCACTTTGAATTAGGCAACAATGCAGGTAATACGAAATTATTGAGTTATTATAGAGGGTAAAGAGAAATAATATTGTGTCGTGGATTTCATCATAGACCCTGTGGATGGAGATTAGGATACATACTTAAGAGAAATAGTCAATTTTAAATACAATTTTGTCCACAGCTGCTGAAAGGAAGAATTAGTTTTCTCCATGGACAAACCACCTGACTTGTTATCCAGTCCCAAGAAGTCAGATCTAGACATATATTGAAAACTCTAACCGGATTCAGTGGGCTTGTAACTCCTGAATGCAGCAGTACAAGAATGTACAAATATTTATGGGGATCAGTGTTTCTTTTGTAGTTTCTGAAATTTGGAGTCAGAACTTGGATATTTTCATAATTTCAGTTTAAACATGGAAAAAATAATGGAGAAACATTTTAAGTGACGTTTCTTCAGTAGTTTGACTTTGCATAATAAGGGTTTTTTTTTTACAAGTGCTATGTTAATTTTTATTAGAACATACAGCAAATGTTGAGGTACTCCTGTAAAACCTGACAACATTGAGAGAATTTTAGAGCATGTTTACTTGCTTCCAAACACCCATAACACCTCATTCCAGTTGATGTAGATTTTTTTCAATATGCTGATTTTTTTACTGCAGTAAATATTCTGCCTATAGAGTAAACCATTTATTTTATTCACCTATCTGATTTCTGCAATGTGGTTATAATTTTATAGGCTTCTCAGTCATCCTTTTATCATTAAAGAAATGCCCGGAGGTCTTTTTTCTTTAATTAAGGCATCTCTCATTAATTGGCAGATTCTCCTTTGTGTTCAGCATTCTGACATCATACATTATTAACATAACACAGAAAGCATTGATCATCTCTAATGATGCCCTGCAAAATTTTATACTTTTACCAACTTTTACTTCTATAACCACAAATCCAATCATAAATCAGCTGAAACATTTCTTTTTTACTGCACCCAGTTTTCTAAGAATTCTAAAGTTTGCATTTACCATTTAGAAACATTTTGTACCCTGACAGGTAATTGATGTTCAAGGCTAGAATCTTTCCAACCGTGAATTGGAGAAACTTATAGATATCACTAGCTGCATGGGAGTTGATCAGTCATGAGTGGCAATTTGCTAAGAATTTAGTATGTGTCTTTGTTTGTATGCATTTTATTTCAGGTTTTAATTTTTTCATTATAAATTCTATTATTTTTATATGCTTTCTTTATTTTCCCCCTCATTCATGGACTTTACTTTCCCATTCTTCCCTTTCCCTTCATTTCTTTCTTTTAAGTCCCTTCCTCTTTTCCCAAAAGGAGTCCATTGCAATCTTTCTCCCGACCAAATTTATATTACCGGGGTAAAATACAAGAAGCATGTCATATCTTTCAAATTTTCTGCTCAATTCTTATATACACTATCATTTTAGTCTGTCCTGAGCTGTGAATTTTGAAAATTGACTTGAGCTGAAATGCATTACCCTGTTCTCACAAATTAGAAAACGTCAATAAAATAAGAGCTCATTTGACTTTGGTTACACGTGGATTGGTTACTAACCATGGATGAAGATGAAAGCATAGCTAGAATGTGTTGACTGCCTGCCAACAATGCCTTCAAACGCTCCTTGCAGAGCTGGGGCATTATCTTTAAGATTATTTTTATTCTTTTATCTGTTAAGGGGAAATAAGCAATGAGATTATGTGATATTCATTTAATTAGAAACTCTATGGTAACCCATTTAAGGCTGCAGAGGTAGCTAACTCAGGATCTCCATATACACTTTGCCTGAATGTTGATATTATCTGTTGTGGGTGATGATGTAATAAAAGCCAGGTGCTGATGGGAAGAGCTCCTATAATCCTGTTTGTCTCTGTCCCCTTAAATGATACCTGAACTCCTACTGCTTTCCTCAACTATCTTTAAGGATATTGAACAACCGACCGCCACTTTCACTTTGTTTTGATTTGTCTTGTAAAAGACTTTTGCTCAATAATCCAAGCTGTTCTAATACTGTAGATCCTCCTGCCTGATTTTGCATAATGATATTATAGGCATGGTGCTGCATACCTCCCTACCCTAGATCTTACGTTCTTCCCTGTATTGATGGCCTATCTCTCCAACCCTGTGATTTACAGCTCTATAATCACTTACCTTTCTGTGGGTCCAGGAGTAGTGAGACCCGTGACCTGTTTCTAATGCTGGGAATGTGGATGTTTGTCACCTTTGTGATTATAAAAATTAAATTAATAGCACTTGTTTTCCTAAAATATTTAGCCCTTGAGTTGTTTGCTTGTTTATTTGGAAACAGAATTGCCTTCTGTGGCCCAGACTGAACTTGAACTATAGATAATATATTCCTTGCTCATTCTGCGTAATGCAGAGGTTATAGATGTACAGAACCACTCCTTTGCTGTTCTTAATGCAATGAACAGTTTTATTGGGGATACTTCAGTAACAAAGAACTCCTACTAATTTGGAATTAACAGACAACAGGAGGCTATTGCCCTTAGTGTATCACTACCCAAAGACCTGAGTATTGCTATAGCCCTGTAGATTTAGAAATTAATACTTGCTGAGTTAAGTCTTGAGAACATAGTTTGTATGGCATCTTGATTTCAGAATTCTAGAGGGTAATGTAAGCACAACATGGACTAATGTCTTATAAAATTGGGATATAAAATGTATTATTTTAATGAATAAAATTGGTGATAATATGGTTATCCAGTAATATAAAACTCGTGTTTCTGAATCCTCAGAATTTTGTTTTCTTGAACTCATTGAGAGAACAGAGTTCACTAGAATAGAATCATTATAATGTTCCATTAATAAGTATTCCAAACTTCTATCTTTAATTTTCTTAACTATCCTTCTTCTGTCTATTTCTATAAATTAGCATTCTATATACTTAAGACTAACAAAGTGCTTGTGATTTGATTCTCTTCCATGCCTCCTCAAAGGCTTTGTTTCTGGAATTAATGTCACTCAGATTCATTCCCCCTACCATTCATATTTTTCTGTGGGATAAATCTCATTTGTGTAAAACATGAGTAACATTTCAATCATAAATCAATGAAGGTTGGATGGGTTGGCAGCCGTACAAAGTGGGAGAGTAATGAAAAAGCTGTCTTGATGAGGGGGGCATCTCAGGGTACCAAGGAAACCCCCAGGAATCTACAGGATGATCCCAGTTAAGACTTCTAGCAATAGTGGAGAGGGTGCCTGAACTTACCATCTCCTGCAATCAGATTGGTAATTGCCCTAATTGTCATCAGAAAGCCTATATCCAGTAACTGATGAGAGCAGATGAGGAAGTCCATAGCCAAGAACTTGACTAAGTTCCAGTAATCCTGAAGAAGTTGAAGACAGCTTACAATACACTTCCTGTTTACTTAGGTAATATTATATCCTTCTGGAGTCTTTGATGGAGTTGAAGAATAGATAGTCATTATTATAGTTTTCCTTTGTTACAATAAAAGATAAAGTAGATATAAATGTTATAAGTGTAATTCTTGCTTGATAACTGTTTTGTTATATGTAATTTTACTGTGCTAAATTAAAACATTCCTTTTTATTTAAACAGAAAAGAGGAAGTGAGTGGGATTTCCCTCTGTATTCTATGAGCACATTCAGTCTCTTTTTTCTTGCTGTGGGATTTCATTGCTGTTCTACATTCTAGCAGAGGATTGTGATCTGTGAGTCTACCCCTCAATAAATAACCCTTTATTATACTCAATTCTGAGCTTATGTGGGATTTCTTTTAAGTGTCCTTCTTCAAGTGTCATAGGGATTCATTCCAGGTTACTATGGACCAAGCATTGATCAAGGGACAATTTCTGAAACTCGACAGGTGATATCTATCAATAAAGGTTACCATTGGCCCTCACAGGATGTGGTCATTATATCAAAATTTTATCAGGGACCCTAAAGATACTTAGCCCACAAACAGCAGGAAGCAGAATGAAGAAAATTATATCCATATTTCCAAGAGTTTTGGGGGTTATGGATGGTCTTTGGGTATTTGGTAGGTTATGAATGTTTGTTATATTTAGGAAAACATAGGAATATAGGATAAAAAGACAACTATTAATTTCAGATATTTCACATTACATGGATTTTGGTATGGTGATACAAATTTAATTCTATTACACTGTTTATTTTTCTTTTCTTGTTTAAAGGATTTTTGTATATTGATACAAACTTAAGGTTAAGTCTTTTATACTTCTACTCTTGTTTAAGGTATTATGTTTATGCAACTCATTTAAAAATGTAATGTAATATATAGTTAAGAAATACAAATTAATAGTTATTTATAATAGTCAAACTTATAGCCATGTTAGTAAGGTTTTATAGAAATGCAAAGAAAGATACATTTCAGAAGGATAGGTAATCTTCAGACACTTCTAAGACCTACAGAATATGGCATTGAAAATGTTTTAAGAACTTAGACTTTTCTCAACAGTGAGACTTGTCTGCTCCTGGCAGCACCAATTTCTTCAAGAGGATGATGGGTATCAAAGAAGTTCCTTATTGAGTTTGCTTTTAGTGTGGCAAGGCTAGCCATTTGGGCAAGAAACTACTCTTGCTTCTTAACAATATGCTGTTAAAAACTGGACATGCAAGACTGACAGGAAAATGACTGCTGAACTTTATAAAACAAGGTGAGACCATCCTTTAGGTTCCTACTTCATGAAAGAATCTGCCAGACATTCTTCAGTACACAGAAAAAAGCAAGTGATGAATTTTGCCAAAAAGATGAGACAATTTTTCAAATTTCCTGTTTCACTGAAATATCTGTGAGATACTATGGGCCTATAGGCTGAAGATGGATGCTCCAACATTACAGAAGAACTTGGGGAGACTGTCCAGGCAGCCAAATATCTCTGTGATTTTAGAGTCTTGGAAGTCGCTTACAATGGACCTCCTGATTACTTAGGTAATACTATATCCTCTGGGGTCTTTGATGGAGTTGAAGAATAGATAGTTATAGCTTTCCTTAGTGATTAAAAAACAAATAAATTAAATATGAAACCTTAGACTCACGAAGATAAAATAGATGATGGATTATTTTCTTTACTCTTGTCAAATACAAGTAGACTAATGTTTGCAAATGAATTTCTTATTTTATAACTGTTTTGTTATATGTAATTTTACTATGTTGAAGTTAAAAACTTCCTTTTTAATTAGATAAAAAAGACAAGATGATGTGGCTTTCTCCTCTGTATGTTGTTAATATATTCTATCACCATTGGTTATCAAAGAAGCTGATTTCACCAATAATGTGGCAGAATTGAGCCAGTTGGATAATCTAAGCAAAGATACAAGGGAAAAGAAGGCAGAATTTTGAGATATTAGCAACTGCCATAAAAGTGAGATGTGGGGTAAAAAAAAATAGAAGCCTCCTATTAAATATAGAATAAGAGAAATGAGCTAAATTTAAATTGTAAGAACCAGCTAATAATAAGCCAGAGCTAAGAGTCTAAACAGTTTGTAATTAATATTAAGCCTCTGAGTGGTTATTTTGGGAACCTGTTAATAGGAAGAAAATAACCAGCTATATTTCTTCACCACCTCCCCACAAAGGAGTAGATTCGTATACTTTCTGTTCCTTGTGACAAAATCTTTAGAATTCATCTTGATTTCATATCCCAATTCCATTCTTATGTTCAAAATTTTATAATTCTACCTCCCAATTGTGCTCAAATGTAAAACTTTCTCACATCATTATTTAGAATAATTTTGACTGTAACCGATATGTCTCATGCATTTGAGGCAGAAAAATTATGAGTTAAAAACTTTCCTTGGCTTCTAAGTGAGTTCAAGGCCATTCCCAATAATTAAGGGGACCTTGTTTTGCAATTGAGTGAGCTGAACATTGTAATGGTTCAATGATAGAGCACTTGTCCATCATGCATGAGGCCTTCAGCTCTATCTATAGCACCAAAAATTATAGAATGTAAAGATAGAATTTTGGTGCTTTTTTCCTATTCAAATAGTTTATTTCTAAATGCCACGACTTGCTTAAAATAATTCATCCTCTATCTATTGGATATTTCACAATGGTTTATGCCCTGGATTCCCCCCACACACACACTCTCTATTCTAAAATAGAATATTTTAATATGTGTCTCAAATTATCAATTGATTCTTTTGTATTCCACGACTTTCTATAAGAAAAAATAATTTGTTAGAAAATTTTGTAAAATTTGTTACCTCATCAGTAATCCTTTGATTAGTTTTAATATTTACAAGATTGAAATACATAGAAAAGATTTTTCATACCTTTTTCAAAACACTTGGCTTTGTCTAATTGGCAATGCCTTCTACTTCCTTTGACCTTACCATGTTTGATTTTGAGACGATCAAACAAGTTTCCCTTTGTCTTCCATTGTTTTTTATATGTAACATATAATTAATATGCAATTAACATATTAACATTAACACATAATTATTACAGAATAATTCTGTGTATTTACTCTGAGTCTTTAACATATTTCTCAAATACCTGCAGTTTGCACATAATCATAAAAACAGGCAGTACTTCATTTTATTTTGGAAATGCTGTCATGCTTTCAAAAGAATGAATCTTTGAGTCTAATCCAATCTATCATAACCTCACAATTTGTACTGAAAACAAAATTGTCCTGCTTGTAAATGGCTTTGTTGGATTCCCTCTAAGAAATGAAAGTCAGTAAGTCATTATGAATGGCTTTTCCAAAGCACCTGGGCACATAACAAAATCAAACATGAATGTTATGCCTAAGATGTGCACACCTGTATATGAAAATACACAGAACTTTAGAAACCCACTCTCTGCCTTCCTCTTAGCATGTGCCCCAGTACCCCATCCCTATTCTTCTTTTAGAAAGTGAAGTTCTGTGCTTCCTGCATCTCAGATTAAAATCTGGCACTAAGATTTGTTCTTATAACTGCAAGTGGTTTCCATGGAAACGCAGCATGGATCCTCAAATGTCAGCTTTCTCAAATGAGCTCTTGCAATTTATGAAGGATCCTTCACTGAACTGTGACAATCATCTCAACCACAGCAAAGTAGAAAATTTTAGAGCAAGGAGAAACATCATCATAGCTAACTGTATGGTTAAATCATATTTCTCCCTTTAAAACTGGGAAACAAGAAGCCCATTGATTACAGCAGATTCATCACCCTCCTATGTATGAATAAAAATGCAGTGTCAGGGAGACTTATGAAGAACACAAAGTGGTTCCCTTTCCATGATGTTCTTTAGAATATTTTAATATGTGTCATTTCCCTCTTCTTTTAGCCTCCCCAGACCATAGCCAGTGAGGTGTATTCTAGCACCTCCATACGACCTTAGGTGAAGTTGGGAAGTAGCATTATGTAAATAAATAGGAATATTGACCACCAGATTTGTGACTACATGTCTTAACTTAGCCAAGGCTCCTGTTGGAGGAAGGATGGAAAGTAATAAGTTGGACCTGTGTCTTGTTTTCATGGCTCTACACTCCATGATACATGCGCTCAAGCTTAGGGCTGTTTTGTAAAACGTGGAAGAGAGCCTTCCATGTTGTGTGTATGTGCTCCTTTTCATGAACTTCGTTAGTTGCTTTCTGCTTGGGTACCAGAGCACTGACAGAATGTGGCTGTCCTCACTGTTGCCAACTGAGAGTTGTGGTATAACCACTCATGTAGTATGATAACTACTAACTTCACATTTCCAACACTCAGCTTTTCTCCTCACCATAGCATTGGTGAATGACAAGGAATAAATGAGGTGTCCCTAAATATAGATGTGAACCATCCCTTGGGTAACAGTCTGCAAAGCCTTCTGGAATATTCTTGATACAAACTTGCTTAAATTTTTTGCAAGGGGCTGGGGAGATGGCCCAGTAGTGTGCAGTATTGGCTACTCTTCCAGACACCTTGATTCACACACACACACACACACACACACACACACACACACACACACACACACACACACACACACACAAGCTCATGACATGACTGCCTGTAACTTTATCTGTGGGATTTGACTCCCTCTTCTGGCCTCTATTGGCATTACACAACAGGACACACATACATGCAGACAAGGTAACCATGCACATAAAATAAAAATTATAAAAGAAAAACAAAAAAATAATATTAGAAAGAATTTTAATGGCATTAGTCACCAAACAAGAAAAGATGAAAGATTTCAGTATATTTGAGTCACTATAATGGGAACTTTGAGCAACTAAATGAAACTGTAGAGCCAAAAAGGTCAAAGCAGAAGGGTCTTTCCAGTAAAAGGCAAAGTCTTTGGTTAGGATTTCACTGCATCTCGCTTACATTTGAAATTTACCACTTCCATTACATGCATCAATTGATTTCTCCACATTAAACAAATGAAATAGCTTCCAGAACTCAAAAAATATAGAACAATTTTCTTTTGAGGCCATTAATTGCCAGAAATGGGCGACAGTTTATTTATTATTTACTAGAAGAATGGCCACAAGCCTCCTTCCCTTGCAGTGATACTTATACTTTATCATAACACCCTTCACCCTTCACAATTCGTCAACCGCTCCATTTCCCCTCATATTTTTAATCTTTTTGGTAACTTACTCATTTTGCTGTGGTGTGTACTGTACATATGCCCAGAGGCCACAGGAGGACATTGCATGTCTTGCTCTATTGTTTCTTCATTTTATTCTCTTATTCTCTTCTGTCTCTCTCTCTCTCTCTCTCTCTCTCTCTCTCTCTCTCTCTCTCTCTCTCTCTCTCTCTCTCTCTCTCTCTCTCTCTCTCTCTCTCTCTCTCTTCTGTCTCCAGAGAGTTTTGACAAAGTTGACAAAGTTCATCCTAGCCATTTTGAATTTTCTTCATCTGGAATTTATTTCCTATAAGTTAATTCTTAATCAGTTTCTCATTTTAAATACATCTTTCAGATGTCAGGGTTTCCTGAAAAGAACTAAGAATTTCCTAATGCCAGATGAGAAGGTTTGGTGAGTCTTCAATCAGTGCGAAAGCTTTTATTATTGATTTTTCATCTATCCTTGACCTCGTCCTATTTTACCCTAGTGCATACACTATAGTTTTAATTTATCCAGAAATTTAGAATCTTATTCATTGTCTAGCTGGAGATAGACCTTTCAACCAGCTGCAGAAGTAGAACAAGTATATGTGCAGGAAGCCACCTATGACTTTCACTAGGACCATGCAGTTTGATGTTGATCCACATCTCCAAGAATAGCTGTTAACAGGCAATATGGCAGGGCTTGTTGTATAAATAGTGTTTCTCTGCTTTACCTATTGTTGACTAGAGTTTTTCCCTTTAACATACCAAATTAGTAACACCTGTTCTTTCAATTTACAGCTTTCAAATTTTATTTTTATCTGTTGCGTTTATCCTTCACCCTCATTACGTCAAATTATGCATCATTTATTGAGTTTCTAGAAGATCTCAAAACATTACGCATACACATGGATAGATATTTTTCACAACATCATCACTGTATATGTTATTCTTCATTTTGTTAAGGGCTATATACAAATCTTGCTACTTATAATTCCTCTGGGTTATACAAGAAATATTGATAAAGGTCAAATAACCTTTCATTTTATACATGAAAAAAATCTAACTCTAAATATGTAATTGGTTATTTGAGAGTACTAATCTGAATGTGTTTGGGATCTAGATAATGGCATTGTGATGCTGAAATTTTAATTCCAAGAATTTAAGAAGTTTAAGATAATACAACATCCTGGAAGTCATTTCACTGAACTCCCATATTTTGAACTGAATTTAAAAGAAATAAATAGACTAGACTGTTCATGATCAGAATGTCAGTTAGGAGTTATGTCTCTTGACAACAAATTCAAATAGCCATGAATTTTTTTGGACTATTTCCATCAACATTAAGAAAAAAAAATGGAATAAATGCACAAGGATGACGGGCTAGAAAGATGGCTCAGCGGTTAAGAGCATTGGCTACTCTTCCAGAAGATCCGTGGTTCAATTCTGAGCACTCATGTGTTGTCTCACAGCTGTCTTCATCTGCACTTCCAAGGGATCTAGTATCTTATCTGGCCTCTGCAGACACTGAATACATGTGAATTCACAGACACACCCTACATAGAAAAAAAGAAATAAATGTTGAAAAAAAAGGGAACATATGGTTTACACTTTTAATGAAAATTACTTTTAATATTTTGAAGCTACCTCCTTAAGTCTTTAAAGTTTCTGATTGATTTACCAAACATAGCCCTTGAGCAAAGTTCTGGTGCGTTCTTCTACTGTGAGAAGATCAAACTAGTGAAAATACATACAAGTAAAAAGTTGGGAGATATGATTCAACATGTCTCTGTCATAGACAGCATTGTTTTGGCTATAAATGACCTAAGCTACTTGCAGCAAAGATAAAGTAACTGGACATGGTTAGAAATTGTAGACTTGGAATAAATTTCTAAATGATACTAGGCAATAAAAATAACATAAAAATTTCTGAATTTCTTAATCATGTTCATGTTTGGATAAAGCACACATATGTGTGTTAAAAAGAACATGAATATTTTAATATAGAAACTTGAATGACTAGGTAGTTTACTGTAACTTTAGGGAATAATTTCTGTAATGCTGTAAAACTTAGGGAATGGGATTTTTATAATGAAGTTCTAACCTTAATTATAGCAAAGAGAGTAAAAGATTCAAAATTAACATGTAAAGCATATGGCTATATGCTATTATTATATAAAAGACAAGCTAAGATTCACTGGTAAAAATCTGTATAGTTAGTGCAAACAAATTAAAAATATATAATTATGCCAGTGTAGCTTCAAGGTGTCCCAAGTTGATAATCTACTGTACAGAGACACTGAAAGAATACATATTGGTTGAAATTTGCTTTGGTGAAACATAAAAAAGGGTTATAGCTTACTAATATGTAAAAATTTCATCACTCTGCTTAACTCCTAACCCTAGGGCATGTAAAAATGATCCATGGGTTACAAAATAAAATGAATCACTTCCAATTTTATTATATCCTTAAATGGAGATCATCTTTTTAGCAACATTGTTTTTCTCATTAGCAGCATTAGGTAACAATGGGAGAGGATTTGCACCTGTTTGTTAGAATGATGGTTGACATCTTCAGCAATGGGAAACCTCTTAGGCGTCCTGCACAGGGCACCTGAAACCAGCCCTTGATATGGCAAACTCTAAAATCTCCAGAGGTAGCTAGTTCTGGTCTTTGAAGAGAGATCATTGTCCAGACATCATTTTTTTGAATAATCAAATTTTAAGATTATCATGCAGAGCAATGGACTTGCTTCATTATCGTTTTTTCTTATATGATTCATTATTCCTTGACCTTGCCAGCTCTCTTCTCCATCCCAATTCTGGTTGATCTCCTTCTCCACCCAGTCAATACCATTCTGCCTTCATGTGCCTTAATACTCTCTACAAAATGGAAGAGAAGTAAAAAACCATGAGGCAAGATAAAAATTAATTTAAATGGGTTAATTTCAGTTATGAGAAACAGTGGGTCAAGCTTAAGCAATCAGGAGAACTTTCATAAGTTAATAATAAGAGACATCGATAAGTCTATGTCATGATTGGGGGCTGTCCAAGACAATCTGTTATATGTGGCATCCAATATGGTTGCTTGAGTATCCAAACACAGACCTTGAGAAAGCTTAGAAATATTCTGAACAAGGAACCAGATGTGACTTTCTATACCTATGGTCTCAGATGGGTCAATGCTTGACGTAGCTCCCAGTATCATGTTTTAGCTGAGTCATGTAGCAGCTGATATTGCAGTTTAAGATTTGTCTCACATGGTAAGAAAATGCTGCGTATATTCAGTAAAGACAGATCTACAATGAAAAAAAAAAAACCTCTGAACAGATTACAGTGAGGTTTGAAAAAAATAGGCATAGGCTTAAAAAGAAAAAGAAAATGAGCATAGTCATAGAAAGTAGTTCATAAATAATAAAATGAAGTATTTAAAGAGGGATAAAATAATACAAAGAAGCATAAGCCACATAAAGTTGGAAAGTATAAAATCTGGAACTTATATGTTGTCTTATTGAGTTAGAATTTTTTATTGCTGATGAACATATGAATGACAGCTGTTGAGAAACATGGAATTGTAAGAGGGACTACCGAATTAAGCCAGCCTAAAAATTATTTAGGAGTGCTTAAAATGGAAGTCAGAAAATGTATTTCTTTGGGGGAAGAGGTTATGCCTTTGTTTCCACAGAAACAAAAGTCTGTGGATTTATTGAAGGTTGATAGAGATAAGGTTTGATTGGGGAGACCCCTGAGAATCCTGGCTATAGGCATAAAGAAATAATCCTGTGAAATATATTTTACCTGCTCAAACATAAAACAAAAATTACCACCTATGGCTGGTGTTTGTTCAACACATATGTGAGTTAATTCAGATGTTTATGTTACCTTCAAATGTTTTTGTGTTTTCAGAGCAAGAAACCAGACTTCAATGAAAATAGGTGACCCAGGTGATCCAGCTTCTCAGAGTGCTTCTGTTGCAGTTTCCTCAGAATTCTATACCCAGAACAAATTCATGTTGTTTCTGTTGGCTGACATAGTCTAGCCTCACAGACTAATCTAGCAGCCTTTACCTATAAATCTCATGTTTTCCCATTACACAGAGATTGGACAACAAATATAATGGCTAGTTTTCCCATGACTTTACTATTATCTTAATTTTCTCAGGTACCCTAAAGGTACTCACAAAAGAGGTGGAAAGTATATAAAGTTGGGAGACACAAAAGCTTAAATTGTTTATCAAATAAAATGTTTTGAGTTGTAAAAAATATTAATTTTGGGTTGGTAATACAAGTTAGAATGCAAAAGGAATTAGGTACAAAACTTTGGACTCACCAAATTAGGACAAATAATAGAATAGTGTCTCAGACTAGGCAAAATACAAATGAACTGGACATTGTGAATTTAATTCTTACCTGATAATTGTTCTTATTGTTTATAGTTTTATTTTATTAGAATTAAAACATTTTCTTTTTATTTAGAAAAAAGTGGGAAATGTTGAATAGTCCTTTTTGTACTCTGTGAAGATTTGTCTTTGCCAAGCTGCCTTCTGATTGGTTTAATAAAGAGCTGAATGACCAACAGCTAGTCAAGAAGTTAGGTAGAACTTCCAGACAGAGAAAGAAGAAAAAGAGATAATCTAGGTACACAAGAGATACCAGAAAACAAAGAGAGGCAACAGGATATGCAAGCTGGTAGAGAGGTAAAAAGTCACAAGGCAAAATGGATATTAATATAAATGGGTCAATTTAAGTCATAAGAGCTAGTGGGACAAGCCTAAGTTACAGGCTGAGCTTTCATATTAGTAAATCTCTGTGTATAGAGTTGGGGGCAAGTGATCTAAGAAAGACTGCTACAACCCTATCTGTTTTCTTTCTACCCATTTTAAGAACTCTTCCTCTTTCCATGTACTATATTTGCTAGTTATATGACCCACCACATACACAAATGCACATAGTACCTGATAAATCTGGTATCTATCTGAAAGAAAACATTTGCATTTGTCTTTCTGAGTCTGGTTAGTTTTATTTAATATAGTGAATGTCATGATTTCATCTTTTATAGGTCTAAGTAAAGGTCCATTGTGCATACATACCATATTTTATTTGTATTCACCTGGTGATGGGCATTTAGGTTTATTTCATGTCTTAGTGATTGTGATTAATACTGCAATAAATGTGGAATTACTATTATCTCTGTGATAGAATTAGAGTCCTTCAGGTAGTTACCAAAGTGATATATTTGTATATCATAATATAATTATATTTTTAATTTATTGTGGAGCTTGTGATTTCATGGCAAGTATACTAATTTTGGGGGATTTTGATTACACTGTGGACCCTGAGTTTGCATTCGCATTAGTTAAGTAAATCAAACTTGGGTCAGGAGGCTCTGTTAGCAACTAGTTGACAGTAAACATAAACCCTCAGGAAGAGAGAGACACAGGAAGTAGTAGAGTGGGGTTTGTAGTGGTACAGGTTTTTCTGTTTTGGCAAAGTGGGAAAACAGGTTTTCCCTGGGCTGAGAAAGGACACAGAGTTAGCTAACTGCTACTTGGTTTCTCTGAGCTTGCAGGCTTTCACCCCAGCCTTTGATTCTCGAGTCTTATACATAACTAAAATGATAGAGATTTAGGGAAAGCTATCTTTAGTGGCATTGACAGTGCTGGTGCCTGCAGGAGCAGAAGTCTCTTCAGAATATCATCTGAGCAGCCATGCTGCTGCTAGAGAAGAGGGCCAGTAGCTATGGAGTTGCAATTTCTGGCTAAAATAGCAGTAGATTAAGGTATAACCACTGTGCTGAAGTTAAAACAACATACTAGTTTACATTTTACCAGCAGTTTGTAAAATCTCTTTCCCCTCATTGTAGACCCTGTTTGTTGTCATTTGTTGTTAGCTTTTCAAAGGTAAACGTTCTGACTGGGAAAAGACAGTATTTTTTCTGATGGGCAAGGTTGTGGAACACTTTTTCAGTCATTGGCTCCTTGTGTTTCTTTACTAAGGAACTATTTGGATTATCATCCCATTCAGTGATTGGTTTGATATTTAACTTTCGTAGTTCTTTTATAGTCCAGATATTAATAAATCTTCTAAATTATAGTTGACAAAGTTGGTCTTCTATTTTATAAGTAGTCCTTTTCCTTGGTGATGATTTCCTTTGCTTTTCCAAGCTTTTTAATTTCATAGACTAATAGGATTCTATTATTCTATTGGGGGCAGTTATTTCTGTGCTATAGGAGCACTTTTCAGAAAGCTCTTGTTTATGCCATATATTGAAGTACTTCCCATAGTTTCTTTTCTAGAACATTCAGTATTTCAGATAGTCCACTGAGGTCTTTGATCTCTTTAGAATTGTATGCAGAGTGAGTGATAAGGATCTAATTTCATTTATTCATCATCAAGATATTTCTTCTCATATCAATTAACTAAACTAAGAAAATCTGCCACTGACATGCCAAATTCAAAATCCTTGGAAATTTCAGATTCTATCAAGTTCGTAATTAGCAACATAGCTATAATTAGCATCATAGTGGTGTCACTTTTATTTATTTGTGTTTCTGAATAAGTTGATGTGACATATAATCTTAATGTGTTTTTAAAATTAGGCTGGCAAGGTTTTTCTTTCCTTTTTATTTTTGAGCATTTGGGATATATGTTGGATCTATGTTCATCAAGGAACTTAATCCTTGTTGGAGCCTTATCTACTTTTGATCTTATGGTAGTTATTGGTTTCATGGACTGAGTTTGGTTTTATTCCTTCTCTTTGTAGTTTGTGGACTATGTATTGTTGTTAGCTCTTCATTAAAATTTGGTAGAATTATTTAGTAGATCTTTAGGTCCTGACTTTTTTGTGTGATATTTTTAATTAATGTTTCAGACATTGCATGTTATGGGTCTTTAAAACTGTTCATATTATTATGAACTAACTTGATATGCAGCATGTGTTTGGGAATCTTATTGGTCCTAAGTTTTTCAGTTTGATGGAATGTAAGTCTTCAATATATTTCCTAATACTTGTTTGTATTTCATTTATTTTGTTGTAAATTTCCCTTTTCACCACAAGGTTTATTAGTTGGATCTTCTCTTTGTTTTGGTAGTTTCACTAGGAATTTTCAATCATATTTATTTCTTCAAAAAGAAGCAACATTTAGATTTGTTCTGTATGATGTTGTTTCAACTCCTACTTTACTGATTTCTTTGTTTTCTTGCTTTTCTGCTACTTGTTATTGTTTGTTCATTTGATTTGTTTGTATATGGTTGAGACCTGAGGCATAGTGTGCTTTCCCTTATCCATATTAGCATATTGACATATTAGTGTTTTCTGCATTTAGTTCAGGTTTGTTATAATCGTTACACCCCTTTTTCTGCAATGGTCTTTAAGACTTAGGAGCAGGGGTTATATTGTGGATGTATCCACTGGTAATAGGCTCTATAAGCATTTTCTGTAATGGTCTCCATCTTTGTAAAATGAAATATCCTTGATGAGGGGTCAGAGCTACACTCATTTGTGCAAATATTTAGAATGTGGTTAGAGAGTATTCTGGTTTAGTAAAGTGGAACTTGTAGGTTTTCCTCCGAGATTGATGATATCACTAGCTCTGGTTATTAGGCTAGGTTTTCCAGTACAAGCACAGTTTCATTCTTGTTGACTGGGTTTTAAATCCAATTAAAAGTTTGTTAGTTATTGCCAAGGTATGTGTGCCAGTACTCCCTAGTCTTTGCTTACATTTTATAGTTCAAAGCACACTCTTCTTTCTTCTGACAGTGAAATACAAAGCAAAATGGGAAAAACAAATTCATTCTGTTTGTTATACCACAGGAAAGATAGGGATGTCTTTCCATATAAAGATTTTACTTAGATAAAGCAGACCTGGGAAATGATACAACAAAGGATGTGACATCGAAGGCTTAACCAAAGACACTATATGGTTTGGAGATACTTCTGAGATGAGATATGAGTCTCCTCTTCCAAGACATCAATGGCAAATGCCAGGCCTTCAGTAGTCCACCTTTCTCCTTTGAAGAGATGTTGAGGACTTCAGGCTAAATGAAGTCACTTCCTTTTACAAAGGTAATACTTAATTAAACCAATAAGATATTTTCCTGTGAGTAGAAGAAGCATTAAGCCCACAACAATTAAAGAAAAGTTAGGAAAATGGGCATAAAAAGCAGAAAAAATAAGTTATCTAATCCACAATCAACGATCCAATCAGTTTTGAACTGGATACATATAAACCACAATCAGAGCTTTCATTCATCAAAAATATTCTACCACATACAGACATTATAGCGAAATAATTTAGGATGAAGATTTTTCAATCCTTTAGCATCCTATTTTACGAAAAATTTATTCCTCTCCTGAGAGGAGAGTGTGGGCTTCATTTTGTCTATATTAAACAGTTATTTCAACCCATGAAAATCTGGAACAACGGCGTAGCAAATAATACATATTTCTTCTAAATTCCTATGCAGCCCAGGCTTTAGAATGTCAGTATCATTTGCAGATGTTCACATTTTAGAACTGTGAGAAACTTGAAGCAATTAAGATAAATGACTTTTTAATTAACAAGACCCAATTCCAACCCAAGGGAGAGCATTTCAACCTTAAAATTGGCTCTATGATAAATCTGGCTTTAAAATGTCAGCTTTGCCCACCCACCTGTATCTCTGATAAGTGTGCTTTGGTTGTCAAGGAATCAATTTTTCCTGCCGATTTCAACTGCTAATGTAAAATTTTTCCAGGAACAAAGCAACTGCACTTGATAAGAAAAAACCAGCCTACTTTATAAAAGTCAGGAAATATAGCCCCAAACCCAAGTACATTATTAAGTTGCAAATATTAAGGCAATTAAAGAGTAGAGAATAACCATGTCCCACAAACCCCACCTTACACCCCATATCCCCCTACCACATGGATTATTGAATTTCTCCAGGGATCCAAGGATCACTGTACCCTGAAACATGGGGAATACATGACAGAGGAATTATAGGGCCCAAAATTACTAAGATGAGGCTTGGTCCTAGAAGTTCTCAGATGTACTGAAAAAGTGGAAATGTTCTAGTTTTAATTTTCCATTGATTAATTGAGTCTAGAAATAACAGAGAATATCTCATTTCCTGCCAGCTGAATGTGTGGGGCCAAGAAATTAGTAAAACAAAACAAAAGCTAGGAAGAAAAATCTACCAACAAAGTCATGTATGACTGTCATAAAGATAAACATCTGAAAATGTGAATTAAAATGTTAAAGCATTTTAGAAGAAAATGCACAAGAAAATTGATTTAATTTTGACTTTGGTGATTAAATTTCAGATTCAAAACTAAAAACACTTTGTTAACTATTTTTTTTCAGATCTATGAAAGACCTTATTAAAACAATGAAAAACTAATCACAGACGGGAAGAAAATTTTCACAACTCACACATATATTTGACAAGGAATTTATAACAAAGTATTCAAGAAAACCTTAATATAAAAGATAAATTTATTAATTTGTTATTTTAAATTTTTTTATTTGTCCTTCAATTAAGGGGCATCTAGGTTGTTTCCAGGTCCTGGCTATTATGAATAATGCTGCTATTAATATTTTTGAGCAAGTGTCCTTGTGTTATGATTGAATATCCTTTGGGTATATGCCCAAGAGTGATATCACTGGGTCTTGAGGTAGATTGATTCTCAATTTTCTGAGAAACCACTGTACTGATTTCCAAAAGGGCTATACAAGATTGCACTTTCACGCACAGTGGAAGATTGTTCTTCTGAATTCATATCCTCTCCAGCATAAGCTGTCCTTAGTATTTTTTATCTTAGCCATTCTGACAGGTGTAAGATGGTATCTCAGAGATGTTTTGATTTGCATTTCCCTGATGATTAAGGCTGTTGAGCAGTTTCTTAAATGTTTTTTAGCCACTTGAGTTTCTTCTGTTAAGAATTCTCTGTTTATATCTGTACCTTGTTTTTTTTTAAGTTGGATTATTTAGTATTACTTGTCTAGTTTCTTGCGTTCTTTATATAATTTAGATATCAGCCTTTTGTCAGATGTGGGGTTGGTGAAGATCATTTTCAACTCTGTAGACTGCCATTTTGTCTTATTTACCATGTCTTATGTCTTACAGAAGCTTTTTAGTTTCAGTAAGTCCCATTTATTGATTGTTGCTCTCTGTGTCCTGTCTATTAAGAATTGATCTCCTGTGTCAATGCATTCATGGCTACTTCCAACTTTTTCTTCTATCAGGTTCAATGAGCTGGTTCAATGTGGAGGTCCTGGATCCAATTGGACTTTACTTTGTGCAAGGTGATAGATAGGATCTATTTGCAATCTTCTACATGGTATCATCCAGTTATGCCAGCACCACTTGTTAAAGATGTTTACCTTTTTCCATTATATCTTTTTGGTACAACTGAAGAATGGATGCCATCAACTGAAGAATGGCTAAAGAAAATGTGATACATTTACACAATAGAGTATTAAAAGCTCTAAGAATGACATCATGAAATTTGCAGGAAAATGGATGGAACTAGAAAATAATATCCAGAGTGAGATAAACCAGACTCAGAAAGACAAACATGGTATATACTCACTCACAGTGAATAAAAGATATAAAACAAAACAAAAGATAACCATATTGGCATCCATAGCTCCAGAGAATTGAGCTAGGGTAGAGTGTGGGTAGGGTGGGAAGGGAGAAGAGAGAAAGAAAGGGAAGTGGGGAAAATATATAGCTCAGTAAAAACAATTATAAAATTAAAAATATAAAAAAAACCCTGAATAGATGCATGTCTTAGGGTTTCTAGGGCCACAATGAAACACCATGAACATAAAGCAAGTTCAGGAAGAGTTTATTTGCTTTCCATTCCCATATCACTGTTGATCATTTAAGAAAGTCAGAGCAGGAACTCAAACACAGCAGGGACTTGGAGGCAGTAGCTGAGGCAGAGGCCATGGAGGGTTGCTGCTTACTGTCTTGTTTCCCATGGCTTGCTCAGTCTATTTTCCTGTAAAACACAGGAGCACCAGCCAAAAGATGGTACCACTCACAATGGGCTGGGACATCCTCATCAATTACTAATTTAAAAAATGCTTTACAGTCTTGCTATCCTGATCTTATGGAGACATTTTCTCAATTGAGGTCCCCTCCTCTCAGATTACTGTAAGCTTGTGTCAAGTTGGTATAAAACTACTCAATATAATGCATCAAAATTTATTCTTTATAGAAAGCAAATAAATGTATAAAATATGTTCAGAACCTTTAATTAAACTCAAATTAGCATTACTAGAGTTAAGGAAATCCAAATTAAAATGAATCTATAAATCATTCTCTATACATTTCCCAAAATGATTATTTTAAATGCTGCCAAGGAGAAGCCATAAGATTATTATTCATTCATAGTGAGAAAACGGTATAGCACATCAAAAGACAGCTTGGCAGTTTCTTATAAAGCTAACAATAACTATAGCTTACATACTGCAAGGTATTTACTAAGTGTTTTAAAACATGCCTACACAAACTTTTACATGCAAATTTCTATAACAAGTAAATTTACAGTT
This sequence comes from Microtus agrestis, assembly GCA_902806775.1. Lineage (NCBI taxonomy): Eukaryota > Metazoa > Chordata > Mammalia > Rodentia > Cricetidae > Microtus > Microtus agrestis. Next base: position 2,113,922 of record CADCXT010003491.1, on the reverse strand, counting down.
GCAAAAAGCTGGACACAACCAGTTATTGTTCCCTAAAAAGTGAAATGAAATATCCATATTTATATATGTATTAAAATATATAACTAATATATAAATATAAATCATAAAGGTATAAATATAAATGAGTATACATTTATATATGCATATATATATGGATTTCATTGAGTGAAATGATCTTTCAAGTTATACAGGTGCATAAACAAAATCATAAACACATACTGCTAAGGTAAATGAGCTATTGTGAAAAGACTGTGAAGCCTAAGTGTTGGAAAAGATCACTAGGGAAACCTTACTTTAGAAAATGACTAAGGATTTTTTTTTTTGCGAATATTAGCAGTAATTGAAAAAGTCATTTGAGCAAGAATATCCTTCCGTATTACTAGGTCTAGATGATCAATCTCCTGAACAACCAAATAGACAAAAAAAGGAGGAGATAGCTAAAATTCCCCTAGTTATCTGATAGGTTCATCTTTTGTGACTTTGAATTCAGGACCTCTCTCTCTTTTTTGGGGGGTGGGGGAGACACTGGGAATTATAAAGTGACCACCTTTCCACTTTGTCCTCTGAAATTTACAGATCTTAGCACTCAGAACAGCTTACAATAATCACTTTCTTGATTATGTTTACAGATAATGTTTACTTGAGCTTTTGAGCCATGCAGGCTGTTTACCAGTACTTCTCTGTCCCAGGGGCAGAAACAGTAAGAACATGGCAATCTCTGTGACCCTGCCCAAGAGTTGCCATCAGGGCATTGGCTACCTCATATTTCCAGGTTGTGAATCACCAAATTGGATCCTGAAGTTCCCCTTTGATAGGGAAGGTGAAAGTGTAATGGGAACACCTAAAGGAGAGATTGAGAGAGTCAATTTCTATGAAGCTGTGACCATGGCATTGAACAAAGTCCAAGTGGAGCTGAAAGCATATGCAGATTAGGAGAAGCAGTAAGATATTCTCTGTGTATATGTGTTTATGGGTATTTGTCTGTATGTATATATGTGCTTCTTGTGCATGCAGTTCTTTTAAAGGTCAGGATACCTTAAAACTGGAATATAGCTCTTAGTGAGTTGCTATGTGGGTTCTGGGATCTTGACCCATCATGGTCTACAAGAGCTAGTTCCAGAAAAGGCTCCACCCCCAAAAAAAAACAAGAGAAAAAAAAAACTCCTAAGCATAGTATTTATCCCTAATACTTCTCTATAATACTCCTTGTACAACTCTAACTTAGTTTACATGTTCTCTTTGCTAGTTTTCTGTACTGACAATGTTTGATGCTGGAAAGGCAGCCTGTCAATTAAGAGCAATACAACACCAACACAAACTATTGGCTCTAAAATAGCAATACTTAAACACCCCAATCATATGAAGCAGAAGAAAATGACCTAAAATGATTTTAGGAGAATGTTTGAGGCCCTTAAAGAGGAAATAAAAAATTCTCTCAAAGAAATAAAGGAAAACAAAAAAAAATTGAAAGAAATCAACAAATCCCTTAAAGAAAACCAAGAAAAAGCAACCAAACAGGTGAAAGAAATAATTCAAGACTTGAAAACCAAAATAGAGACAATAAATAAAACACAAACAGAGGGAATTCTGGAAATGCAAAATATAGGAAAACTATCAGGAACCAAAAATGTAAGCATAAACACCAGAATACAAGAGATGGAAGAAAGAATCTCAGGTGTTGAAGATACCATAGAGGAAGTAGACTCATCAGTCAAAAAATGCTAAATCTAACAAGGGCTTAGCACAAAATATCCAAGAAATATGGGACACCATTAAAAGATCAAACCTAAGAATAATAGGGATAGAAGAAGGGAAAGAATTCCAACTCAAAAGCACAAAGACCCACTATCATTTTTGTATATACTATGTGTTTTGTTGGGCATTATATGAACTCCTAAACACAGTTCATATTTTAAAGGTGAGCACAATTAAGGTGCAAGTCTTAAGATAAGGAAAAGCAGAAGATTTTGCAAAACATGATTTAAAACTCTATCACTTCCCCACAAGAAACAGCTATCAAAATAATAAAACACTATTCAAGTTTAAATCACACATTAAACCCTACACACTAATAAACACCCCACTCTCACCACTGGACAGGTCTGCCAGACAGAAACTTACCAGACAAATAAGGGAACAGACAGATGTTATGACTCAAATGGCCTTTGCAGACATCTATAGAATATTCCATCCAAACATAAAAGAATATACTTTCTTCTCAACACCTCATGGAACCTTCTCAAAAACTGATCACATACTAAGTAGCAAAGAAAACTTCACCAGATACAAAACATTGAAATAACCTCATGTAACTTATCATATCACCATGACATAAAATTTGAATTCTTACTTGATATAGGAACACAGAAGTGAAAGAGGCACTGTAAACTACAGACTAGTAAAGGTCAGAGCCCCAATGCCTAGGGAAAGTGCCCGTAGTCATTGTCTCAGTAGCTGCTTTCCTCCTAATACCCAATGAAAATATATTCTGTAGCTGAACAGCTGCGTGGTTCACACGAATGCTACACAGGGCACAGCATGACTCTGACTGCCCACTTCTAAAGGAAGAGAGAAATCTGATAGTAAACACTTACTATTCTATTCTGTTTTAAGACAGGTTCTAGCTCTGTACCTAGGTTGGCATGGAGCTAACTGTAAGTCAGAGGCTTCCTTAAGCTCATAGCCATTGTTTTGTCTCTGTCTTCCATGTGCTGTAAATACAGCTTGAAATTAAAATGAAACAAAATAAAATGCAAGCAAAACTTTATCTCAGAGATAAAAATTATTTAAAGAATGGTCCAATATTATTTGTTCAAACCTGAAAGAAAGACTTCTAGATTAGATATATTTAGTATTCTTACCCAGTTACCCATTTAGGAAAATGCTTCTGAGGGAGCATGAGATAAAGAGAATAAATGGATTACACACTGTTCTGCTGGACGTCCCTGAAAGGGGTGAGTGACCCTGCTGTGTATGCTTATCTCAGTGAACAGGAGGCCTACATACTAGTTTTCTGACTCCAGTGGTCAAATCTGCTTCTTCTGAGTTTTTGTTGCATTGTTATCATAAGAAAAATCACAGTAGATAGAACAAGACTTCTTTAAGATTCTTTTGCTGTATGGGAATTCTTTTCTTTCTCTCTCTCTCTCTCTCTCTCTCTCTCTCTCTCTCTCTCTCTCTCTCTCTCTCTCTCTCTCTCTCTCTGTATGTAAACTTGATAGCCTGGCCTGGCCTTGAAATCATTCTTTGAAATTATCTATTGATAAACTAGTTTATGATGTTGGATTCAACTAGAATCTTATGCCAACATGATCTCTGCCTTTTCAGACTTGCTGATTATGTGGTGATTTTACACTACTTAGCGTCTCTACATTACAAAAACATAAGAGGTATTGTTTTTAATGGGGGCATGGTTGTGATTTTTTTCCCTCAGTTTAAAGTGTGCTTTTCTGTATAAGTAGCTTTATTTACTACCTTCTGAATGTATATTAGTGAATATAATTTATTTTTATGATAACGGTTTCCATGCACTGTGGCATTTCGTATCTTCAGTTAATTTTGTATTCTCGGACACACAAGATACCGAATTAATCCTTTTAATTTGTTTTTATTTTTGTAGGAGATATTAAGATATTCACCATAAACATTAATTTTCCTGAGGCTGTATATATTGAAACTACTAAAATTTGTAATTGAAATTCATAATAAAAGCCAGTCAGAGAATTCAAATATAAAGAATATTTTCAGAATTAAAGCAGCCTCTTTGCTCTTGATAAAGTTTATTGACTGAACAGCAACAGTAACAAAGTTAGAGAAAACTAAATACAGAAAAAGTCGAAAAGACTGCAAATGTCACCTGCCTCATTTTGATTCCTTCCTACCCATTCTCCATTGTAATTCACCAATGTTTCATCACTCACCAAAGCTTTGAAGTTCATGGTGTCAGGCTTTGCTTCTGTTATTTGCTCATATTCAGACCAAATATAACTGAAAATAATCTCACCTTCAATCTCTCATCGCTTCTTATTGTTGAACTTACTCAATACCAGCATTCTCTCTGTGTGCTTTTCCATCACCCAGTTCCCACAGTGACCATTTCCTTACTCTCTCATTAAGAAGAAAACTTTAGTTTTCGAAGATGGGCTTGTTCTTTTGGTTCTCTGTAGGCTGAAAGCACCTGCTAAGTGCGCCTTCTCCACTGCAAAGAGACTGCCAGTCGAGCTCCACGTCCATTTCCCTCTTAATACATCTTTCCAGCCTCCGCAAACAACTAAATGTACTTCCTCTTGCATGATCAAGATCTCTCTATTAACTGAAGATGCATCAAATATTCAAACTTCAATCTTACCCATTCCGCACACTTATCTTCCTGATTCATTCAATTACCCAGTTCTAAACACTTTAATTGCTATTGTTCTATCATATAATTTCATCACAGGTTTAAATTTTTCTCATCATTTCCTGATTAATTGAATATATTTTTCATTATGTTCGTCTCTTAAAAAGGTTTATTTTCTGTTATGTGTACCTCGGGTGCCAGGGGAGGTCAGAAGAAGGCGTTAGTTATCTTGGAACTGGGGTTGAAGATGTTTGCGAGCCACCAAGTGCATGCTGGTGACCAGGCCAGGTCCTCTAATCTTTGAGTCATCTCCCCAGCCCCTATCCTGCCTCACTTGAAAGGTTCTCCCTCACTTCACACTGAAAATCTCACTTTTCTGTTACCTCCCCTTCTCTATTTGGAGAGTTTGTCTTTCATCATTTCTCCAAGTTTTATACTGTTTTCTTTCCTTTGCTGTCAGGTTCTTTGTTAATCCCCTTTCAAAGTGTCTAGTGTTACATATAAGTAAATGACTTTCAAAATATATGCTGAATTCTATCACACACATGAAATATATTCCTTTTGTTTTGTTTTCTCTTTTCTTTTTATGTTCTGATTTAGTTAGGTTTATTATTGCTGTGCTGAAACACCATGACCAACTTGGTGAGGAAATGATATACATTTTGTTTACAGCTCATAAGCTATCATCCAGGATCATCCGAATAGAAACATAGAAGCAGGAACTGATGATACAGAGGCCATGGAGGAGTGCAGGTTTTTGACTTGGTTCTCATGGCTTGTTCAGCTTGCCTTCTTACAGTACCCAGCACTACCAGTCCAGGTGTTGTACCACCCAAAATAGGCTGGGTACTCCCGGATCTAACATCAATCTAGAAAATTTCTAAAGCACAGAACTGTAGACAGACGTAAAGATTTGTTTTTCCTAAGTTGCTTTTTCATTAAGATAATTTATCACAGCCATAGAGCTGGAACTAGGACAGTGCCATTGCTTTTATTGAATACGCAAATCTACGGTGTTCAGCTTGTCCCTCCAAAGCACATCTCCGTGCCTCCCTTTGTTATTTCAGGCTGCCCTTACAGGTGGTTTAAGTCTTGCTTTTCCACTGGAATCCCAGCATCTAATCAATTGCAAGGCTGTTGTGTTTTACTCCCCAGAAAACAGCAGTTACAATGGAGAAAGGCTTTGTGGCTAGTAGTTTCTGTAGTGAACAACAAAGTTTTTAGAGGTCTTATCCATACAGTAATTTCCTTAGGAATCTGTGCGTTTGTACATGTGTGTTCAGTTTTACCCTTGTCTCTATTTTTTTTCTTTTATCGTGATAAGGTTTTAGCCTGTAGTACATTCAGTTTACTATGTAACCTAAGCAAGTCTTAAGATGCCTATGAGCTTAAAGAGTTATTTTCAGAAACCTCTACATAGATAAAGCTAAGGTTCCTGACCTTATGGAAGAAAAGAATTCCTGAACCTGAACCAATATATGGAAGAACTGGAGTTAACTAAAAATTTTAAGGTAGATTTAAGCACAAATTGTAAAGAAAGAAAGAAATCTAAATTAAAATATATACCTTTTCAAGATAATTTTGCATAACTGTCTTAAGCAGAACCCATATATTAAATTTAGTGTTCTTTAAATTTGGGTAACATACAGGCAAAGAAGCTAAAACCATATACCCCAAAAGTTGCACAGTGGATTTTACACATGCTTTTGTTATAAGAAATGTTATGTTGTTGTGTGAGTCCCAGTAACTGGTCATCATTCAGTTTTAATTCTAGTTAAAGTTTTTATTTTTCTCATGAAATTATGTGTATTCTGTAATGATTTCTGGTTTGTTATGCCTTTGAAAAATCACGGAATCTTAGTCTTTGAACAAATATCCAGCAAAGAAACCAATACACTAATACAGAGTTGAAGGATATGCCATTGATCTTCCTGAAGCCTAGAGACTTGTTCAACAAATGTTTTACTGTTCTTGTATCTTTATAACTGCATATATATGCACATATGAATGTACATGTTGTATATGTATGAATTATTTTATATCTTTCGATCTTGGAAGCATTCAGATATATAAGAAAATTAATGAATAACATCAGACAACTTTGAGTTATTCCCAAAGTCTTAATGTGACTGGACAAACTCACTGAAGTCTTTTAGGTCCTGCTTAGTAAAAAGAAATGGTTTGCATTGCTACAATTAATCTTGTAAAATCCATTGTTTGGTTCTAAGGATGATGAACATGATTTGATGTTAAAGCATACTGACTTTGGAAATTGAGCATTGTAATTCATATCTGATAGAATAGATGGTGGGGATTAATTATTTTTACTATGTTTGATTTAATTCATGATAGAGTCATTTGTTGACTATGTGTTTTTTTTTTTTTAAATTTTTGAGACAGGGTTTCTCTGTAGCTTTTTGGTTCCTGTCCTGGAACTAGCTCTTCTAGACCAGGTTGGCCTCGAACTCACAGAGATCCGCCTGCCTCTGCCTCCTGAGTGCTGGGATTAAAGGCATGCGCCACCACCGCCCGGCAACTATGTGTTTTTATGTGTGTGTTTGCATGCTCATGTGTTGGTTAGTACACATATGCGTTCAAGTGCATGTGGGAGCCAGAGGAGATTCTCTGGTATTGGTCTCAGCTACTGGCCACTTTGTATGTTTTTGGATTTGAGTCTCATATACTCCTGCATCTCAATGATTAGCCTAATCTGTGAGACAAGATAATCTGCTTCTATCGCCTTCTATCAAAGGAATTTAATTAAAAGTGCCACAACAACTGACTTTTATAAAGATCCTGAAATGTAACTCAGGTTCTTAGGTTTTTATGGCAAACACATTACTACCTCCCATTTTGTTGGTCATTTTGAAGGCATCATTCTAAATTGGCAAGTTTTAAGTAGATTTTACTTTACTATACCTTTGCTATATTGTTAAAGGGTATCTTTTTTAGAGTCTCTAGTGAATGTTTTCAATGTTTAACTAGAAATTTCTACTCCAGTCAATTGAAGCTCAAATATTTTTTCATCCCTTTGTGAGTAGTGGTAATATTGACAATATAAGCCAGTTGCGTAAGGAAGTATCGCTGTCCTGCTTGTTATCCTTCTCATGGCTCAGTCTTACCCCATGTGGCAGCTCTGTAAGGAAGAGGACTTTGTCCTCTTGGACTTATAATCTTTATTCTAGACTATTCTCTAGTCTTAGAAGCAAAAGACTTTTGCTGCTCTTGTGTTTGCTTTCTGAGTTCTCAGAAAATCAATAATTTCATCCTTACGTGAGTTCCTTTTCTTGTTTAGTTCCCTGAATATAGATCCAGACAGAGAATTAGAAAAAAAAGATAATTCTTGATTTATTTTTCTACCCCAAATGGGTAAACCACCATGCTATTCATATTATCCAAAATTTTTCTGCAGTAACATTATATATGTTGTCCATTTATCAACATAATTATATAGAAAAAGGACTCATCTTGTATTAGTAATTCCACCATGACCAGAAATTAAATTACTCAGAAAAAAACTTATTTCTCATTTATAGTTGAAAATAGCTAATTAAAATAACTTATCCCAAGCCTCCCAAGAATGCAGCCAGTATGAAATCTCAAACACAAATCTCTGTGACACAAAACTATTTATTTACCTCTTATAAACAGAGATACACTAATAAATAGAGACTTTTAGATTTCTTACTGTTGAAATAACCAGGCTAGCTAAAGGATACAACAATTATATTTTTATTTATTATAAGGATAAAACTAATGAATCAGAAAACAAGAAATCCAAGCATGGCAGTGTCCCATAGAAATGGCACAAAGAGAGCACACCTGAGAGGTGCACAGGTTTTTCCTCAGGTCCCAGAAAAACCATACCTTATCTGGGCTCCACTTCTTAAAGTTAATTGGCTAACAAGGTTTTCCCCATCATCTCCATCTTTTGTCTAAACAAGAGCGATCCAAACCCAATACAAAACTATATGTAAAAGGAACAAATACTAAGTATAAAGTTACAAACAACATAAGCAATATTAAGCAAGGAACACATAACAAATGTTTTAGTAAACATTTTATTCTAAGGAGTCTAAATTTTATATTGGAAATAAGCTTGGCTAAATCATAAAAGAATGGCAACTACAACTATCTAATCTTCAATCCCATCAAAGGCCTGAGAAGGGAGATAATATTACTTGAGTTAACAGGAAGTGTAATCAGGCAGCTTCCAAAGAGAGCAGAATATGACGGAAACAATTAGCTACCTGAGCAATCACCCAAACTCTCATTTGCAACTTTGAAGCAATCAACTTTGGCTGAGGCCTAACATTACTAACAGACCATTTTCAGAGGCAGGAAAATTTTCAAAACCATCCTACCCTGTCTTGGAAAGTTATTTTCATTGTGTCCTGCTTATCCATTCCAGATACCATGTACTTTGTCAGTGGTTGAGGCATGGGCAGTTTCTTGCCCAAAAGCCAATTGTACCAAGAAGAAAACAAACTGTGAGTGGAGTGTCTTTGTTGCTCAACATTCTCTTGAGAATAGATTGGTACTGTCAGGAGCAATCATGTCTCATGTCAACAAAATCCTAAATTATTTAAATGCCATGATCTGCAGATCCTTGAAGTGGTTGAAGATTAACTACGTAGACATAATATAATCTCTGTGTATCTAAAGAACCTAACTAATCTGACTGTATGTATAAAAAACATGGACTAGTATTGACGTAATATTTAATACCTATATAACTTAAGGACTAAGACTTCATGTCAGAATATTAAATAATCTGTAAACAAATGCGCAGCAGATGAAGACAGTGACCTCAAAGTTTAAACAATGAATAAGTATCTTGATCAGAGGTAAGAATAAAATATAATGAAATACGAAAATATATCTTAAAAGTTGTATCAATATACAAAATGTCCTAAACAAAGATAGAAACATGTATGTATACAATCTGGCAAAACAAATTTTGCATAGGTGTACAAATATTATAAACAGAAATAACAAATATAATTTGAACTTGTACCACTATACAAAGCTATAACAGTGTAAATTATTCATAAATAATAGCTCACATGTATTAACTCTATTACCTACTATTATTATCTCCTTTTTTAAACAAACATAGTTTTCACCCCAACACTCTACTTGATAGAAGTAATAATAGACAACCCTTAAATGGTGCGGTGTTCATAACCCTGAGGACAAACTATTTTGGGAGAAGGACCATCATCCTCTAGAATTTTTCTAGCAGTAGTAGAGTGCTAGTAGAAATAGCATCAATTTTTTTATAGAAAGAGTAAGTTCTGATTTACAAAATAAGTTAAGACATTTCTTATCGTGTCCTTTTCCTTTGTAGATTTTGTCACTTCCCAACTGTTATCACTGTTCCAGATCTATTACGTAATAGTTATAGATTTTTTTCCATTTCTAAAGAGACAAACACTCCAACACTAATGTGGCTCTCATTCTATGATTGTATGTAACATGAGAGAGATAATATCTCATACATTTTTAACCCAAAGCACCTATTCATGGAGATAGGCAGCATCCATTATCTCCTCAAAAGTAGAAATTAAGTTTTGAAAGTATACTGTTTTTTATGTATATTTTTAGTTATTTCAGTAATCCTCCAATTGAATTTAAAGAGGAGCCAAATATGAAATGAAAGAGAAAACTACCTAAAGATTCTACCATTTGACATTATGCTCTTGGAATGCAAAGTGTTGAGCTCACTAGACCCAGTAACCTAGGAGATGCAACTAATATGACAATTACAGTCTCTGTACACTAAGACATGGTCTGCAATATATGGGGATGAGTAAAATATGGAAATCACTCTGAATTTGTTATAGGTCTGATTCGGCTGTAATCTAACACATGAACTGTTTTCATATTCTAAATTATCCCCACAACTCACAGCCATACCGAGACTAGCCTTTTCTTCTATTCCCGCTTTCTAGGATGCCTTTGAGTAATGCTACTCTGTGAGTTCAAGGCCAGCCTAGTCAAGTTGGTGAAGCATTGATTTTGTTGTTGTTGTTATTGTTGTAGTTTTTGCTTTGTTTTTGAGTTTGTTTGTTCTTTGTTTTTTGAGACATGGTTTCTCTGTGAAACTTTGGCTATCCTGGAGTTCACTCTGTAGTCTAGCCTGGCCTTGAACTCACAGAGATCCTCCTGCCTCTGCAATAAGTGCTGGGATTAAAGGAATGTGTCACTACTTTCTTATATTTTCATAGTACAGCTGATTTTGTGTCTTATTAATTTCCCTTGAGTGAAGTAATGGCTAGAACTCAAGGCAGGAACCTGGAGGCAGGCCTGGTTGACAGTAAGTATAGTATTATCTCTACATGTAAAATTTATTTACACTAAAGAAAGTACAGCAGAAGCCATTTAAAGAATACTGGTGCTTACTGCTGCATTCAAAGGCTCATAAGCTAACTTTCTTAAACAGCCAAGGGACATAGAATCAGGGAATGGTGTCAAAGTAGACTTGACACTTCTTCAACAGTTTTAAAGACAATTCCCCAGACATGCCCACAGACCATCCTGTTCTGGGCAATCCCTCAACTAAGAATTCGTCCTCAGGTGATTTTAGATTATGTCAAATTGACAGTGAATGCTAACGAGGACAATAAAAGAGTCTCATGATTGACACGTTATTTTGTCAGTGGAAAGAAGTGAGCATGAATTTCTAACTACCTCGCACAAAATGAATAAAAGATAACAAAATTGAAGCAAAACAAATTTTATTGATACACAAACAGAAGGTGCTACAACTATGAATACTTCAGCAAATATTATGGCCGAACACATTAGTCAATCTTTCCATGTAACATCAAAGACAAATCTTGGGGGAAAAATTAGAATGAAAAAATAATGTCCATTTCACACTAGAGTGCTAAAACGAACATCAAGATCACACACATGGACTTTCCATTGAATGGTGCTGACTTTTGTGTCTTATTAATTTCACTTCAATTCCTCTAAACTGTTTTGATAAAAGCTATAGAAAGCAAAGGCACCATCAACTTCTAACTTTCTGGAGCATGAAATTTACTGAGCTACTGAGTGCAAAAATCTCAAATAAAGAATATGTTACAAAATAATTTAAATAAATGTGTCCTTTACTGATAAACTAGTCCAATATTGTTTTAGAAGCACAGAGCTAGCACTAATGTAATTGGAGAAAGCAATGGGTTTTTAAATAAATGGCCTAATTAAATCATTTATTTAGTCTTATCTCCAGTGTTAATGTTGTCAATATTTCCCACACAAAGAAGAATTATAGTTGTATATAAAGGCTAGATTATTTGTCTTTTACAACAACAACAATAATAATAACAATAATAATGAGCTAACAATGACAACTTTATCCTTGTTATTTCTAGTGGTAAATGGGAACATTTTTCAATAGCATTGGCTGCAACTCCCTTAGTTGATGGTCTGCTTTACTCTTTTGCTTACAAGTATTGGAGGATTTAAAACCTATTGTTTTCAAATTTTAGCATAACAACAATCAAATTTCAGATTTACCCCTTTTCCTCTGTATAGAATTGTGTGTTGAAAGATTCTGTCATCTTAGCCAGGATGGATTTGTTAAGCCTTAATCCTGAACCAGGAAATGTTTGCCATGATAAAGTTAATTAGTAAGCACATATCCAAATTAGGGGCTAATTTGGGCTCATAAAGTTAAGTATTTATAATTAATGTTGGAAGTGATCACATACCACTATTGGAATAGAATCTTCCTGACTTTTGCTAGGAGGTTATACATTTTAAAATGGTCACTGAAATAGTAATATAGAAAATTAATGTTGACTTCATGAGGCTTGTTTCATATTATAACACACAGTGGTAAATGAGATCCATACTATGAAGTGCCAAAACTTTATTTCTGTGATTAATTAATAAAATAATGTGAGCTAAAAAGAAATCAAGCAATATAGCCCAATTTTTCATGATATTCCTTATTATTTACTATGCGACTTCAGATGAAATGCTACCTCAGAATTCAAAAGTGAATGTAGAACTATATGGCTGAGTTCTTTAAATAGGAGTGCAGCTCTTTTATAAAAAAGAAGAAGCGAAATTAGTTTCCTTTCTTTCTCCTATATGGATTAGTTTAAAAAGTAGAAGCCAAACTTGTACAAATTTTGAATTTAGTGAATTCATCGCTTGCCCAACCCTTTTTTCCATATACATGGGACAAAGTAATACAGCTATAAGATGGAAGATGTTTCCAGTACCACACATATTATCACAATTGGAAAGTCAAATACAAAATACAAAATTTATATAGTCCGGAGAGAACTGAAGATGACTAATAAGAGCTAGCATCAATGTCTCAATGCCACAGCATTGGGAAAACAATCTTCACTTTCAAGATCAATAAATATAAACAAATGAAGTAAGTTTTAATTCAAAATGTTTATCAAAAATATATAATTATTAAATGATGATTAGAGGGGTAGGAGTTAATGGAGATGCATACTTCTTTGTAAGGTAGCACTTTGAAGTGGGATCTGAAGTTTAGGAAGAAATCATTAGATTTTGCAGAAAGAACATTTCAGATAAATATGGTGAGAGCTAGTGCAAATGACATACAGAAGAATAGATCTCATAAGCTCAATATAAAAATTAATAAAACAAAGAATATAGAAAATGACTGTGCCTAAATTGAAATAAGTTCATAAGATTGTGCATTGTGTTGGAGATCACAGGAAGTTTCAAATATTGATTTGATCATGGAAACAATGTACGAATCTTATCCTAATGACTTTGTATACTGGAGAATGAAATCCGTATGAATTACTTACTTTTGTAATATTGTTCCAAGAAGAAAGTAAATCAGCTGCAAAGTAGATATTTTATAAACACTTACTGAATTAATATATTATTGCTGTGGCAGTATGTAGAAAATAACCATTGAAAAATATAGAAACAGCACTTGAATTCTGTAGTTGTCCAAAAGTCACGGTAAATTTCCTGTTTAATGAAACATAAATTGCACGCTGAAAGAAAATAAGCATCCTTAGTCATATTGTTTAAAGCTTCTTTATAACCTATTTTCATATCTTAAGATTGTATTTTTAAGTAGAAATGTTAATAATGGCCCTAGGATTGTGGAGAGTCTCCTTGAGAAGTGATAAGCTAAGAATGCTTGGATTGTTAGGAAGGATAAAATTCTGCAAACACTGTGGATCATCAATAAATTTTTATTGTTCAGGAAATTGAAAAACAGCAGAGATAAGTCTGGGTTGTCTTCATGTAATAAGTTTAGTTAGAAATAGGGTAGCACCTTCCACAACAAAAATACAAGACACACATGAACCTCTTTGAGCCTTGTAATCCCTTGCATAGAGTACTACTCAAAGTTGGATTTGTTTAGGACTGATCCATTGTGTTTATATAAAAACAAGTAATATTTTTTCTGATCCAGTCAGCTAAACTGAATACAAATAACTCCCTTTTATAAAATGCTTATGGTTTTTCCTGCAAAAAAATATTCTGAACCTACTATGAAACCATTATATAAAATTCACAATGTATTGGTTCAAAACACCACAGACTTAACTGCATTAGTAGATGATAAATAATAAGTAAAATTATATGAATTTATCATATAATTATATGAGTTAGAGAAAGAACAGAGGGCAGTACATAGCCTTGAATAGGTTGTCTAATTTTTTTCTGTTTCTTTCTTCTGTTTTTGTTTTGTTATTGAGGATTAAACATATAGCATCATAGATATAAGTAGTGAATTATAGCCTTGCCTCCCTTTATTTTTCAGTTTTGAGATAGTGTTTTTTTTTAATTTGCCCACACAAGCCTTAAATTAACTGTATTGTTCAGAGCAGACTTGAAGTTGAAATTATGAGCTCCTTCTGCATCCGTACCTATCAGCTAGGATTACAGGCATTAACCACCTTTTCACAATATTAGTCAGAAGAAAAAATGCATATAAATTGTGCAGAGATAATAAACATTTATATAATAGGATTTATAGGTGTATGCTGGTTTTAATGACAAATTGCAAATGGTATTGAGTATTTGCTAAGTTCTACATATTGTTCTGAAATGTTTATAAATATTATTTAATTTAACATGAACATTAATACTTAAATAGCTACTGGTGTTGATATTTTCAAACATACATTAACAAACAACGAATTCTTGGCTCAGAAAGATTATGGACTTCTTTGAGAACTCTTGAGTTGGTGGGGTAATATTTGAAATATTTGAAGCAATGGGTTGTTGTTGCTCTACAAGACAACAGAATATAAGAAACTCCATGTGGATCACTATTAAAGGAAGAGGTTGTAGGCCGGGCTTTTAGATCGTGCTCATAATTCCAACATTCAGACTTCTGAGGCAGGAAGGTTTAGAGTTTGTAGCCATCAGAGACTTCACTGTGAGTTTTAGGCAGCAAGGACCATATACTGTCACAAGCAGGAAAAGAAAGGTGCTTATTTGACTACAAAGCAGGATGTGACTGTCAGTGGCAACATACATTGTCTGAACATTTAAACAGATACTGTAGTCTTCTTGGATTACCCACTTCTTTCTCTCTCCTCTCTCTCTCTACTTTTTTATTGTTTTATTCTAGATATCTGTAGGAGGTCCTTCTTTCTATGTGTTGCTTTCATTGGTTGAATAAAGAAACTGCCTTGGCCTTTTGATAGGGCAGAAACTTAGGTAGGCGGGAAACACAGAACTGAATTCTGGGAGGAAGAAAGCACGGTCAGAGAGAGCTGCCATGGAGCCGGCCTCCAGCTCAGACACGCTAAATCTTTCCAGGTAAGCCACGACCCTGTGGTGATACACAGATGACTAGATATGGGTTAAAGCAAGATGTGAGAGTTAGCCAATAAGAGGCTAAGCTTATGGGCCAGGCAGTATTTAAATGAATAGAGTTTCTGTGTAATTATTTTGGGTATAAGCCAGCCTGGTGGCGGGATGCAGCCAGCTCCTCTCCATACTACAGATATCCTTTAAAAGTAATTTTGTGCCATAGCCCCTCTGCCCACTTGAGGCTTGTCAGTTCTCCCAAAGTCTGATATTAACCCTATTTTTTCATTTCCTGGGTTTATAGTTTGAAGAGTTTCTTCTATCCCCGTATAAAACACTTGCTATCTTAATTCAAGCTCACCGTCTGCTTTCCAGAGACACAATTCCGCATGATTGATATGTGGTATTATCTGATTGGAAGCATAGTATAAACTCACTTCACAGCTGCATAGTGAATGGTTTTTATGTGCATGCCAACAAGCCCAGTGCTAAGCGCTAGGCATTCAGTTTCAGCCTTCATTGTGGGCACCGCGTTATGTGCTATTGTTCAGTAGCAGTTGGTGAAGAAAAGACCTTCTACACCTTAAAGAACACGCTAAAAGTGGTGAATAAAATGAAATTAGAATTCAGATTTATATATTTAACAGTTTTAAAGATCATTTTCCTTTTAATCATGTGTATATGTCTGTATGAAGGTTTCTGTATCTGAGTGCAGGTGGCCACAGAGGACAAAGGCATTGGAGTCTCTTGGTCCTCGGAGTTACAGGTGGTTGTTAGGAGATACCTGGGTTCTGGGACCCAACTGGCCTCCTTTAAAAGAGAGTGTATGTCTTACTTGCTGAATCGTCCTTCCAGTCCCTCACGCTCATGCCTTCTTGAATTCAGTAAATCACCTTATATCTGGAGAAAACAATCTCCAGATAACTTTTTATTTTTTATTTTTATTTATATATATATATAATATATTTTGATTTTTCGAGACAGGGTTTCTCTGTAGCTTTTGGTTCCTGTCCTGGAACTAGCTCTTTAGACCAGGCTGGCCTTGAACTCCTAGAGATCCACCTGCCTCTGCCTCCCGAGAGCTGGGATTAAAGGCGTGTGCCACCACCGCCAGGCTCAAATAACTTTTTAAAGTTGAGTATAAAGAGCTAAGAAGAACATTGTACTGCTTCACTGAAATGGAATGAATAATAGAGGAAAGAGTAAGAAAATATGTTCTCCAACACTTGTCCTTTCTAGAAAATTCTTCTTAAACACTAAAATGTAGAACAGTGTAACCACTTAAGATCTGGATTTAATGATCCAGGGTAATCCTCAGTTACTTTAAATTCATATTTCCATATTCTGAAAGTTTATTTCCTAGAAAAATGAAAAGATACAAAGTGTTATTTTAAGTAACTGCTAGATGGTTTTATTTAATTTGAAAATGTTTATTGCCTTCTACTTTATTAAGTTAATTTTTGAGAATTTCATAAGAAAGTAGCATTTACATCACTTTCACCCATCTCTCTGCCCCTTACAACTCCTCCCAGGACCCTTACAATTCCTCTTTAATTCATATTCATAGCATCATATTCTTTAATTATTACTGCTATTCACACACACACACACACACACACACACACACACTCACACAAATGCAGCCAGCTAAATCCATTTGGCTTTGTTAATAGGTATGTAGGTTTAGGGCTGACAATTGACCATTTTGGGACTGGATAGCCTATCAGGGTGTTCAGCCATATAGAAAGCTGATTCTCCCTCACTTAGCAGCCATTAATTGCTTGTAAGTCTTCACCCGGTGCATGGGACCCCGTAAGAATTTGCCCATAAATATAAGAATGTCAACTAATATTTTATAATTATGTATGTTTTGTTTAGGCAACCATAGTAAATTTTAGTCCAGCTTTGCCACATAATGAGACATTGTCTGAAAAGAAATGTATAAAAAGGTGAATAGATCATATATATTTATGGTTCTGATGGCTTTTATTGTTTTGTTTTGTTTTTTAACCAATCTCTACTCCAGAGGTTTATGATATCAAACTAGAAGTTAAATAGTTGGCAAAAACTTATACTATGCGGTGAAAAACATGAAATATGAGCATTATGGCAAATATTACTCAATGTGACAATGTGGAAGTAAAAAGAAAAGAGACCAGAAAGTTAAAAAATAGTGTTATTTAAATTATAAAATATGTTGAATATGCTTGGAAAGGGGATAAAATTAGTTGAATGTGAAAATATATAGAATACAATTTGCAAAAAAAAATAAAATTTGAAAATACCATACTCATCTTGGAGAGCGCAATGTTGAAAGCAGTATCACTGATCCCCAAATCAAGAAAGTCGAAACATTACAAACAATAAAAAAAAAAATCAAAAGCAAAACTGCAACGTGCTGAATGTGGTAGCCATGGCAACACATTTAGAGATCAACTACATAATAAAGAAATGATGATAGATTTTGTTTGCAACATATGCTGTCTGCTGTAGGAGGCACTCGCATATTTCCGGGTGTCCTTGGGCAACTTGTAGGACCTTCTTCTCTTTCTTCTAGTGAAGTTTCATTATTAGAACATGTGATGTAGCCGGTGATTTTTACTTCCAAGAATGAGTCCGGAAAATCATTTCATGTTTCCAACTTCTGCTTTGTTTTACTTTTTGCTGCAAACATGACTTATTCTGGAAAGTAGCCTGAATAACAGAATGAGAAAATGCACTCTCCAAAGCTCACTTTTCCAGCTACTCATTCCTACCTGCACTCATCCTTCCTGTCAGCTCAACTACCAGGGCGCACGCAAATACATATGAGAATGCTAACAAACGCAGTACAGACTCCAGAGATGACAGGGTCGGGGGAGAGAGTGTTCTTACTATTCATGGATCTTTATATTACATTTTCCCTCTTCATTGCTGAAGTTTTTAAATATCAATTCTGTCATTTAACCTTCTGTATGGCTAGCCTTCTGAAGCAGAAAAATGTCATGGAAAGAGAAACAGTATGTGATCCTTGGGAGTAAGACAGAATTGCTCCTCGGTTAGGGACAAGCCTTTATGCATGGAAGGCATAGCATTTCTGACAGTTTCCTCTTCTGATAAGTATCATTAATAATGATGATGATAATAATAATAATAATAATAAAACTGTCATAAAGTAGAGAGGAAATAAATCTACATTTCTTCCTTCATTGAAATAAATTACTGAACTTCATATATTTAACTCAGAATGAAAGCAAACCTAATCAAAGCATATTTTAAAATTTCTAACCATTTCTGACATTCAAAATAATCAAAGCTCAAGAGACATGCAATCTTTTGAAGGAAAAATATATGAAAATGTATCTTTTTCCCCAGGGAGAAGATGAGGTTGCATTTTATTGTACTCCAAAGCTGAGGAAGCAAGAAGGCTTCTGATGTAAAACAGATTTAACAACCCGTGGATTCTGACACAAACAACCCTAAAAAGGAATGGATAACACATGCTAGGGAACCAAGGACTGGAAGGCGGAAAGCTTAAATTTATGCAAATGGTGGTTGTTTGTGGTGAAGAAGGTATCCTATGCTCCTTTCCCAGCAACTAGTCCTAGTAGATACAATGATGCTTGAGAAATGGAAACACTAAGGCTTTCGAGTCTCTATACTTTGTTAATCAAAATGTTTCAGTCACCTAGAATCCTACCTGTGTTTCTAAGAACAGGCATATAGGTGCTGGCTCAAGGCCTATTCTGTTTAGATAATTGCTTTCTGTCATCTTTCAGATCTCCCTGGCATTTTCAATTAGCGGTAATTTATATTCTTCACAGGTTACAACAGACAGTTCCTTATAGTGAAGCTGCAGAGTTACAAAGACATTGACTAAATGAACGAGAAACCAATAAATTGGTGTTTTGAATTTTTTTTATCCACACATGTCTGTGGACCAAGTCAGAGATTAAGCATTGCATTAATAGTAAAACCTCTAAAGCTACAGAGTAATCTTTCATCCTAATCTCTGGGGAACAAGATACTAAAGTTAACTATTTCTGTTAGGTACATAACTTTACCTTAGGACTGAAATGAGGGAAATACAGTTTTCAGAAAGAATAAAAGAAAACTTTAGTATGAGTAACAGATACAAACTATGCAGGTTTCTACTTATTATTCCTGTAATACCATGTCTTGAGGTTCAATTCTAATGGAAAACAATTAATGAAATTTCTCAGATGCTTAAAACACATCTAGCTGATTTAATAATCCCAGCATTTTATGGGGTATAAATTGTTTTTATGTAGTTCATATATGAGGCAAATTGAGTTTTAAATAATTCCTAAGAGCAGCCCAATTATAGCTAAGTTATCAAGCCATAGAAAGATTATCCATTTGATAAAATAATCAACTAAGTAATAACAATATGAAAAAGGAAAGGGACTCTCTCAGACTGATAGCAAAACTCACTATGAAGAAGTAAAGTCTGCCCACAGGGGAGACAGTCTCTCAAGCATGGTAGTAAAGAATTTGTTCAAGCAAGGAGATCTAGCATCCACAAAGCAACCAGTTAAATAAATATGAACACACAATAGTGTTCAACATAGAAAGAGGAGCTGTGCCTGGACCCTAAAAACAAACAAATTTGGAATGTAACAATGATTAGAATAAATCTATAATGATTGAAGAATTAATTTCTGTTGGGAAAAAGGTGAACTTAGCTTGATGACAGACAAGCAGAGTTTGTGGCAGACACAGCAACGCAGAACACTTAACTCTGTTCCATGTATAACATGTACCTTTGAAAGGTAGTAATAAATACAAGTTTTATTTTTTGGAATCTTAAACATACTATTTAGTGGAAGATTACTTACTGTACTGAAATTGAACTCCAGGTAAGGGGCAATGCTATTTGAACCAGGTTAGATTAGATTATTGGGGTAAATAAAAGAAAATATTGGAGTATCTATTTAGTTGTTGACTTCGTTGATCAACATTAGAAAAAGCAAACAAGAAAGACTGAAATGCATAAGGGAAAATCAGGAACTGTCATTAGTCACAGAGAACCTAAGTTTCTTTTTCATGAAGTGTTTTCCTTAGTTTCTCTTGAGAATTCTTAGTTGAATAAAAATAAGATTAAATATGATTAAAATTTTACTTTTTAAGTTACACTAATGGAGTGACTAGAACTTTAAATTAATTTCAGATTTGTATGAAATGCATTCATGATTTTTCAGAAGTACCTGAGATTTTATTTATTTTTAGATTATTATTGTCAATGTTGCAGAGGGAGCTGTGCAGAATTGTAACTGAACAAAAGATTCTCTTCTTAGTGAGTTATTAGAAAGGAATTGATCCTGTGAAATCTGGTGCAGGAGAATTGTCTGTATTCTGTCAATCATGTTATAAATAAATGCTGATTGGCCAGGCAGGAAGTATAGGTGGGAAAACCAGACAGGAAATAGAAATGATGTAGTGAGAACAGGAGAATTCTGGGAATGAGGAAATTAATTCCTCCCACTCCTTCCCAGATCACTGAAGCAGCAGGATGTGATCTGCCCCACTGAAAAAAGGTACTGAGCCACATGGCTAACATAGATCAGAAAAATGGGTTAATCAAGATGTGAGAGTTAGCAGGTGAGAGGCTAGAGCTAATGGGCCAATCAGCTTATAATTGATGGAGACCTATGTGTGATTTTTGTCTGGGACAAAACAGCTGGGGTACCGGGCAACACAGAAACCCAAACAAGCAGCCAGCCCCTCATGTTACAGAAATCAAACCTCTCTAGGTAAGAGACGTGTGTGTGTGTGTGTGTGTGTGTGTGTGTGTGTGTTTATTTAAGTTTATAGAGGGTACATCTTGACTTTAGATTGTCTCTAAGTTTGAAAAGGTGATTTTACTACTAATGTACAACTCTTCCACTTCCTCTTCCTTTTGTCCTGAGAAGTTGCTAGTGGTATTTGACTTTTAGGGACACATTTTGATCTCTTTTGGAGGATGTATTATTAGCTATACTATTCTCATTATCATCTCAGATTTCATGGACAGCCTGACTTTATTTCCTTTTGACAATGGAGAAAACATATATAATTTCCTTCAGTCAAACCAGGTTCTCAAAACACACAATAAATTCTGAGGATGGTGCTGTATTTAAATAATGAGGCAGATTCAGATAAATGACATGCTGATATTCAGTCTTTTGCTCTAAAATATGCAAACTACAAGCTTTAAATTTTTAGTAAAATTAATTACTGTAGTTGTATAATTGCTTGTCATTTCAGTATTTGTTGTAATTATTACACTTTTTCTCTGTACTTTCTCACTTGATGTAGAATCTAATAGATTAGCTACAAACAATATTTTAAAACCATGGTGAGAATAAATTATAAAATAATATGTAGGAAACACTTTAAAATGTATAATATTCCCATAATCATTTAGTCTTGATGCTTTATTTTTACCAACAAAGAAGGAAATTCCAGAAAATGTCATGATGTTTCAAGTCTGTTTGGAAAAGACTGAGCTTCTGACATCTGAACCCATGTCCCCTTCCTTGTCTCACAGACCACACACTCTATTTCTTTCATGATCTTCCCATAGTTCTACGAGTTTCTTCTCTTGCAGTTCTATCCTTAACCACTTGTGACTGGTTTATTTAGAATCTGTTTGAAGTTTGTTCTCTGAATGCCTCCCAAAAATTCGTGTATTAAAGGACTGGTTCTGTGTCTATTATACCTTGGGGCCTATGATAGAACATCTAGTCCAAATGGGATGAATTTAATTTTCTTGTACTACAACCTTATAGGAGACACTAGGATCTGGACTCATTATTATTATTATTTTCTTCCTGACTACCAGTCATCCAAATCTTTGTTCCACTCTGAGTACTCACCAGGATAGCCTAACTCACAGCAGATCCCCAAAGTAACACAACGTAATTTATTAGATTTAAAACTTCAAAACCATGAGCCACAGTGAACTTTTCCAGCTGATAAGTTGGTGAACACCGACATTTTGTTTTAGAAACAGCTAATTAATGAGCCTGGTGTTCTTTGAAGTTCATCTACGCTGATAGAAATGACCCAGCACAGACCTTTCAAGTTTTGATATGGGAGTGAAGCTAGAAGCTGCAAGAGGCTGAAAATGTAATCAACACATAATGCTGTGGGCATACTCAATTTGTTTTCTATTCATTGGTTGTAAAGATGGCCACATTTCTGGATGATGGTTCATGCAAACTCCTTCCAGATCAGAGCTCTCCAGTGGGAAAGAAAATGTGGGCTTGGGAGAAGTTTTTGTCTATTTTATATATAACTCTTTAGATGCAGCAATTTGGAACAGCATTTAGGTCTTTTTCATTTTTCTTTCAAGAACTTTATAGTGAGCAGGAGCCTACTGTGTATTACTCACACCACTTGGAAATTTGCAAAAGCTCACAAAGGTAGCTAAAAATGATCTCATTTCTCACTATATTGAAATTATAATGAAAAAATTCTCACTAGGAGAGCCAGATTTAAATGTATTCATAGGGATGTTATTTTTTTCCTAAAATAAAATTCCTCACATTATTTTAAAATTAATGTTAAAATAGTATAATGTGATAGCGTACTAAAGTTCTTAAAGCAAAACTTACCACGAAAAACTAGGCCTAAAGCAACTCAGAGATGAACAGCACTAAATCACCATTAAACTCACTCAGCTGAACTGAGGTGAGTTAACAATGTGAGCATTTTTTTTTGTGGCAGCCTGCTTGAGAAATATCACCCATAGGCTTATGTGTTTGAAAACTTGTTCTGCAGTGAGTCGTGTTCTTTGAGAAGGTTGTGGAACCTTCAGGAGTTAGAGCCTTGCTGGCGGAAGTACATCACTAAGTGCATCACTTGCGGCAAGCTTTGACGTTTTAGAACTTGGATGCACTTCCTTTTATCTCTTTCTGCATCCTGTGTGATGATAAAATGTGACCAACCATCTTCCTGCTCCTGCCCCCACGCTTTCTATGCCTGTTGCCAAGCCTTCCGCTAAGCAGTGGCCTCTATTCCATTGCAACTGAAAGTCAGAATAAATGCTTTCCTTCTTTAAGTGGCTTTTGATCAAGGTATTTCATCTTAGCAACAGAGAATAGGTCCTGGGGATATTGAAACAAGGTTCTGGCATGATATATAAATACTTATTCAATCTTTGAAAGAAAGTACTTGTCTATTGGGCCTTAACGGAAAATGAATATTTGCCAATGGGCCACCAAGTTACCATGTGACCTGAGCTGTTTATCATTGCCTGCGTGTTTTCTAACCTACCACATCAAGTTCTCAAGTTCTCAAGCAGTGTCTTATTTACTTTTGTGTTGCTTGAATAAGACAGCATCACAAAGGCAAGTTAAAAAAGAAAACATGTGATTTGGGACTAATGGTTCCAGAAGGGTAGAATCTATGAATATGATTTTGGGGAAGAGAAAGAAAGGAGGGAGGCAGGTATGTTACTAAAGCATTTATCTTAGGGCTTACATCTTAATTTATGAGAATGGGGCAGAAAAAAAGCCAACTGCAAATGTGCAGGGTTTTGAAACCTCAAAGCCAGTCACCAATGACACATTTTCTCCAACAAGGCCATACTTCCTAATCTTTTCTAAATATTTCCACCAAGGGATAAAGTTTTCAAACATATTATCCTACTAGGGTGGAGGGGCATCCTCATTTAAACTACCAGAAGGAGAATGTTGACAGCAACATTGTATTGTCAAATTGAAGTGGTATGTAAGTGATCAGGGTCAATTATGTCCAGAGGGTGCAGGCTAGTTACACAAAAAAGTTGTCCAAATATCTCTGGTTCCTGTGCCTGCCTGTTTCAATGCTTTCTGTGCCCCAAAACGCATCAATACTTTCATAAGATGATACATATATCAGCTGAGTAATGAAGAGAAGACTAGGGCCTGTTTCACTGATGGTTCTGATGCTACACAGGCCCCCCTGAAAAGTGAAAACTCCTTTTGAGAAATTGCATAAAGGACACTGGTGAAAGGAAAATCTTCACAGTAGGTTGAATTTATAGCAGTGCATAATTGTCATGTTTGGCTTAGAAGAAGAAATGTTAGATCTGTGATTCTACACTGTTTTATAGCCTAGAGCTAATAGCTGGAATAGATGGTCAAAGACTTGAAAGAAGCATGATTAGACAATTTGTGTAAAAGATAGTTGAAGAAGAGATGTGTGCACAGATTTCTTCAAATAGGCAAAGGATAGAAATATATTGACATTCCACATGAATGCTTAAGAGAGAGTGACTTCAAAAAAAGAGGGGTTCAGTAATCAAGTAGACAGTATGTTATGACCTTATCCATGAAAAGAGGATCCCTTTACCCAGTCTTTCCTATCATTGCAAAATGGGTCCATGAACAAAGTGGATATGGTTGTGCAGACGGAGGCTATGCATGGGCCCCAAATCATGACCTTTCACCCACCAAGGCTGATCTGCCTATAGCTGATGAGGAGTGCCAAATCTGCCAACAGTAGAGACTAATACTGAGCCCCTGATATCGCACTATTTCCTGGGGTGACCACCCAGTGGAAAAGTGGCAGATTGATATCCCAATTATGGATTGCTTTTCTCATGTATTTGTTCTGCCAAACTCATATTAATTACTTATCTATTACATGGTGTTCCATATATACCATATATATTCAATATACTGCTGTATATTCCATACATAGCATCATCATGACCAAAGAACTCACAATACAACCAAAGCACCCTGACAGTGGCTCCATACTCATGTGCTTCACTAGTCTCACTCTATTTCTCATTATCCTGAAGCAGCTGGCATCAATGAGGGTCCTCTAGAACACTGTTTACACTTTGAATAAGAATCCAGTGTATGAACCTGTTTCTCTTATAGCCAGAATTCACATTTACAGGAATAAAGAGGTGAAAATGGTAATAGAATAGTTTACTATCACCCTTCTTATTGCTAGGAAAATTTATGTTTCTTGTGCTCTCAACCTTATGCTCTGTTGGACTATAAGTGTTTGTTCCAGAATGGGTAGTGTGTTTACCAGGAGACATAACAAAAATTCCACTGACAAAAACTTCAAACTCTACCTTAACCCCTTTATGATCCTTGTGCTTATAAGTCATGAAGAATATCTGTGGTAGGAAGGGGGATTAATACAGAGTATCAGGGATCTATTGAACTGTGTTTCTACAATGGAGGCAATGAGAATTATGTCTGAACTTCAAGAAATACTTTTAGAACATCTCTTGGTTTTACCATGTCCTGTAATTAATGTCAGTGCAAAACCACAACCCTCTTCAGACAGGATGACAAAGGACACTTAGCTATCATGGATGAATGTGTAGAGATGTCTCCAAGAAAAGAACCAAACATGTTGAGGTCCTCACTAAGGGTGGAAGAAATAAAGAGTAGGTAGTAGAGGAAGGTAGCTGGAACTACCAGCTAAAGTCACATGACCAGTTACAGAAATTATGACTGGGGTTGATATGAGTGTTTTTATACTGTTTTTAAGAATGTGTTTGTACATATATAATCATGTGTCAGGAAAATAGCTTTTGTTTTCTTTCTTGTATTGTTTTAATCATATAATACAGATCATCTTGGTTGTCAACCTGATAATCTGGAATGAAAATGAAAGCTGATAGACATGCTTGTGATGGACTTTCTTGATCAGGTGACTTGAAGTGGGAAAGTCCACACTAAATGTGGCTACGCCTTCTGGTTTCAACACGGAAGAAAAAATGCGGATATAGGAAAGCTGTGTTTTTGGCCTGTTTGCCTTCACTCTTCTTAGTAAATTCATCCAGCCTGTTGCATTCCTTCACTGATGCTAGAACTGTAAGGACACGAAAAGGTTTAAAACTTTGCAACATCAAGAGTTAGCTGAAAACAGAATATCTAACTAAGACTCTGAGTTCAAGTATAAACCACAAAATGTTCCTGGCAACAGACCACCTGTTAACACCTAGCTCTGTGATCTATCAGGGAACAGCAGAAGCAACCGCTTTGGGGAGGGGGCATTTTAGAGATAATTTACACCTGCTGTTATGTGAGACCAACTCCCTTGACCCATAATGAACCCAGCTTGCAGTTTTTGCCTATAGATATCAGCCCCAAATGAGAAGCTGCAGCTCTCTCTACTGCGCTGTGTCGTGAGTGATGGTTGAGCTCCCAGCCTGGCTGGACTTAGTGTGCTGAATAATCCTTGCTTTTGCATTCTGGACTTGACTGGATTCTGGTGGTCTTTCTGGGGGATCACGACTTGGGCAACAACAGAACAAGCTTCTTCAGGCTTCCAACACAGCCTGAAGACCAGCAGCTCTCCAATAATTCTCCATGTTTTCAACTTCAGATTTGAAGTACTAAAACACTGAACTTCATTAACTGAGCAGATGTTAGATTCCTGGCCTCTCTGGTGTGAGATAGCCCAGGCAGTATTTTGCAAATAAATCTAGCAAATTACCTTTTAATATGTATTCATTCTATCAGTTCTGTTCATCTAGAAAACCCTAAGTCATACATAATCTTTCATGGTGTGAATCCCCAAACATTGGATGGTATGGATGACTGCGTATTTAGGAAACACTTCCATCTACGTCCCGACTGAATGAAATACACCCTGATTCAGATTCCAAACACGGAAATATAAATTCTCACAGGGTATATTAACCACAGCTTTTTATATAAATAAAATTTTTTATATAAATAAAAAATCTATAAGATGAGGGGGAAAAAAAAGAAATCAACAAACCAAGACAAAGCCTTATAAGACAAAAAAGAAAGAAGGGAATTCGATGCTGAACAGTAGATGGCCAATATAAAACAAACTCCATGATGTTCTAGGAGGAATTTTGTCTCAAAAAACTTTGCCTTTTGTTTCTTTCTTTCCCTCTTTCTATCTTCCGTCCTTCCTTTCTTCTTAAACTTACAGGTCTTTTGCTTATATAGTATCGTCACTAATTTATTGTTTTTATAGGATTCCTGTGTGTGAATGTGTATGTCTCTTAATGTGTATGTGAGATTTTTTCTTCTCTCTCTCTTCTTCTTCTTCTTCTTTAGCTCCTTCTTGCTGTTTTTTATTTGATTGCTTGTTTTGTCCTATTCTGTTTTATTTTTGCTGTTGATGTTGTTTAAACTGGCTGTTGGATTTGGAATGAGAGAGAGAGAAAGAAAGGATGTGGAATCGGGTATGAAGGAAGTGGAAACATGTGGGAGATGTTTGTGTATGGGAAACCGTGAACAGAATATATTGTATGAAAAATACATTTTTTGTTCTTTGTTTTTGTTTTTGTTTGTTTGGTTGTTTTTTTTTTTTTTGAGACAGGGTTTCTCTGTATATTTTTAGAGCTTGTCCTGGTACTAGCTCTGTAGTTCAAGATGATCTCAAACTCACAGAGATCTGTCTGCCTCTGCTTCCCCAGTGCTGGGATTAAGGCATTTAAAAAAATATATATATATACACTCGTAGACAATAGGTTGCTGCCCTGAACCATACCAAATGCCTGGCTTCTGTGCTGACTGTTGTACAGCCATGGGTGTCTTTTCTAATTGGAAGGACTCCTTTTGTTACACATGTAATCAGTATATGAGACTACAAGTTGTCTCTCTTTGTGGTTTGCAGTGTTGGTACCTGGGAAATCCTGATCACTTCATTTCATTGTGGCCTTTTCTTTCCTCATCTCTGTGTTTAGCACATTTCCCTATGCAGCTAAGCAATAGTTGCCTGTTCATTGACAGAAAAACAAAAAAAATAATAAAAAATAAATAAATAAAAAATAATAAAATAATAATAATAATAAAAACATTTCATTTCAATTGAGCAAACATTTTCTCATATTCTGACTTTGATCTCTCAATTCCAAGCAAGGTCAACACAGTGATGCTCATAGTTAGCGTGTCTTCAGACTATGATCTCACAACACCACTCCCTGGCCACACACTAATGTTTATTGTGTCTGCAAGAGAGGAAGGGATTTGGGAGAGCAAGAGAAAGGAGATGGGCTTATGCCAGTGTAACCTTCCAGTCAATCAAAATAGATAGAAGTTAAAAAGTTGTTTTAAACTGATTTTATTTTGACCTTCTGAATCTGCCCTTTTCACCATCTGGGAATATTTTCTTAAGAGTAAAAATATGAAGACATCAGATCTCTATGGATTTCAAATGAATTCTTGCTGAAAAAAAATCAAAGAAAACTTTCATGATATTTCTTTTGCCTAGTTTTGCTTGCAAGAAGATAAGCTGAAAAGGCACTCTGATGTAGTCCAATTACAAAACTATAATGATGTCTAGAATCAATAATTTGACTTTTTTGAGATAAGAAAGTTGATGATAATAACTTTGAGCGGCTTAGTTGAACATTAATGAGATTTTACAGAAGCACTTTTCACACCTGTAAATAGTTTGCACAATAAATAAACATGGAATTAGAAATTTGAACAATTATTCGCTCTATATCTAGTGTAGATAGTTTATAAGGAAAACTATGTGGTTTTAATAGTATATACAATGTCTAGTCAATGACTATGAAGTTTTGAAATGAAATATATGTACTCTTATGCCACATATAGATAAGTCTATAGGTCCGTTTATCTTGTATCTATATTTAGTGAACTTTTATGCAGTGATTGATATAATAAAACCATGATCTTACACTGTTTCTCTACCTAACATACAAAAGCTGTTTTTTAATGGCAAGAACTATACATATAAAAAAGTATCTCAAGAAACAAAAACTTATTTTGAGAGTGGAATTCTTAGAACTTTATTTCATTAGTTGTTTAAATATTTTGGTTTCAATGTTTCATTTTCACTTTTGTTTTAAAAAATTAGATCTGCCACACAAGAATCATTCAAAATGTATTTTCTAAGAAAAAAGGCCCAACTCGAACACTGATTCCTTAATACACTCAAGGTTTGGTTGAGGTTTCTGTTGTTTTAAGAGGTAATGATCTTCCTAAGTGGGCCAGTCTGACCTCTAACTTGTCATAATTTCACATCACTGTTAGCAAGACCTGCTAGCATGCACCATTGCTCCTAGTCCAAACGTTAATGACATTTTCTTTCTTTTCACAAGAAAAATATACCTGAGTCAGGGGTTTGGCTGAGACATATTGATTCTCTTTGGTTTTGAAGGTCATCAGAGCTTTAAGAAGTTTTTAAAACTTTTTTTTTCAGGTCATTCATTCTTCTGGTAACATGATTGTCAGTTGTCATAACTGTATGATGTATGGTAAAGAATTTAATATCTAACATAAGTTAACTGTAAGAAGACAACATTTAATAGAAATCTTTTGTCTAATGGTTTTATAGCATTATTATGTCAATAAATTTTAGGAAAATAATAATTCTAGAATGCAAAAGTTAGATTTCACAGCCATAGACATGATTCCTGTAAAAATAAAAGTGTGTCTGTATTATTCAGTGTGAAACAAAACAGAATTCTCTTTGAAATCAGCATTCAAACGAGAGTTATGAAATAAAACTATTTCATCAGTGAAGAGTTCAAATATATAGTAAAAGAGCCAAACAGCACATGATAAAATTAGATCAAATTTGTATGTGCTGTTAGTCTGCATAATGAGATCAAGAACTCTGTTTGGACTGCACAGTTTATGGATGGTTGTTTTGTCTCAGAAGTAGTATGAAATACTACACCAGAGGTTTCATAGCATAATTTAATTGAGTATCTTGAGAAGAAATTTCAGTGGGAGAAAAGGGCACTGGATATACTTTGCAGTCTAATTAGACACAACTCGCGGCTCCCAATACAATTATCATTTCAGCACACGTTCTTACAGACCTTTGCTGTATAAAACTGTTTGGCCTGTTTTGCATAGCTGTCTTTTCAGTTTTCTTTCCCACTGTAACAAGGAGTAGGAAAAGTTGTTAGAGAACATAAAGTGAGGATTGTGTTATATATAGTGACCAAAAAATATGCTGAGAAAGTAGGTGAAGGTGTTTAGAGATTGTTGAAGTAGAAAAATGCTACACAATAGTTAATTACCAGTATTTTGAGAATATTAAAATCTGGTCGATCAAGAAGAATTGACATAACTTAATTTTAGATGTATTATTGTTATTATCTCCCTGCCCCCAGAGCCACAAACTATCTAAAAACAAGCAAAAAAACCCCATGAATCCTAGGTGTTAAGAACCTTCTTTTTAGTCGTTGCTCAGAAGAGTCCAAGAGACAGCTAAAACTGTTCTACTGCTACTGATGCCACTGGTTGCTGACCAGAGGATGAAGTTAAATCGCAGTTACTGAGAACACCACACGCTTTAGACAAAGGACTCAGGACTTGAGTTGGATCTGAGCTGAAAGATTTCTCCCTGAAGAGTAGTTTTCATAACACTAGAGTGGCTACCCAGGCTACCAAGAAAGAGGTTCATTACTGAAACCTAGGTTCTAGATGAGTACTGGTACCTAGCCGACAATCTTAGCAAAGGAAGCCGTACTGGAGAACCTGTTACCACTAATTTACTAAACCAGAATAATTTCTAACTGTAATCTACATATTTGTTCTTACATCAACAGATAATAACAGTTCTCATGTTTCCTCAAAGAAGCTTCTATTTGTGGTAGAAAGAGATCATTACAGAAAATCACATCTAATCAGAATGGAGAAAATAAGTGACAATAGGTGATAAGACCCAGTAGACACATCTATCACACAATTCCTGCACCTAAAGATCGAGGAATGTCACAGACTAGGAGGCAGAAAGATTTTAAAATACAGAGAATCTTCAAGTTTGCTGTAAAACTACGTCTTCTAGAAATTTTAGGGAAACATTTGTGATACCTTAAAAATATGGCTGACTAAAGGAGTCCTGACACATGACACCTACTTTCTTTCATGAAAGGGGCAGTTCTCACAGGGCTCCATCTTTAGACAAAGAACTAGAGGGAACTCACTACATCAAGAGAGAGAAAATTAGCCTTCCCTAGAGGTGAGGCCCAAATTGTCTATATAGTATCAAGTGGCCAGTCCTAACATCGTTTACATACAAACAACAGTAAATGAAATTAGCACGTTGCATTATATTTGTGTATATATGGGTGTGAGTGTTGTGTATGTGTTCATGGAAATATAATAACTGAAGGAAAAAGTCATGAAATGAGAGGAAGTTATAGGGATATGGGAAGTGTTAGAGTGAAGAGACAGAAGAGGGAGATGTGGTTAAAATACTTAAGATATAAAATGTTATTAGTGGTGCAAACCTTTGAACCCAGCATTCAGAAGGCAGAGG
This sequence comes from Microtus agrestis, assembly GCA_902806775.1. Taxonomy (NCBI): domain Eukaryota; kingdom Metazoa; phylum Chordata; class Mammalia; order Rodentia; family Cricetidae; genus Microtus; species Microtus agrestis. The sequence continues at coordinate 2,082,583 of CADCXT010003491.1, read as the reverse complement.
CAAGCACGTCTCTGTGAATCTGAGGCCAGTCTGGTGTGAACATAGTGAGTTCCAGGACACTTAGTGAGAACCTGTCTTGGAAAAAAAAAACAAAAGAAAACATAAGCAAAATGCTGCTCTTACAAAGTAAAAGAACATCAAGAAGCTTGAATAAGAGAGATAATTAAAACAAAACAATTAAAATATTTGAAAACAGCACTATTTTTGAATACATATTCATTTTGTATATATGTATATATGTTTATATATGATTAGAAATAATTCATTTGTTAATGAGTGAATGAATGAACAAGCAGAATGTGTTGTATATATAACATAGGACTACCATTTAATCTTCCAAATGAAGGAAACCAGCATTCACGTACTAAAAGGACTACACCAGTCATGAAAGACATACACTGTATGGTTTTACTTTAATGGATAGTCAAAGCCTTAGACTGACAAAGCACAACACAGGAATGGGATGTAGCTCAGCACTAGAAGTGTATAACATGTGTTAATCCTATTAAAATAAATGAACAAACCAGAAAGCATAATTTTAGTTTTCAGGTATGATAAGGAAGCATTACTTTTTTGCTGTGGAGGTGGATAGTGATGGTGGTATACAATATCATGAATCTTTTCAAATTTTTTATATTTTGTGTCTGAATAATATGTGCAAATGTTTGTGTCAGTGGGATTTTATATAATATTTCAATACAGGTACAGATTGTGCACCATTTATATCTAGTCTTCCTCTGTCCCCCATCTTCTCTCCCACATTATTTCTTACTTTTCAGTAATTTGTTATTCTACTACCCTGCATTTAAATTGACTATAAATATCTTAATGCAATTGAAGAGTATACTTAATGATAATTAATAACTTATTTTATGTTTGTATATTTGCCACATTAAAAAGTGAACAAAAATAGCCTAGTTCAAGGTCACATTGCCCATCTTGAAATACAACTGCTTTTCTTTGATGAGACTATTCATGATTCTGCAAGATTGTATCACAAAAATCAGTCCCTACATTTATATTTCTTTGCCCTTTTCTAGACTTAATACTGTATCAGTTGCTTATGGTTCCATTGCGTTCTTTGAACAAATTAGGACATACAAGTATTATTGTGGAATAATGCTCCTATGCTCTGTAAAGACTTGTATTGGTTTAATTAAACCACTCATATTGGTTTAATAAAATGCTGATTTGCCAGTAGCCAGGCAGGAAGTTTAAGTGGGGCAACCAGACTAGAAGAATTCTTGGAACAGTTAAGGCAGAGATGAAATAGGCATTTAGATGAAGAGGAAGCAAGATGAGAATACCTTACTGAGAAAAGGGACCAAGCCACATGACTAAACATAGAAAGAATTATGGATTAATTTAAGTTTTAAGAGGTAGTTAGTAATAACCCCAAACAATAGCGTAAAATATTTATAATTAATATAAGTCAATGTTTCTTTATTTGGAACTGAATGGCTGTGTGACCAGATAGGACTGTGTCTACAGAGTACTCTGACTAATAACTCCATTCACATACACAAAGGGGAAACCAGCAATTCACCTTTCCTTTGTCTTTTTCTGACATTGTCTGGGTAGGTTTAGGATATGTAACTTTGTGGGGGGAAGTGTGTCACTGGGGGAGAACTTTAAGGCTTCAAATCTATGCATCATTCAAGTTCTCTCTTTTTGCTTTCAGCTTGTGATTATGATGTGAGTCCTCAGCTTCTCCTGTAATCTGCCTCCATCCACAACATCTACTTGCTGCTATTTCTCCCTGCTGTATTAGATATTTATCTCTAGAATCATAAGCCCAAATAAACTCTTCTACAAGTTGCCTTGGTCACATATTTTATCACAGCAATAGAAAAGAAACTAATACATCACCCTTTTCTTATATATATCAAGAGTCCACACTAGTTGTAAAAATAAAGCTAACTACTATCTTGGGTTATGTAGTAGGTACCACTATTGCTCTGGTCAAACCGAGAACATCTTATTTGACTCCTTATAGTGACTCCAGATGTAAGATCTGAAGAGAGAAGCCTAGCTAGTTAGGGGATGGAATTTTACTTCTTTGGCAGTCATGCAGCCTGAAACTGCCCTGATTACCCTGCACTCAGGCTATAGGCATTTTTTTTATCATTTAAATACAGCTTTAAGCATAGTACCACAGACATAAATACCAAGAAACTGAATTTTATTGTTTATACATTGTTCTATGTTTAGCTACATACTACAGTCATATCATACTATAATTTTTCATATAAAGTTTTACAAATTTTGCAACTGCTTGCCATACATTAAAAAGGGAAATTTTCTATGTTACCAGTGTTTATGCTATATATGCAACATAAAGTGTGTATATCTTTTTTCTTTTATTTTTTTAAAAATGAAAACAAGCTATCCTTTTTCATTTTGCACACCAAACCAAGTTCCCACTCCTTCCCCTCCTTCCATTCCCTCCACTTACCCCACACCCATCCCTATCCACTCTATAGAGAGTCTAAGGTACATTGCTTTGGGGAAGGTCCAAGGCCCTCCCCACTTTATCTAGGCTGAGCAAGATATCCATCCAAAGAGAATAGGTTCATAAAAAACCAGTACAAGCAGTAGGGATGAATCCTGATGCCACTGCCTGTGGCAGCTCAGTCTGCCACGACCCTGCAACTGGCCTTGCCCTGTAGTCAGACTGACGAATATCTTAAACATTACCATAGAACCTTCATCCAGCAACTGATGGAAACAGAGCCAAAGATCCACATTGAAGCTCCCAAAGTCTAATTTATGAGTTGGAGGAGTGATAATATGAGCAAAGAGGTCAAGACCATGATGGGTCCACACTGAAACAGTCTTCCTGAGCTAATGAAAGTTTACCAACTCCAGCTGGACTGGGAAGGAACAAGCATAGGTTCAAACTAGTCCCTCTGAATGTGGTTGACAGTTGCATGGCTGTGTAATCTTTTAAAATAAAATATAATTATAATGGTACATGCACTTTTAAATACACTTTTTACAAAATAAAATCTTGATATGTTCTTATCATGAATGATTAAGATTAGCTAATTAAGATTATTAATATTAAGATATTGTAAAGGCCTTACTCATCAAGTCAAGTTTGGAGTACTGAATTTCACAGGTATTTGTATATATTTTCACTGGGTCCACAGTAAACCAACATCTTAGAAATGACTATCCTTGAAAGGTCCTTCAATGGTAATACTTTGTTTACAGATGCCATTATTCAAATGCTAATAGCACCTTAAAAAGTACATTTTCATATCAGTACTGTGGGGATATTAGTTCCATAATCAAGTGTCTCATATTACTTTACAAAACAAAATGCATAAAGGCAGCTAGAGCAAAATATTCAATGTATAATTAAAAGCTGAGAGTATATAAAAAAGCAGGGAACCACATGAAACACTCTGTGTGCAAGGGAGCCGAGTATAATGTGCTGTGTGAACAAGATTAATTCTTACTTAGCCCACCTGGTAGAGTAGAACGCTCTGAGGTTATGAACATAAGAAGGTATTTCATGAGAAGAAGTCCCAAGTATTAATAGCAGGTTCAGATAAGTAGCAGACTCTTCCTTTAAAATGTGCGTTGAGGTTGACAACAGGAAGATATATATTGGGACACTCTAATATTCAAGATCTTATAGACGGTAATTGTCAAATTAATGTAAGGAAGTCAGGAAGTCAAGTGTGAGAAACTGTAGATCACAAGATGTTAAAGAGGGGATATGCAACTCTGACTTACCTGTTAATAGTTTGCAGCCCAAGGCAGGTTTCAGGACGAGTCAAAGATGACCTATGACTACATGCAAATTTGAAAAGTAGTAGATCAGCCTGTCTAATTCTCGTGCTGAACTTGACTTTCTCTGTGTTAACAAAACATAGTGCCTCATCATCAACAAATTGGAAGGCTGTCCAAGTATGACTCTACTCTCAATTCTCTAACTTTCTTGGAAGAATGCACAATTTTTAATGAACTTTCATTTCATAAATCAATTCCAGGTTATATGTTTTGGAAGCCACCTATATTTCACTTGTTCCTTGAAATGTTGCGCTAACAATGTACTTCTAGACAGAAACTTTGCACAGATTCATGGTTAACTGATAATTCTAATTCTTAGTGACATGTATTTTTTCTCTGTTTTCAGAATACAGGCTTTCTTTTTAAAATAGAAGTAACTGGTGTGACTACATTCAGCTGCTTACACAAATGCCCTCTTAGCCATGCAAATATATCCTTTGAAGTAATTTTAGAAGCATTTTAAACTCCAACAAAAACAAGGTGATAGTAAATTTATCTACAGTTGATGGCACTGAATAATAACGTCATCTTTCATTTGTAAAGTCTTTTGTATGTATAGATGGACTATAAAAGTGGATAGACCATGTGAAATAAAATTTAAACATCAAGGTATCACAAATACTATCATTTGTTTGAACAAACGATTTAAGTTTGGATTCTATAATAAATCAGTATGAAATGAATTTATATAATATTCCATAGAATGAGATATAGCCAGGAACTATAACTTACATTTATAAGTAATTTAACAGTGTGCTATTACTAAATTCCCTTAACTAAAAATGTTCATGGCACATAGAAAATCATGATTCAGTGTTGGCATGAATTTACTCATTAAAATCCATGTACCTAAAAAAGAAATGATGAAAAAAAAGTTACTTATATATGATCTTGTCTTTTTTTTAAATTAAGTAACCTTGAATGATATTGCTCTTTTAAACAGTTGCTCATCATCTAGCTTTATCTGAGGCTTTAGTCTCTACAACAAGAAAAACCTTCTTCTTTAATCCTATCTGTTGTCCAGGTGTATCAATTATACTCTGCAGGAGTAGTGACCTTGCAGTGAGATGCTCTCTATATACTTTGTAATTTGTAATCATTCTGAGAAACAATAACAATACTTTGAAAAGGGCATCAAGTTTTGAATGACAAAAATTAAAAAGTATTTCAGCAGTTTGTTTCTATTATCTAGTTCCTGATTATGCTGTTTCTCAAGTGATTGATTTTGTAATTACAGGGCTTACTTGTTAATTGCACATTCTTGCAAGCAATGTCCATTATGCAATGAAACTTGATGTGCTAACAGCATTCTAAGTGAATTTATATTTTCTCTTTCATATTTAATGGCATATATACACATGCATATGAGGGAACAAAATGCTGATGCCAAAATTTATTATGTTGTTCTGATTGAAATTAATTTTCAGTTTTTAGTGTGTGGTTATCAAAAAGGAAATTTCCTTTTCTCATTTGACATGAGATTTTTTTTAATTTTAGTTCTGAGTTTATGTTTGCATCATTTCTCCCTTTCATTTCCTGCCTCCAAATCCTCCCATATACTCATCCTTGTTGACTTTCAAATTCATTAACAGTACTTTCATTAACTGTTGCTACATTCATATATATAATATATATAATAGATAGATAAATAGATGGCAGATAGATAATAACTGATAGATAGTTTTTGTAAATACAACATGCTATATTGTCTGTACACTGTTACTTGTATGTATGTTTGCACAATTTTAAGGCTGATCAGTTGTTGTTCATAAACAATTCATATCCTTCGCTGTAGAAGACAGCTTTTCCTTCTACCAGCATTCCATATTTGCCAGTAAGTTTGAGAGCTCACAGGCTTTTTTCAAATCATGTTTTTACCTCTATTGGTCTTTGTTCAATTCATGTTTGGGCGGTCACATGGGTAGACTTTAAGGCTACAGCTTCTGCCATTGCTAGCTGACACAATCTCACAGCAGTTCTTTGGTTTTCTTGCTCTTACACTCTTCCACCCATTCCTCTGCAGTGTTCCCCGAGCCTTGGGAATGGGAGTTGATTTGTAGATGGATCTGTTGGTTATGGGCTCCACAACTCTTCATTTTGATTGGTTTTGGTTTTCTGTAATGCTTTCTTTCTGTTGCAAAAACGAGTTTCCTTACTGTGGGATGAGAGCTACACATATCTTTGGGTGTAAGGAGAATGTTGAGATTCTTATTTGGGATTTTCTGTTTTAGCAGTGGTAAAACAAGATCATGACTTCACTTGATTGAGTAGTTGCCTAGGTTTCCAGTGCCACGCATGTGTTCCCTCTTGTTAGAAGGGTTTACATCCAATTACAGAACTCTTGGCTGCCATCCTGGTAGGCATGCCAATACTAAACCTTTAAGGTTATTGTGTTATGCTGGTGTGATAGCTTCTGGGTAGGGCTGTTGGTTGCTTCCTTTCTTTGGAAGCATTCACGGTGCTGCCTTCTGGTTCCTTGAAATCTAGTCCTATGAAAATAGTGATTCAGGTACGTTCCTGCTCCAGGGGTTCCAGGCCTTGTGACAAGAGGTTTTTTAAAGAAATTTTTTCAATACACTTTCTGCCCAAGTTTGCTTAATACTATGCAGTGCTGAACAAGCCATCTTTTTTTTTTTTTTTTTTTTTTTTTTTTTTTGGTTTTTCGAGACAGGGTTTCTTTGTGGTTTTGGAGCCTGTCCTGGAACTAGCTCTTGTAGACGAGGTTGGTCTCGAACTCACAAAGATCCGCCTGCCTCTGCCTCCCAAGTGCTGGGATTAAAGGCGTGCGCCACCACCGCCCGGTTTAAGCCATCTTTTTTTAACAAGGAAAGACTTTCAGTGGACAGATTGGGACATCAACCCAGCCACGGAAATTTCCATTTTCAATGCGCTAGAACATAGGAGGCTCAGAAATTGTGGGAGGGCCCAATGATTTGTCTTACTTGAGATCCCTGCCACTAGAGGGAGCCCAGGCCTGACACTGCCTGTAGTGCCAGGAACCAGAGCCTCTATGGTCCAGAGACCTAGGATAGAACCAACCAAACAAGAAACAAATAAAAATCAATGAAATAATTCTTAAAGATATTTTGTTATACTCACAGACCAGAGCATAGTTATAATAGTCATCAGAGAGACTTCATCCAGAAACGGGTAGGAGTAAATCCAAAGACCCACAGCCAAACAGTAGGTGGAGCTCAGGGAATCCTGTACATGGGAAGAAGAAAGGATTGTAGCAGCCCGAGGGGTCAATAACACCACAAGAACATGCACCACAAAATCAGTTAACAAGAACTCATATTGCATCACAGAAACTGAGCCGACAATCAGGGAGCCTGTATGGGTCTGATCCAGGTCCTCTTCATGTATGTTATGCCTGAGTGACTTGTTCTTGTGGAATTTCTAGTAATGGGATCAGGGACTGTTTCTGACTCTTTTGCTTGTTTGGGGGACCCTTTTCCTTCTACTGAGTTGCCTCATCCATGATGTGAGGATGTGTGCCTGGTCTTATTGTAATTTTTTATGCCATGTTTGGGAGGCCTGCTATTTTCTTAATGGAAACAGAGAAGTGGGTTTGTGGGAGAGGGGAAGTTGGGGGGGTGAGAACTGGAAGGAGAGTAAAGTGGGAAACTGCAATGGACATGTAACTAAATATATGAGAAAAGAGTAAATGAAAAGGGTAATGATAAAGCAGGTTTTGTGGGTTGGAACTGGTTTTGGCCTGTGAGATGCTAGTGCTTCTGTAATGACCTGTCCTTTGAAACAGAGCAGAGCAACGTCTCAGCGTGACAAGAGCTGGAGAGCACAGAAGGATGTAGTACGTCTTCAGGGAAGATCTTGTTCTAAAACTATTTGGGAAATCCTGCCTAGCCTTTGGCCACTTCTGGATATTTACTGGCAGTCGCTGGCATTTCTTCATCCTCAGATGCATAATTATGTTTTGAATCTTATAAGCAGCAGACAGCCCTGTGGCCTTGTCTTCGTATGACTTTCTTCTTACAAGGGCATCTGTCATATCAGAAAAAGGATTTTTTGTGCTCTAGGACTGCACCATTTTACCTAATTGCATCTTTGATGACTCATTCCCAAATGTCTCATTCTCAAGTACAGGGATAAGGACATAAAATTTTTACTTGTATTTGTTTATTTACTTATTTACATAGGTATTTGTTTTGGTTGGGACATAATACAAGCCATAGGTGTGACCATATGTAGAATGAGGAAGTAGATCTTGATAGCTTTAATAAGGCAAGGCCTTAGAACACAGTGTCAAGCATCTTCTGTTTCCCTTCATGCCTTCTTTTGTTTTTCAGTAAGTATCTTTGCTCAAGTTGCTCTCAATCTCAAATATTTATTTATTTATTAAAGATTTCTGCCTCCTCCCCACCACTGCCTCCCGTTTCCCTCCCCCTCCACCAGTCAAGTCCCCCTCCCTCATCAGCCCAAAAAGCAATCAGGGTTCCCTGCCCTGTGGGAAGTCCAAGGACCACCCACCTCCATCCAGGTCTAGTAAGGTGAACATCCAAACTGCCTAGGCTCCCACAAAGCCAGTAGGTGCTGAACATTGCCATTGTTCTTGAGTTCTCAGTAGTCCTCATTGTCTGCTATGTTCAGCGAGTCCGGTTTTATCCCATGCTTTTTCAGACCTAGGCCAGCTGGCCTTATTGAGTTTCCAATAGAACATCCCCATTGTCTCAGTGTGTGGATGCACCCCTCGCAGTCCTGAGTTTCTTGCTCGTGCTCTCTCTCCTTCTGCTTCTGATTTGGACCTTGAGATTTCAGTCCGGAGATCCACTGTGGGTCTCTGTCTCTGTCTCCTTTCATTGCCTGATGAAGGTTAATATTCAGGAGGATGCCAATATGTTTTTCTTTGGGTTCACCTTCTTATTTAGCTTCTCTAGGATCACGAATTATAGGCTCAATGTCCTTTATTTATGGCTAGAAACCAAATATGAGTGAGAACATCCCATGTTCCTCTTTTTGGGTCTGGCTTACCTCACTCAGGATAGTGTTTTCTATTTCTGTCCATTTGTATGCAAAATTCAAGAAGTCATTGTTTTTTACTGGTGAGTAGTACTCTAATATTCCATACTTTCTTCATCCATTCTTCCATTGAAGGGCATCTAGGTTGTTTCCAGGCTCTGGCTATTACAAACAATGCTGCTATGAACATAGTTGAGCATATACTTTTGTTTATGATAGGGCATCTCTTGGGTATATTCCCAAGAGTGGTATTGCTGGGTCCAGGGGTAGGTTGATCCTGAATTTCCTGATAAACCGCCACACTGCTAAAAGTCTGATCTCCAAAATATATAAAGAACTCAAGAAACTAGATGGTAAAAGTCTAATCAACCCAATTATAAAATGGGGCACTGAGCTGGACAGAGAATTCTCAAACGAAGAAGTTCAAATGGCCAAAAGACACTTAAGGTCATGCTCAACTTCCTTAGCGATCAGGAAAATGCGAATCAAGACAACTTTAAGATACCATCTTACACCTGTCAGAATGGCTAAAATAAAAAACACCAATGATAGCCTTTGCTGGAGAGGTTGTGGAGAAAGGGGTATCCTCATCCATTGCTGGTGGGAATGCAAACTTGTGCAACCACTTTGGAAAGCACTGTAGCGGTTTCTCAATCTCAAATATTATATGCACATTCCATTTTAATTATGTAACTCGTGATCTTTCCTTTAAACTTCACATCACATAAATTTCCTCACGTATGTTATCTCTAGCCAGGGAAGTATGGATGAAGACTTAGACTCCGTGACAGGTTAGAGCTCTGTTTGGATGTGCTTAAGCATTTATTGTCCTAGTGGTGATTAGGCAGATGTCTTTGTTCTTACATAGGATAAATAGAATTATTGCATAAGCCTTGTTTTTTTATTATTACAATATCCATATACTTAACACAGTTCCTAACCAAAAAGTTTTATAATTTATACAATAAATTAACATTTTAATTTTTTGTTCAGTGAAGAAGAGATAGTAGCACAGTCCATCATTAGAAAATGTGAGTCATGTGTTATATACCATTCGTTTGCACTGGGGGATATAATTAATATTTATTTGTACGTAATTTTGAGATGAAATCCTTTTTAAGATAAGAATGCAATCATACTTAGAGGAAGGCATTTACAATGTATGAATGTAAAGCCATCATTTTGGAGGCTGAAAGAGAAGCTTCTTGAGATGAATACACTTTCATGATTAAAACCATAAAAACCATTTTGAACCAGCTATTCAATGTGTCCTAACATTGTGATGAAGATATAATCTCTTTGAAGTATTATGGTCTGTGTGAATTCCTGTACTTTTTGTTATAGTCACAGAATGTGTTTTCTTATTCATAGAATATAAATAGGCATGACACCTAATTTATGCCCCAATTTCCACTCTTATTTTAGGTCACATAGGTAAAGAATCCAGAAAATACAACATTGAATGATTCTTGGGCTCAATTTTGAAAGACAACAAATGCCCTGTCTCTTTTTCTATTACAATGAAGGACATTCAGATGGAAATATTCTTCATCTTGAATATGTGTGTTGGCAAAACTTTCAGAAAAAAAATACAATAACAATTATGTATGGAAAAAAAAGACTATCCAGGACATGACACACAGGCAAGGATAAGAAGTCCTTCCCAGTTCATCTACAGGTGAAATCAGCAGCACAAATTCAGTACCTTCTAAATCAAGTAACAGAGAGACATTATCTTTCAGTCAGAGAAATGTAGTGATAAGTGGGTGCCATTGTGTCTCAGTCATCAGGACAATGGTATCACTGTGTGACTGAACACTATTGAAGACCAAAGAAATGATTCCACCAATTCTAGCCTTGGGGGTCAAAGTGTGTATTAGGTTACTAAAGGAATATAGGTGATTCAAAGTTACTTATATCACTGAAAACCCCACTCCACCATGGGCACTGACTCACAAGAGTTGAGACCATGAAGTTCTCTGCCCAACTTGCATTCACCTTCACTGGAAATTCTAATCTCCTCCCTTCATGCTTTTACTGCCTAATTTTCTGGGCCTTCTGCATTTTATAAGTTTTCCTCCTTTCTCCAGGAGGTAATGCTTTAGTTTGGAGAAAATAGCTACGTATTTGAGCTTAGGCTAAGAAACTAGCCTGTTGTTTGTTGAATTAACTCCAGAACTTTCAAAATACACTGAAAACCAGATCATAATAAATCCTTTTTTTTTTCGTTTTTTGTTTGTTTGATACAGGGTTTCTCTATATAACTGTCCTAGCTGTCCTGGATCTAGGCTTGTAGACCAGCCTGGCTTCAAACTCACAGAAATCCACTTGTCTCTGCTTCCTGAGTGCTGGGATTAAAGGCATGTGCCACCATCTCCTGGCCATAATAAATCCTTTATTCGTAATCAATCAAATACATCTTTGAATACTGTGAATTTTTTGTGGTTTGGTTGGCTTACAAACTATAAATGTAAAATGATGTTTTGGTTACAAAATGTCTGTAATGTCACACCTGATAATATATTTTTTTGAGCTTTTATGATTAAGGTTTCTCACTGGTAGTAATATAATAGTAGTTATCTTAAATATAACCGTGTAAATATTTTCTCAAACAAATATGATCAAAGATAAAGTTCATAGAACTTTCATGAAAAAGTGTACCAATTGTTATCTATTATTACACAACTTTGATTTTAGAAGGATTAGATAAACTGACAACATTCTAATGGGATTAGCATTTTATTATTCCAATATAAATTCTTTTATAGAGGACAGACATGAAATGCTGCTTAATTCTGTTTGCCTCAGAGGCAGATTGTCCTATTAACAACAAAATTGTTTCATCCAAACAATGCCTAGCATCAATTCAAAAGTCACTGAAAGGCAGCCTGAATGTACATCAAATTTATTGAGACATCACAATTTCATTTCATGAATTCCAAATGTTTCAATTATAGCTTGGGGAATTTTTATGAGTCTTCTAATTTGATTTTGTGGATGTTGGAAAATTAACAACATATTGTTGGTACCTAGGCTTTTAGGAGAGAGTCATTGTCAAAATATGTCAAAGAAAAATAATTGCTATAACTCTGAAGCAGAGGCACATTTACCAAATCAATTTTGCATATGGCTTAGTCTTTCAAATATACTGAGAAAATATGGGTCTGAGGATATATCACTACATGATTTTTGATTGTGGTCACTCCTCAGATGAAATCCTGTAAAAGTATAATGCATTTTTAGATATGGTTATCAATTTATCACCAGTCACTGCATACAATAATCAGTGTTTCAAAAGTGGCAAAGGTGAGAAATAATGTACACTGAACATATTCTATACACTGAACAAATCTCTAACAACAAAAGCAACCAATAACATAAAAATTAACATATAAGTTATTGCAAAGATTTCTTAAATAGTATATAAAGTTAGTGTATAAGGAATTTCCCATATGCTTACACAAAGTCATGCATGAACATCCACATATGATAGGAGAAAATAATGTTTTTATTTTGTTTTGCATTCTGTTGTTTGCAATAGGTTAGTAATATGAAAGTTTTTTTTTTTAAATTTTCTGGTTTACAGAAATTAAATAATCACAGTTTGTCAGTGGCCCACAATTTGCTTATGCAAATTGCAAAGGCCTGAGTTTTAAAGTAGAATACGAAACTCAAAAATAGGGAAGGAATTTGTACCAAGTAGCTGTGAAGAGAGGCTTTAGCCTAATCAGCCAGCTGCAGGGTTTACAATATTACTGAAAAATAAAATGACCATTTGAATAAGAAAACGTTAGTGCTTGATTTTCATCTTCAATTGGGTGAAAATAATTTTCACCTCATAGACCTTTTATATGCAGATTTTCAGAATAGTAAATGTAGTTTTTTATGTGATGTTTATTATACATTAAAATAAATCTCAATTTTTATTCTCTTTTCTAAATATATTTGTGTTTTAGTTGAATTAACTGTTTAAGTCTTTTATTTCAAAAAGTTCTTTTGCATAAATCAGAGTAAATAATTAATATACTTGGTGTAAGTTTTCTTAGGAATAGTAGATACCGATATTAAAGGTAGATCACACGCGTCTGACAAATAAAAGAGAGAAAATTAAGAATTAAGTCAATTTTGGACATACTTGTGGAAAGATTCTGCAATGGTGTATAATTTTAAGAATTTACCAGGGTCAGGTATATAGTTCAGTTGGCACAGTACTTGTCTAACATGTGGAATGTTCTAAACCCAGTGCCAGCATCACATCAAACCAGGTGTGGTGGGATAAGCTTATAATGCCAACATTGGAGACGTGGAGGAGTAGGAGGCACAAAAGTCTTGTGCTCAGAGATAAGCTCTAGGGAAACAGAAATGTTAAACACCCAGGGCTGTCTCTTCTAACAAATGAATGACTGGTTTTTCTTTTGTTTGGTTGGTTTTGTTGTTGCTGTTGCACAGAAGGCTAGGACCAGAGGAGGGTAATAGTGGTGACCTTTGTGCTGTCTGTGTGGCCAAGGACACAACAGATTCCTCCTCCAAAACTTTATGAGCTTGTTTTTTTTTATAGTTTTCTATAGAATCTATCTTTATGGAAGATGCCACATGTGCTTTACAAAGAGTTTCAATGTAGTCATAATTTAATTTTGTTATTCAATACAGATTACTTATCACCAGGAAAGAGTTTTTCCAAATTGTGCTGTTCTTAAATATTCATAAAATAAAACAATGAGATTCCAGATTCTCAAAGTTTGAATGAACACTGAGTCATGTTGAACAAGTTTTTATTTCAGACATCTTATGGATGAACCCTGTTTGGAGTTTGGAGAGAACCCCTTGACATGAAGGCAGGAGAATCAAAAATTTATAGTTTTCCTCGGCTACAGAATAACTCTGAGGCCAGACAGGCTGCCTGAAACATTGTATCAAACAAAGAAGCAAGAATGTGTGGACAACAACAGCAGTGTTCCTTAAGGTTTCTGCCTGGCTTCTGCTTAGGTAAGGTCAGAGTTAGCTAAATTGTGTATCCATAGATGTGTGGGTTCTAGTATGTATCTTTGACTTGATTCCATTGATCAACCTGTCTGTTTTTATGCCAGTACCATGTGGTTTTTATTACTATAGGTCTGTAGTACAGCTTGGAACTGAGATAGTAATACCTCTGGAAGTTCTATTATTGTATAGGACTGTTTTAGACATCCTGTTTTCTGTTGTTTTATTTTGTTTTCCTTTATGAAGTTGAGAATTGTTCTTTTAACGTCCATAAATAATTTTGTTGAGATTTTAGGGTATTTTTATTTTTTTGGTAAGATGGCTGTTTTTACTATGTGGATGTTACAAATCCATGAACATGGAAGATTTTCCATCATCTTATATCTTCACAAATTTTTTTCTTCAAAACCTTGAATACTCTTGTCATACAGGTCTTTCACTTGCTTGGGTAGAGTTACACCAAGATATGCTATATTATTTAGAACTATTTTGAAAGGTGTTGTGCCACAGTCCTGCCACAGGCAGTGATTAAGTACTGAGATGGAGAAGGGATATTGGCAAGAAGAAATAAGTAGTGTCTGACTACCAGATTAGTTTCTCACAAGTGGTCAGCCCCAAAAAGTTCAAACTGTCTTTATTTATACTTCAAAACCAAGCTTGTTTTTCTAACCCCTGAGCATTAGACTCTGACAAATAGAAATATCTTTTTCAAAATTTTACATCAAAGTATTTTAATACCCAAAACAATGTTTGTTATTTTGCTATTTTGGCCAAATATTGAGCCAGGTACATTCTGTATTTACAAAGCTAACAGGAGATAAACATAGACAGACATTTTCAAGAACAATAATATTGTTTAAAACTTAACAAAGCATATTTACAGAAATAGGGTGATTTACCAAAAACTGCTTCCATACACTTAGCTTATATTTTAACTGCCATTAACTTTCATTGCCTCTGATCTTGTCAGCACTGGATCAGTTCCCAGAGTCTGAAGTGACAACTGGTATTTCCAGATACGAAACCTGAGAAGTATCAGTTCCCAAAGAATTTTAGGTGAGAATATTTGTAAAAAAATTCAGTGGGGTTTCTGAGAATTTTCACATCTGTCCTAGACATAACTGACAAAACTTCCAAGAGTATCATCAATATTATGAAAGAGAAGAGGGCATACAGTCCATGCAGTATTATGTGCTGTATTGAGGTTCATTGGTCCTTGCTGGGTGAGTTTGTCTCCAATGGGCTTTGCCTTTTTGGAAAACCACTCATATGCTGGTCCAACATTAACCTACACAGTTTCTGACAGTGGTGTTTTGTTGATTTCCTTCTTAGTCCATTTTTGTTTGTACACAAGAAGGCTGCCTAATTTTTTGAGTAAATCTTGAATCTAGCTGCTTCATTAAGATGTTTATTAGCTGTAGGAGTTTCCTGGTAGAGTTTTGGGATTGTAAGTGTATACTATCATATCGCCTATGAATAATGGTTTGACTTCTTCCTTTTCAATATGTATCCCCTTGAACTCCTTAGTTTTCTTATTACTCTAGTTAGAAGTTCAAGTACTGTATTAAATAGTATGGAGAAAGTATTTGTGACCTGTTCCTGATTTTAGTAGAATTGCTTTGAGTTTCTTTCCGTGTAAATTGATATTTGCTATTGGCTTGCTGCAAATTGCTTTTATTGCATTTAGGTATGTCCCTTGTATCTCTAAGCTCTCCACACCTTTCATCATGAAGAGGTGTTGAATTTTGTGAAGGCTTTTTCAGCATCTAATGAGCTGATCATGTAGTTATATTTTTTCATTTTGTTTATATGGTGGATAACATTGACAGATTTTTATATGTTGAACTATCCCTGCATTTCTAGAATGAAGCCTACATGGTCATGGTGGATGAGTTTTCTGATGTGTTCTTGATTCGATTTTCCAGTTCTTTATTGAGTAATTTGCATCTATGTTCATGAGGGAGATTGGTCTGTAATTTTCTTTTTTGTTGAGTGTTTGCGTGGTTTGGGTACCTGGGTGACTATGGCCTCATAAAATTAATTTGGCACTGCTTTTTCCATTTCTATTTACTGGAATAATTTTAGGAGTATTGGCATTAAGTCTTCTTTCAATGTCTGGTAGAAATATGCACTAAAATCATGTGGTCCTTGGCTTTTTTGTGATTGTGAAACTTTTAATGACTGCTTCCATTTTATTATTGGTTATAGGTTTATTTAATTTGTTTATCTGGCCTTGATCCAACTTTGGTAAGTTGTATCTCTTGAGAAAATTGTCCATTTCTTTTAGATTTTCCAGTTTTGTTGCCTACAGGATTTTGAAGTATATCCTAATCTTTCTTTAGATTTCTTTGGTGTCTGTTGTTATATCTCAATTTGTTAATTTGGATATTCTCTCACAGTCTGTTAGGTAGTTGGATAACGGTTTGTCTATCTTGTTAATTTTCTCAAAGAATCAACTTTTTCTTTCATTGATTCTTTCTATTGTTGCCTTTGTTTAAATTTTATTGATTTTAGCCCCGAGTTTGATTATCTCCTGCCAGCAAATCCACTCCCCTAGGATGTGCCTGCTTCTTTTTGTTCTCTATCTTTCAGGTGTGTTCTTAAGTAACTGGTATGAAATTGAATGCTTTGGCACAGGAGACCACTTCCTAAATATAAACCCAGCAACACAAACACTGAGAGAAATAATTAATAAATGGGACCTTCTGAAATTGAAAAGCTTCTCTAAAGCAAAGGACATGGTCAACAAGATAAAATGGCAGTCTACAGAAAGGGAAATGATCTTCACTAACCCCATGTCAGACAGAGGGCTGATCTCCAAAATATACAAAGAAATCAAGAAATTGGTCATCAAAAGAACAAATAATCCAATAAAAAATGGAGTACAGACCTAAACAGAGAACTTTCAACAGAAGAATCTAAAATGGCTGAAAGACACTTAAGGAAATGTTCAATATCCTTAGTCATCAAAGAAATGCAAATCAAAAAAAACTTGGAGATTCCATCTTACACCTGTAAGAATGGCCAAGATCAAAAACACTGATGACAACTTATGCTGGAGAGGTTGTGGGGAAAAGGGAACATGTGTGCATTGCTCGTGGGAACGCAAGGTGGTACATCCTCTTTGGATGTCAGTGTGGTGATTTCTCAGAAATTAGGAAACAATCTTCCTCAAGACCCAGTAATACCACTTGTGAATATATATCTAAAGGATGCTCAATCGTGCCACAAGGACATGTGCTCAACTATGTTCATAGCAGCATTGTTTGTCATAGCCAGAACCTGGAAACAACCTAAATGACCCTTGACCAAAGAATGGATAAGGAAAATGTGGTACATTTACACAATGGAGTACTACACAGCAGAAAAAAATCATGTGATCTTGAATTGTGCAGGAAAATGGATGGACATAGAAAACATTATTTTGAGTGAGGTAACCCAAGTACAGAAAGATAATTATTACATGTACTCACTCATAAGTGCTTTTTAAACATAAAGCCAAGAAATCCGTCCTACCATTCATAATCCCAGAGAAATTTAGACAACAATGATGTCACTAAGAGAGACTTACATAGATCTAATCTACATGGGAAGTAGAAAAAGACAAAATCTCCTGAGTAAATTTGGAGCATAGGGACCTTGGGGGACGATTAAAGGGGGGAGGGGATAGCAGGGTAGGTAGCAGAGAAAAATGTAGAGCTCAAAAATAATTAATAAAAAAATTACAGGAAAAAATGTTACTGGTATGAGAATTCTCTGATTTATTTATGCAGGAATTTAATGCTATGATCTGCTAGCACAGCTTTCATTGTGCCCCACAAGTGTGAGTATGTTGTACCATCATTCTCATTGAATTCTAGGAAGTCTTTCATTTCCTTCTTTATTTCTTCCTTGACCCAGGGGTAATTCAGTAGAGAGTTTTTCAGTTTCTATGATTTTTAGGCTTTCTTTTGTTTCTATGTTGGTGAAATCCAACTTTAATCAATGGTGGCCTGATAAACTACAGAGAGCTATTTCAATTTTTCTTACATTTCTTCAGATTTTTATTCATGACCTAGTATGAGGTCAGTTTTAGAGAAGATTCCATGCAGTGTTGAGAAGGAAGTGCATTCTTTTGTGTTTGTGTGAAATGTTCTGTAAATATCTGCTAGTTCACTTGGGACATATCATCTACTGGTTCCCTTATTTCTCTGCTTAGCTTCTGTCTGGATGTTCACTGATGAGAGTTGGGTAACGAAGTCTCCCCCTATTAGTGTGTGGGGTTCAATGTGTGATTTAAGCTTGAGATTGTTTTTTTTTTTTTTTACAAATGTGGGAGCCTTTGCATTTGGGGCATAGATGTTCAAAATTGAGACATCATCTTTGTGGATTTTTCGTTTAATGAGTATGAAATATCCTTCACCATCTCTTGATTGATTATTGATACTTATAATATTTCATTACATAAATTAATAGTTAATGAGCACAAAATATTCAGAATATATATAATTATACACATGCACAACATATGCATACATAATATAAGTATAATGTCTGAAAATCTGTAAAGACACAAATTTAAATGAATTTCATTGTATGTGAATTATGTATGTTTACCAGTGCCAAATGATTAGTATAAAACAATAATAGAAACATCAAGAATTATGTTTCTTGAAGTATGATTGAAGTTAGCATACATACACCGAGGGTATTTATATTTATTTATCACAAAGAAATTATAAATGTGATATTCCAATATTGTGTTCTCATCTTAATGTGTCTAACAATGTATGAAATAAACATCTTTTACAGGCATTAGCTACTAGGATTGTTATCTTGCCACAATATATCAAGTTAATTTATCTCATCTCTTTATCAACATCCTCTCCTTAATGACACAGAGGAAATTTTTTTGTCTAAATAATTGTAATCAGATCAGACTGAGCCCAGGCCCATTTCATACATGATAAGGTGACAGTAATCTTCTGATTTCCTTCTCTCTAGTAGATTACATCCTATTTCAAACAAGTCACAAGAAAACCTTACAAGAAACATAATTAGAAGTGAAATTGCTTTAAAGCACCTTTGTCTCTAGAGGAACCTCTGCACCCTTCATGATGTGCTGGGCTGTATCTAATCTAATGATCAGCTGCCACCAAGTAATTGAATGTCCCTGAGTTTGGCCCACTAGGAAACCTATGCCTTTTACTTCTCTTATGTTTTCTTCTATGTAAAAGGGAAAACAGACTTGCATAACACTGTGTTACCACCGTTGATGTGAAGATGCTTATATTTATAGTCTATTCTCAAGGTTGATGTAGTTTGGGGACCCAAGAGCTAAAACTTGAAAATATTTTAATTAGAATGTAATGCAGAGTTAGAAGGGAATTTATAATAGTTTTAGAATTTTGAGGTTACAACTTCAAGAACTAATTTATCCCTATTTGTCAATAAATGTATCTTTTTTAAATGATACAATGATATCTAAGGGAATAAAAAGATTAATAACTTACTATCTGGGAGGTGAGTAGAAATTGTCATGCACAGTATAACTGAGTACTTTCATTTACTTCTTTTTTTTCTTATGGTAATAAAACCAAGTGTTGGCCATGTGAAGTATTTGCTCTACCACTAACTTAAACCTTAATCTCTTTTCAACTGATTTTTTCATAAGATGGTGTTTTTTTATTGTTATAGATTAATATTGAAAGCTAGAATATAGCCTATTTCCTCATGGGTTTCTAAAAGACTACCTCTAAGAAAGAAGTCGGTAGAGCCCCTTGTTCTGGAAATAGCACAGATATCTTTAAAATGAGATTTTGAAAACACATGAAGCTTGCATTGCTTAAAAGACCTTCTCAAGACCTCAGTTACTCTTTATCTTATCTAAACATTCTGTGAAGATTGCTATCTCACGTATAATGTTCTCTTTCGTAGCAATTACCAGAGCTGCAGCCTGCCAGTACCCCAAGGGGGTCACAATCCTGTCTCAAAGACAGCTTTGGAGAAATATGTGAGCAATGCAATCTTTCTTATCTCCAGGACCTTTCAATGCCTAAATGAGAAACATTGTGATTTAAAACATCTAGTTTCCAATATACAAACTTGCTGACAATAGCTAAGCTCCTAATTAAGTTATACTATATCTTGGTACAACATTTTGGAAAAGACATTTCTAAAAAGACTCTGTTAATGCACTTCTCCACAGAAAAAGAAGCAGGTGTTTCTGAATTTAAACTTTCTTGAAAGGAGGTGGATTAGAGCATACCAATATTCTAAACCTCACCAGTTGGTATACTATAATAAATGTGAAATTTTTTTTATTTTTCACTTTTAATAGCTTTATTGCTGCATATCAGCATAAATTATATCCATAGTTTTAAAATTAAATGATATAGTCACTTTTATTTCATATAGCAATGTGTGCATCTCACATCCCATAATCTTTTCTCTAGAGCACTAGGGTAAATATCTAAAACATTGACTGCATAACCTGCCTTCTTAAAAATACACTATTTTATCACGCAACATATTCTGATTACAATTTAATCTCCCTCTATTATTTCCAGGTTCTTCCTATCTCCCATCATATGCAGAGTCACTCCAACTCTGTTTCTCATTTGAAAAGAGCAGGATTCTAAGAGATAACAACAAAACATAACAAAATAAATTATAACAAGATAAAACAAAAACAAGATAAAATTAAAAAAAGTTTAAATGTGAAATTTTTATGTTTTTGTCTATAAGTCACGATTTCAAGCAGGCTTCACTGGTACACAATGCTACCCATTCTTTAGCTATACAAAAAGGAGGAAAAACTGTAAAGAATTACTGGGATTAAAGTCATCAGTGTGTAGGTGGCCAAACTGTACTGTTATGCTTGCCTCACAAAGGTAGAAGAGTAAATACTGACAGCGTACCCTGTGTCACAGCTCCTCTCCTCTCTGCCATTACAAGAATCATGTGTGATGTGCTCATTCCTCTGTACTATCTTCCAGACCATTTCCTTTCTTGTCTGTCTTAGTCACTACATCTTTAAATGTCAGGCAACTAAATTACTGCTGTCATTCTCCATATAGGTTCTCTGGCATTACTCATCTGTTGGTAATTTCATTGTCTTTTTATATCATTCTCCTTCTACCCTTAATTCTAGGTTTCTCATGTCCTTTTCTCCATCAGCCTTCTACTTTCATATTCAATCCCTAAGTCTGACTCTTTAATAAAATTAACCCATTCATAATTTCAATTTGATGAACATCACAATAATTTTCTTCTTCAGATAAGCACCGAATCCTTGATCCCCACCTGGACTGACATATCATATCAGTGTATCCTGACTCCAGTTCCCTGTCAACCTATCTGTGACATCAATTCCTCGCACCCTCTCTTTTGTCTCTCATACACTTTAATTTTGGGTGTAAACCATAGTTCAGTTAAATTCCCTAGTGTCCAAAATTCAATGTAGATGTTGCCAAGTAATGCTAAAAAAATAATTAAATCACTATAACTGTGCTATTATCACAAAGTACATGGGTTTAGACTTTCATGGTGATCATACTACATTTCAGAATCATTGAAAGCTAAAGATATTTATAGATTTTATTTCTCTCCTATGCTTTTAATGCCTATAAGAAACTAAAATCATTTTAATGATTCATAAGATAATTTCTTGATCCATCACATGACAGGCCAACATAATTTTGTACAAGACAAAAGTCATAGTTGACACACTCAATTTTTCCACAAAAACAGCAATTGCATAGTACTTTATTTATTTATATAGCTAAAGACAAGCCCCTTCAAGTTGAAGTACCTCAACTATAGAAAGTAAATATAAAGTTTTATGCATCAATAATAATAAATTGGCATTAGATTGATTCTTGTTGTAACCTATGTCTAAGTTTGATGATCTTCATTCCATTTGCCAATCCTAATTTGTGGAAAACAAGACTAGAAACATGAATTTAATTTGCAGTGTTGCATTTGGATGTGCTATAAGGAAAGAGATACTAATTCATTCATAAATCACAAAACATGTAAGCTATGGGTAAACTAAGCTATGATAAAGAACGTGTAAGAACAGGGAAGATGTTCATAATGACTACAAGTATACATGATATCCATTGACTGAACATGTCCAAAGTGAACTTTTAACATTTCAATAAAATATCTGCTTGATTTTCCACAGAAGATTTTTTAATATTTTATATAATTTATAATATTTTATATAAGATTTTATATATTTAATTTTATTGGATAAACTTAGAGTCACAGGAACAAAAGATGTTTTATATAATATATAGTTAACCTAATCAAACTTTGCTCAAGAAATAAATACACATTCTTCAAATATATGACATAAAGAAAAGCCATAATATACCTTCAATTTTAAAGAATTCACCAGTGCAAATGAGCAATGCAGGAAGATTTTTTTCCTTTATGTTCATCTTCTATAGTATCCCAACTTCTGAAAAGTTCCTAATACAAAATGTAACTTAACTAGTATTCATATGCATATGTATAAATACATATATGTATGTGTTTCTATTATATATATATAGATATTTATTGTGAGCTTTAGCATTTTTGAGAAATGAGAGATTCTGAAAAAATATTTGAAAACTGTCATATTTGAATGTAAGTGCTTATATTTCAGGCATTAAATGTATGATCATTGAGATGAAAAAATAGTGTTTGAGCAAGGGACATATAGATTTCAAAAAATAAAAAATAAAATTTTTAGCAGTACATATCAGGAATTCATGATGAATTTATAAACTTTATTCTTGCATGTACTCTGGAAATTTATAAATATTGTGCTTGAAATAAGTTCTGTTTAGATAAACTCAAGTATAAATTTAGAAGATTGAACAACTAACAGGATTCTACAATCAACTTAACCAAAAAGAATGAGAATTCTACTTCACATAAAAACATTATTAAAAAATATAAACTTAAAAGCGGCTATAGAGATGACTCAGTGATTAATAGTTCTTGCTGACTTTCCATAGGACCCTGGTTCTATTCACAGCATACAAATGATAGTTCATTGTTTTGTCATTTTTGGTAAATCCATCTCTAGATTATCTGACACCTTATTATACACTCTACAGGCATTAAGCATACAAATAATTCTCATACATACTTGAAAGCAAAACACATACACAAAAATTAAGAAATATGATAAAAAATACAAGCTAGATATAGTGGTGAATCCATTATAATGCTACCATTTGGAAAGCTAAGGCAGGAATCACGGTTCAAGACCAGGCTAAGATGATTCCTGGGGTCCTTAATAAAAGGTATAATTAGGTCATCCTCAGTTTGGCCTACACTGTTGGCATTTTTTGAAACTAATTTTGGTTTAATAAGCTCATCTAGTTCTGCTTGAAAGTCACTAAAATATCAAATTGGTTTTATTAATGTCCAAGTAAAAAGTTAAACACGCTGGAAGAGTTGTTAAAACAGAATAAATTTTTTTCTGGATGTTATTACAGTTTATCATGACAACTCATAATTTTGAAAACAGAAATTTCTTTTAGATAAACAGAGATTGACATATTGAAATTCCAATCATAAAATATATTTTATGAAAGTGTTTTCTGAGGGGACCTAGAAGTGTGAACTAAATTTGTAATTACTTTAAAATATGAGAAAAATGAATTGATGGAATGAGTAGTAATTATTTGTTTGGCTTACTCAATCCTATATGATTGTAGAATGTGATATCAATAATCTTTCACCAGTAATCTTCCAATGGTCACTTTGAAAAGTGATGAACCTATCATTATTTTTCTTGCCATTTACTAGTTGTAGTCATGACAGAGAAAGTGTTTATCATTAGTCATCAGAGTTAAATAAAGAGAGAAAAATTATGGATTGCATATCATCTCACCTCATTTACAGCATTATAGGTCGTGAAGAAAATTGTAGTATTGTTTAAAAAGTCCCATATATCAGAAAGTTCATGCCATGTATTCAAGCCACATACACATTAATGTCCTGATTGGTAAATTTTGGAGTAGAAGAAAAGGCTATATTTCACTTTCAGATAGTTGGAATGTAGTCTCCAGTTGGCTCTCACTACCAAGCTGAGTAAATTGTGGCATGCCTCTACGTCTCTGAAATGGAGCAGACCCACTTAAAAATTATAGCTAATGGAGATGCTGTCACATTCTCTTGAAATAATGTTCGATCATCTCACGTACTCCAAAGAATTTTTAATTGAAGTAGTTATTCTGGAAATCAGAGACATGGAAAATGAGTGAAGTCGTTCGATGCTTCTGAATATGATGCTTCAGCAAAGCTGCTACCCTAGACAAAGAACTACTTCTTCCCAGTTACTGTAGTCTGTGTCTTGTTTCATCATTCTCATTATATTCTTTGTACACTTCTTAACCTACATATGCTGTTTAACTTTTGCAGTCATTATCACAGATTTCTGTTTTGTTTGAAATGGTTGCTTAACAATTGTATGAACACCAACCCATCTCATTAACAATATAGTAACTTTACTAAATTTCCAGATTAGTTGTCCTGTGGCTTTTGATGCCTAAGGGCAGCAGATCTATGTATGTGCTTAAAAAGGAAGTTTTGTGTGAACATTTTTATTCGTTTTCCTCGACTTCCTAAATTATTATGTCACTCTTGCAAGTAAAAATTGGCAGCCCAAATGACAGAGTGTAACATTAAAATCCTGATTATACAAGATCATTTTCCTTTAAAAATTCTTTAGTATTTTTAAAATATCATTTAGGAAAATAGATATTAGTTCTTTATTGATCTCTGGCCTCTGTGATGTACCGGCTATTCTAAATTTGTTACTTTTAGTCTCTTAATAAAAAAAGTAAAATTTCATGTAATAACCATAGTCAAACAAATCCTCAATTTTCATGTTCTTAATCTCTCAAATGTCTTCTCTTTCACACATGGGAAAAAATGGAGTGCTTCAGCTTTCATGCTTTCTTGTGAAAGGAGAATAGCTCCCAAGTGTCTTTGGACTCTCTCCAGTGTTTTGTCCCGTTGTTTTCCAGTTCAGTTAAATACATCCAAGAAAAGAGTTTTGATACTGAATTATCAGGATAAGACGATACTGGTGTTACTCATCATGGACTCCAATCCAGTTGCTGTCACTAAACTTGAAAACCACCCTGCTTCTAACAGGAACTTCTAGCTTGAACTGAGATGACCCTGAATAACATCCAGGTAACAGAATGTGATAAAAGGATGAAGTAATTAAATAGCTTCTTACATTTTGTCCATTTTTCTTTTGCTGAAATATAATTTCCTAGTTATGCTTTAAGAAGCGATTTCATAGGACTTTTTTTCTCTACTCTTTAAGACAAGTGCTTTCCACTCTAAAGGTCTCTTACACAATTCAGGTGGCTTAAAAGTCTGAATTAAATATAATGAAAGCTGACATCAAGATAACAACTTTCATGTAGTCATCTTTCCGTTGTCTTGACCCAGCTTTGGTTTCTGCGTAACCGTAACAGCTGATTGGATTCTCTTCCTGAATAGCCAAACCTACATCTGCCTATCCTTCTGAGATGCTACATCCTGGACTATAACCAGTTTTGCTCACTCAGTGCAACTAGGAAACTACCTATAGTTTCCACATAGAACTGCAACTATTCAGACAGCCCACCACAGACCTGTTAACCCTCTCCCTGTACCTGTTCTACCGAAAGGAAAACACAAGGGCTTGTTATCACCATCCTCCCTTGCCACTCTCCCTCATTAACTAAGCCTGATAATTTCCATACTAGGCCCCTCCCACTACCATCCCTGTGTCTTCTCCACTTCTTCTCAAATATTTCCTCTTCTACTTTCTTGTCTCTTATGTGTTTAGAAAACATGAGCAAAAACAAGCAATGCTCTTTGAATTTTGCTAATTTTAATTAACATGATGATATCTAATTCCATCTATTTTCCTCCAAATGACAAAATTTCATTTTTTTCATGGCTGAAGAAAATTACTCTCTTTGTCTCTTCTCTGTGTATGTGTGTGTATCATCTTTTGTTTTGTAAGCTCAAATAGCTAAATAATAAGACCAATTAAAAATAGTATTTGTCTAAATCATAGCTTTCTTTGACAAATCATTCAAATCTTGTCCTGTAATTCTGCCACACTGATTCAGATGATATGCCTACCACATATGCCAGATGATATGCCTACCACAGTGTCTTTTGCTTTTAAAGCTAGCATACATAGTGATGAGTTCCAATTACAGAGGTTTCATACATAAATGTCATTTCATTATATCTTATTCCTCTCCCTCTCCTGTTATCATCTCTATCCCTTTCTGCATCTCTCTTGCTGGTTCCTATCTCTTTTCAAATATCTTCCTTTTCTGTTTTTTACATCACATATATTCCATTACCAGTTCTTGTTTTTTAACCTTCTTTCTTAGGTTATTTTCCACACCTGTTACATGAGAAAGTATTTCAATAGGAATCAGAAGTTGTTAATAAGATTGATCTTTTATTTTATTGAAAATTGAAAAGTTGTTTAACAGAAATTTGTGAGGTAAAGGTTTTTTTTTATTCAGTGTAGGAAGATGTACATATATACATAATAATATACATATATATGACTCTGTACATGCAGGTGTATTTTACTTTCTATTTTAAACTATAATTTAGTCAAGTATTCTGTACTTATGCTGCCCAACTTTGCTTTTTACTCCTGAAGTAACTCAGGTATGATATTGGTAGGCAGAGACTGCTTGTTCATTTCCTGACTGCCTAGACCCAAATACTAACACAGAAACTTTATCAATTACAGCAGTGTTTGTCCAATAGCTTAAGCATATTTCTAACTAACTCTATTCATAAACACCATTTAAATGTTTTGTGACATGTCCTCTTAAAAGAGCTGCAAGACTTTTGTAGCTAAAGCTGAGTCAAGAAATGAGATGTGCTTGAATCTAGCAAACAGAGCACACCTGTGAAAATGCTGCTACCAGGAAGCTATACTTTTCTTACAGGTATAAGATGGAATTTCAGAGTTGTTTGATTTGCATTTCTTTGATGGCCAATGAAGCTAAGCAATCCCTTAAGTGTCTTTCAGCTCTTTTAGTTTCCTCTGTTGACAGTTCTCTGTTTAGGTCTGTACCCCAATCTTTTATTGGATTATTTGTTCTTTTGATGACCAATTTCTTAAGAATGGTCAAGATCAAAACCACTGAAGACAACTTATTCAGGAGAGGATATGAGATAAAGGGAATACTCCTGAATTGCTGCTGGGGGTGTAAACTGGTACAGTTCTTTGGGATATCAGTATGGTGATTTCTCAGAAAGTTAGGAAACAACCTTCCTCAAGACCCAGCAATATCATTTTTGGGTATATACCCAAAGGATGCTCACATGTACCACAAGGACATGTGCTCAACTGTGTTCAAAGCAGCATTGTTTGCCATACCCAGAACCTGAAAACAACCTAAATACCCTTTGACAAAAGAATGGATAAGTAAAATGTAGTACATTTTCATAATTGAGTACTACATAGCAGAAAAAAATAATGACATCTTGAAATTTGAAGGCAATTGGATGGAGCAAGAAAACATCATATTGAGAGAGGTAACCCAGACCCAGAAAGACTATATTATATGTATTCATTTTTAAGTGGCTTTTAGACATATAGCAAATAAAACCAGGCGACAATTCACAATCCCAGAAAACCTAGACAACAATGAGGACCCTAAGAGAGATATACATGGATATAATCTATGTGAAAAGTAGAAAAAGACAAGATCTCCTGAGTAGTTTGAGTGAATGGCGACCATGGTAGAGGGTATAAGGGGAGGGAAAAGGAAGGCAGGAGAGGAGAGAAAAAATGTATGGCTCAATAAAGTCAATTAAAAAATGTAAAAAAGAAGCTGTGCTTGACTCTGTTCTTTTGTGTCTAGAATTACTTGTCAAGATTTCTTAGGTTATATGGGGAAGCAGTTTTGTCTTATTGGTGCCATTTGTAGGCTGAGACTCCTCATTGATTTCCCAGCTGTCCAGATCTGAATAACAACACAGAAAATATATCAATTACAACAGTATTTGGCCAGTAGTTTAAGTGTATTTCTAGCTAACTCTTACAACTTAAAACAACCCATAATTCTTGTCTGCGTTAGCCATGTGGCTTGATACCATGTATCAATAAGGCATTCTCATCTTGCTTCCCCTGTGTCTGGGTGATGACTGCAGACTGAGCCTTTCCTCTTCCCAGAATTCTCCTATTCTGGTCACCCCGCCTATACTTCCTGCCTGGCTACTGACCCATCAGCATTTTATTAAACCAATACAAGTGACAAATCTTTACAGGGTACAAGATCATTGTCCCAGAATAGATGTTCATAGAATGATTTGTTTTACATATTTCTTTTATGTCTACTGGGAGCTTTGCTTTTGCTTTGAGTCTTTCCTCCTTTTTGTTCGAAGTTTTCTGGCATGTTGTTGGAGGGCAGTAAGGGGTATAAGGATGTAAAGGAGGATTATTACTATTGGAGTTTCTAGTCTAAGAACTAAGATATTTTAGAATTACAATGTGAATAGTGACCTTTAAAATGTTAAAAGGACTGACAAAAAATGGTAAAGTGCTAAACTAAACTAGCATTGAATATTCTATAAGCATCAAGAAAACACTGGTGGTTTAAAGATAAATCAGCTAAAGCTTTGTGTGGCTCAGCAGGGATTAATATACTTTGAATTACTTTAAGCCTTTAGGCTCAAAGTAGTTGTTATACCAACTACATATGAATCCCCATGGAAGAGAACTTCCTGTTTTGTCTCTTTTCTTATGAATTTGTATAATGATCCATGCGGTATCAAGAGAGCCATGTGAAAACACATTGATTCCTCATGACCAAACCACATTTATGCCACTCATTTGGTTTCCACATGGTACACACTAAAGTGAAATTACCTATGTGCGTAGCATAACGGCTGATATGGAGCCTTCCTTGTAGTCTGGGAGTTTTCTGTTTCAATGTATGAGTTAGTTTTAACATAAAACTAATTATTTTTAATGAAGCAATCCTGCTTCTTTTCACAGAATCAGGTGTTTACAGCTATCTTGAGGTATCATGCTATGTTTTTTTATTTCTTCCTGTGTTCAGTTCCCGTTTTTCATTGTTCTAGCCAGTTATTTAATATACACACTAAAAATCTCATTGGAGAATTTATAATCATATGCATTGTCTCAGGTGCTAGTGAATGGCATCAAATAAAACAGGCCCAGTCTTACAAAGTGTTAAATGAAACTGTCTAAGAGTGTACATATCTCTTCTAATTTTTATTCCTCAGGTATTGTGCCTCCCTTTTCTGCTCATCATGTAATTCTTATTTCTAATCAAGAGCTTATTTTGAGATTTTAATCTACAGTTCTCATTCTATTTCATATTTCCTTTACTATTTTTATATTCATGTAGTCACAGAGCAAATGGAACATGCTGGGTATTGATCCAGTGAGACAAAAACATGGCATCTTAGAAGGAATTTCATTAGGACTCAGGCTGGTGAAATAAAGCAGTGATTCCCAACCTTCATAATGCTGCAACTCATTAACACAGTTTTTCATGTTGTGGTGACCCCCAACCATAAAATTATTTCCATTGCTACTTCATAAGTGTAATGTTGCTACATTTATGAACCACAATGTATCTGTGTTTTCTGATGTTCTCAGATAACCCCTGTGAATGCTTCATTGAACCCCAGGTTGAGACCCACTGTCTAAGAGGCAAAAAAAAAAATTAACTACAGGGAGCCCCTCCAGCTCAGAAAGTAAGCAAATTACTAGCTTCAGGAATGACTTGATTTATTAAATTTTCCCTTCCCAAGAATATAGAGCAATAATTAGGGTTGCCTGGAAGAGGCTTGGATCAACATAGTGTGGAAATTTTACTCTTCAACCTCTTGAGCTTCCTGCTGTCCGTGCAGTACATTCAAATTTCCAGCTATTGTGAGCTGGCATCCATGGTTGGGTGTTGCAAGTGTCTTTCAGTCAATTCTCCTTCTGTAAGGAGAATTGTAATACACTACATTCTTCATTCTGATTTTGTTTGCTGTGTCTGAGATTTTCTCTCATGTTGCCTTTTGTGCTGAAAAATTGTTCATGTCCTATAATTCTTTAACTGACAGAAACCAAGTGAGGTCAAAACCCTAGATGGGAACAATTATAGAAATAATGTCGCTTTTATTCACAACTGTTTCACGATAATGAGTACTGTTTCTGAACTTTCAAATATTTCCATCTCAAAGTTGACTAAATGATTGTTACAGGGACACTACTTTTTCTTCATTAACATAAATGTCATCTCTGTTATCTGTTTTTAAATCACACACATAATATAAATCTATTGTTATTGAGACAGCTTAAAAGCACAGCTGTCTAAATCCAATATTTTAGGACTAAACTTTCTAAACATTCTACCATTAAAGGCTTATTAGGTAATTTAAGGTAAATAATTTTACTTGTACACAAAAATAATACTAATTAAAAAAGCTTTCATTGAAAAAAGTAGTAATAGAAAAATAAATTGAAGAATATAATATTTTCCCAGATACAAAATTTAGAACTGGAGAAACAAATGATATTAAAGCACTAACATGTTTGTTCTCACATGGCTAGAAGAAAGGAATCAGATTTTACTATGACTACATTGAGAAATTGCTCGTAGCTAATGTTCTTGGGACTACTTCTCAATCTATCAAGAATTTCGAGTGCTGGTTTCATACAGCCCCAGCAGAAGTACAGAGTATTCATCTCAAGAAGATGATGGGTGGAAATCATTCACATCTAGAAATCATTTCAAGTTAGCACTGTCAGCATGAGCAATAGTTAATGGAAAAGTAGGCTGCCACAAAACCTTTAACCAAGTAATCAAGGCTCTTTTATGGTCCAAATATACTCCCCAGATATTGAAGTTTTAACTCTCAGTGAGATGATATTAGGAAGTCCTGCACCTGGCTAGTAGGTCTTCAGAGTAGAGTTACCATGAATGGAATACCATTATAAAAGCAGCTTCAGAAATCAACTTTACTTCTTCTTTCTTATGGAGGCATGATAGAAAGATCACTGACTTTGAACCAAGGAAATACAACACACATTAGATTTTCCACTGCCTTTGTCTGTGGTCATGAGAGAGGCACAGTTCTACACTATCACTCCCAGTAGCCCTAGGAGTTCTAATATTTTAGGGGTCTTGAATTAGGTCAAACCAAAATTGATGGTTACAGTACTGAAAAACTTTTCAGAACTAGTCAGTCTTGCAGAACAGAATCAGAGACTTGAGTAGAGATATTTTCAATATTGTTCTATGTGGTACCTAGGAGAGAAGAGCATAGGGAAAAATACACACAAGAGCATGGGTCTGCACTACCATATGACAGACCCACAGAAAGTTAGACAAATTAGGAAGGAAATACTGTCAGCAGCATTTACAATCAAATGTCTTTTAGCAGTTGTTTTTTCCTCAGCAGTCAACCAATTCAAAGACAACAATATAACAGTATCCAGATTTTCTTTGTATTTCCCATCTTTACATGGAAACTAAGCCAGAGTAGATGGGCGCTGGGAGTGCTAGGTTTTCTCCTCAACCCAGTTGGCTAGTTTTGAGTCCAGCTATTGTAAACGAAGGCTGCACTTTATTTTCCTGGCCACTCAGACCTGAATAATCACACAGAAACCATATTAATTACAAGACTATTTGGCCGATGGCTCAGGTGTATTCTTAGCTAGTTCTTACATCTTAAATTCACCCATTTTTATTAATCAATGTATCAACACAGGGCTGTGACCAACTGGAAGGATTCCAGCATCTTTCTCCTTCATCAGCTACATGGTGTCTGCCTGACTCTGCATTCTTTCTCCCTGCATTCAGTTTAGTTTTCCCCACCTTGCTCTATTTTGCCCTGCTGTAGGTCAAAACAGTTTCTTTATTAGCCAATAGTAATAAAATATATTTATAGCATACATAGGAGAATTGTATACCATCTCTCCTTTTCTCTCGAAATAAAAAAGGAATGTTTTAACTTTATTATAGTAAAATTACATATGAAAAAACAGGTATCAAGAACTACAGTTATATTATTTGTGAGTCTAAAGCTTCATAATTTCTTTTATCCTAAGGTAAACTGTAAATATTACAATCTTTTTTATAATGCCATTTATTATCTATTATTTATTTATTATTTATTATGTATTACTGGAACAAAATATTTTTGTTTGTGATTTGGAAAAATGTACCACAGTATTTACATAAATTTATATTGAATCTTATTTCGTACATGAACAATCCCTGAATTTCTTTCTTACAAATAAAGTTTTATTCATTTATTCTAAGTGGGCTATAAACACCTTTGAAAGTATTCAGAATCTTTAGAGATCAATAAATCACATGTGAAAAAAATTGAATTTATCTTTTCTTACCCTTCACCCTTGTCAGAATGGCATCATCAAGAAAATAAATGAAAAATTTTGTTAACAATGTGAAGGAGAAGAAACTGTGGTAAGAATGTAAAGCAGTGCAGTCAGTATAGAGATCAGCGTCTAAACTTCTCAAGGAGCAAAGGGAGGGATTATATGCTTTCCAGCTATCACATTTATGGATCTTGGCCAAAAGAATTCTCCATCCTTTTACAGAGATCTTTGCATAGTCATTCTTATCTCTGCTGTTTTCACAATGCTAACGAAATACCATCAGCCCAGATGTCCATCAACATTAAACAGATAATGGGAATGTACTATATATACACAATGAAAATTTATTTTCCAATATAGAAAAATGAAATAAAAATTTTCAAGAATGTGGATGGAAATGGTGAACATTATATTAGTGAGATAAACAAGACTCAAAAAGACAAATATTGTACTTTGCAATATTTGTACCAATCCTAACTTATAACAGCTAAACATGTGTTTACTACTACATTTATTAGCATTTACTACTGGTAGTTTATGAATCTGGAAAAGTACCCATATTACCCATGTTAATGGACAGCAGTGAGAATCTGTGGGATGGGATGGTGAAGACAACAGAACCCATGAGATTTCTAAGTGTGACAATATTAGGGGGATATAGGGACCAGGGTCCAGAGAGGAGAAAAAGAGAGAAGAGGATGTATAAGTGTATGTATGTATGTGTGTGTATGTATATGTATTTAAATATATACATAAGTGTGTATACATACATATAATTTATAAATATGACATTATGAAACATACTACTATGTAAGCTAGTTAAAATAACCATTAAAATATTTTATACATGTACCCTTTTACTACTTCATGTTATGAATCATACTTTCCTCTGAAATATAATAGTATGCTGATTAGTGTTTAATATATACCCAACTTTGAATCTGTAAATCTGTCTCATTCATGTTTTTATTCAGTCAATTAGGATTTTTATTGATTTCTTTATCTGTCTTATGAATGTTAGGGACAGACTAACGTGTATTTCAACAGTATTTGAAGACTTACAAATTCTCCACTGTCATAATTACATTGATGTTTCATCACAGAATCTTTCTGTTTAAGGCTCCCAGTTCATGTGACTTAAATATAATATGATAACAATCAATGCTATACTAAAAAAAAGACAATTTAAAATTCAACCAGATTCCCTAGTCTCATTCATGTTTTAATCTTCCATAATGTAGTGGGTCCTCTTAGAGGTATTTTTAAAAGTTGTACCCTTTTTAGGACTTTATTTGTACCTTCCAAAAATTAGAGATTTCCCTAATATTTTAATAAAAAATTATAAAAAGATAAAAAGTAAGAAAGTGAGATATGATCACAAATAAATACAAATAATTACTAATATTTTTCAAGTAAACTTTCTTTCTGCATACATATTAACACACATAAACTTACATATTTCCTGAGTCACTATGAAGTAAACAGTGAAGCCTGATGATGATAATGCTGCTGACATTTCTAGTAAAATTGACAAAAATCTTAGTATTACTTTCTCCATTTAGCTTTCAATTTCTGTGATAAAACAACATGCGCAAAAACAATGCGGGAGGAAAGGGATTGCTACAGGTTATAGCTTCTAGACCAGAGTGAAGGGAAGGCTGGCCAGGGACCTGGAGGCAAGAATTGAAGAAGAGGTGATAAAAAAAAAAAAAAAAAAAAAAAAAGCCGCTGCCAACTGCCTTTCTTGCCAGAGTTTGATCAGCCTGCTTTCTTAAACAGCCCAGAACCACCTGCTCAGAGAGCAGCATTACTCATCATGGACAATTCTCTGCCGTGTCA
This sequence comes from Microtus agrestis, assembly GCA_902806775.1. Classification (NCBI taxonomy): domain Eukaryota; kingdom Metazoa; phylum Chordata; class Mammalia; order Rodentia; family Cricetidae; genus Microtus; species Microtus agrestis. Next base: position 2,048,592 of record CADCXT010003491.1, on the reverse strand, counting down.
ACTATCAATCAAGAAAATACTTCAAAAACTTGCTAATGGGGCAGTTATACAGAGACGTTTTCTCAGTTGAGGGACGCCCTTGCCAAATACCTCCCTATTGGTGTCAATTGATGAACGACACTAATTATCCCATACATGCTCCTTGTGTCCGGGTTGTATTCAAATTCTCTGGACTACATTCAGTGATTTCCCATTACCTTTCAAAGGAGAAAGACAAAATATATGACTCACTTTTGTTTTCTTTAGTTCTTTTTGCTTTGGCTTTTGCTTTGAATTAGGGCTTTGCTGTGTAGCCCAAGATCTCTCTTTTTTCCTGAGTGTGCTGGCCTTATCTTTTCTTTACCTTCAGACTCTGGGAGTATAGACACAAAAACCAGTTAGTTGGTGCATAACCTACAGTATTATCTTTAAATCCATAGTATTGAAGATTTTATAAGATCAAGTCTATTTTATTTGAAGTACCACATTTTTGTTCTATACCATGCCATTATTTGAGTTTTTCTAGTTCATATATTTTCTGTAAATATGTAATCTCTCTAAGTCATACTTTACACTTTATATTATCACTTGTATTTTATAAAATGTCATACTCCACAACCTGATTGGCCCATAATCATTCATGTTTACTTTGATTGCATAAGGTAGAAACTCTAAAACTATTTAAAATAAGTATAAGCTTATTTTTTCCAAATTATTATGAAGATACATGCATGTTTTTTTTCTATGTCTTGCAATGGTGACTATAATGCTCACTAATGGTTCTTAAATAGTTACTTTATTTCTAATTCTCCTGTCATTTATTAGCTGATGTTCTCTAAAGAGCTTTCTTTCTTCAAAAAGACAAATAGCAGTTTTCCTTAAAAACCAATGAGACAACCCATTGCTTTCCCTTAGAAAGTAAATTTATATTTATTTGTAACTTCCCAAGACTTAGACCTATCACTGAGCTAACATGTAGATAACATGTATAGTGTTTAAATACTACATAGCATACCTTACTTTTCAAACATGTATCCTTTCTATATGATAAAAGCTTTCAATTCCTTTCCCTGATATTCTGAAATGATTACAATGTCTATAATCATCTCATTGCATCATAATATACTAGAGCTTCTTTTTTCTTACTATGCCCCAGTACTCCTTGACCTATCTTACCCTAGTATCTTCCACAAACTATCAACAATTAAGTTTCAGTTCTTATGAAAGCATTATTTTATATTCTACCTATGTCTGAAATCAGGGTACACTTATCTATGTGGACATGGTTTATTCCACTCACGACTAGTTCCATCTACGTTGTGGTGAATGACAGGATTTCAAATATATGATCTCTCAATACTATTCTATTCTGTATACATACATTTTCATTATCCTTTCCTCAGTTGGCAGAAATTTACTTTTGCTGTTTTCCTATCTTGGTTATAAAAATGCTTCAATGTCTGTGTGAGTTAAGAAAGATGATTACATAAAAATTTCATTTTCTTTACATGTTTATGTATCTAGGATCCCTTAGTCACATGGTAGCTACACTTTAAAAAAACCATATTGTTTTTCAGGATGGCTCTTCTAATTTATATTCACACCAACATGTGCAAGCAAGTCACTTCCTAGCCAATACTTGTTTCCTTTAGTCTTAGTGTTGTTGAAACAAGCTTATATATCTCTGTGTTTTACTCATATTTCCCTGAATAGTAGGGATGTTCTCTCTCTCTCTCTCTCTCTCTCTCTCTCTCTCTCTCTCTCTCTCTCTCTCTCTCTCTCTCTCTCTCTCACTCACACACACACACACAAACACATGCACACGCATACAAGTTGTGTTTCTTTTTAAAGAACTATTAAATAAGGAATACCTATATATTCCTTATTTGGTTGTTTTACTACTGAGTTTCTTGAGTTCCCTAAACGCTAAACCTTAAACCCTTCTCACCTCAGATACGTGTATGTGTGCATGTCTGTGCAATATATAAGTTTTTAATCATTTTTCCCATTCTGTATATTTCAGTTCACTTTATTTATAGTTTATAGTTTACTCTATAGTGAAAAGAATTCTAGCTAGATATAATCGCATTTGCTCATTATTAATTTTATTGTTAGTGCCTTTGGGCTAGATCCAAGAATTCTTTGCCTAAACTAATATTCTATGCCATTTTCATTATATATTTTCTATTATTTTTAAATCTTACATTAAGTCTTTATTGCAGTTTAACTTTATAATATAACTTGTGAGAGGAAAGGATCTAGTCACTGTCTGGATTTAGATATACAATTTTCCCAGGAATGTTTACGGATGACAGTAATCTCTCCTTTCCTTTATCCATCTATCTCCACTTCTCTCTCCCCTTGTGTGTGTATTATCAATAACTAGACGTAAATAAATAGGGATATTTTCAGACTGTCATAATGTACTACTTCTCTGTGTTTCTGATTTTTCTTTAGCATCATGCTGCTGCATTTTTATGTTTTAGTAGTCCAGTGTCTGTCTAGTTTTATGAGGCACCAGAATGCTATAGTCACAGGTCTGTGTTTGAAAGCAGGTCATGGCAGTCCTCCAGCCTTATTCTCTTTCCTGAAGATTGCTTTGTCACTCTGAGGCCTTCTACACTTTATATTAGGATTTTTTTCTATTTCTTTGAAGAATATCATGGCATTTTTATAAAACTGCAGATAGAGCCATGGAATGGGTGTACTTTAGCAACCTTAATGTAGTTTGTGAACCTGGAATGTCTTTAACATATGTGTTTCTCTCTTCAATGCTTCACAGTATTCTTTGGAAAAAATCTTTTACCTTCTAAGATAAATCTTTTTTACAGCTTATGTTTATTTCAGTTTCATATTTTATTTTTATTTACATAAATATTGAAGACTGAATTTTGTCTAAATATAAATTTCAAGATATTATAGAATAAATCAAATTCTATTGAATCTTAGAGTATATCATGACATTGATTAGATGACAATAAATTTAACTAATTTTTTTCATTAGTCTCAAGTATTGATTATTAAAAACTTTGGAAAATTATTCTTTGAAATGAATGTTATAACTGTTTGATTGCATTTTATTATTTTTTGTTAGCATTTCACACAACTGCAAGTTCTTTATGGGAACATCTAAAATATTCTTTTATGTTATAATTCAGTTTTCTGTTTATATGAAATGTTTTGGACAAAACAGAGCATTACAGTTGCTTGTAATTACTGTCTGCCTTATATTTCACATTTTTATCATTGATAATCAACATTATTAAACAAAATCTGTGCTGTTAGGGCCTAGTCCAGTTCTCATGTGCTCGAAGAGAGCAGAAGTGATTCACAGGATTACTGGTCTACAGAAATAGGAGCTCAAGTTCTTTTCGAATAAATTCCCACTAACTGTTTACCGTATCTGTATTCCCAGCTGCGCTACCTCATTGGCATTTGTGCTCGTTTTTAAGGATTACCAAGCACTAGCTCTTTTTACCCCCATCTTTTTGTTCAGAATTCTGCCATAATAGCCAATGGACTTGAATTTTAATCTACTCTATACTGCATTTTGAGCTGTTATGAACCATTTCCTTGTCAGGGTATCATTTTGTATGTCACATGTAGAATTTTATCTTCTGTATTGATTAAAAGTATTTTCTTTTATGATGGCAAGATGAAAGCCTGGTGTCAACAGATGCTATAACCTAGAACCCTAGATACAAAGACAGAAGAATCCCATCTTCAAGAAGAGCCTGAATTGCGTAGTGACATTGAAATAAGTTGCAGGTACATGATAGGAAATAAATAACCATGCTAAAATATTAGTTGACATTTGAATTTCCAGTATAATAGAGTGAGAGATTTCAGGGTTGTCACATGATTGTTTGTCCTACTTGCTAACATGCTCCTCTGGTTGTCTTATTTTCACTATACCAATAAACATGAAACAACCTTTTTAGTTGAGGAGGCATTTTTTCCTAGTATAGTATTGTCATGTTTAGCAAATATTCTCAAATGTAGTCAGACTTTCCTTTGTGGGACCGGCAACTCCCGAGTAATGACATGGAGACATTATGCATTACAAAAGCTTGGTCTTTAGCTTAGGCTTGTTCCCAACTCACATTTATAACTTAATTAACCTGCTTTTATGAATCTACATTTGGCCATGTTCCTTGTCCCTCTCCTCTGTACTTACATCTGAGTTGCTTAGGCCTTGCTGGTAAGGCACCTAGATTCCTGCTCCTCTTCCTCTCTCTCCCCACAAACCCAACCTCTCCTCTCCTGCCTAGCTATTGGCCAATCAGCTCTTTATTAAACCAATCAGAAGGTGCCTTGGCAAAGACACAGCTTCACAGTGTACATAAAGTTTATCCCACAACAATCATGCATTAATGTTTAAGTACCTGTTTAGTTTAGTCTTTGATATTTAGTTTGCCAATGTTGGGATTTTTTGTTTGATACCCACTCATATGACATTAAGCGTGCTACTCGGTTTCTCCGGCAGTTTTTGTTTTATTTGGTTTTTAGATTGATATAAGCACACATTTGCATATAATGTTTAAGACCTCCCTTCATGGCTGTCTTCACTGCAAATCTGAAATACCTTCTGTCGCCATTAGTCAACTTTCTAAATTCGTAACTGCAATTTCACTTTCTAAATTTATTATAACAATTAAATTTGAAGAATGGCATTGTCACTTCTTATTAAATTAGTTTTCTTATTCCTGTGCTTTTAGTGAATATTTTTTTGTCAAATTAAATTTAAAATGACATTCTTTTCATTATTTTATATTTTATTTGTAACAGGATCTCATGTTGCACAGGCTGGTCTCAGACTCTGTGCAACAGAGGATGAACTTAAAATTTGACTCATCCTGCATCTATTGGGATCACAGACTCATACCCAGGTCTTGAAATGTTAGAAATCACAACTAGAGCCTGTTATAGGCAAGGAGTTTATCAATGAAGCTGTAACACCAGCCCCCCGCCCCAAATTACTTTCTTTCCTCTGCAAATAATTAACATATTTTTGTTTAGATACTGAGAGCATGTTTAAACTATTTTTGTGAAAATCTGATCAGACTTGTAGACAATTTTTGAGTTAGCCATTCTGTTACTATTTTTTCTATACCTATTTCCCCTTGACTGTATATGTTTTTCATTTAAGTTGAATTTCCTTGGTTCTTTTCCTTCTCTTCTGTGATTCTATTGTAGTCTTGGCCTTGCTGTGCTCCCTTGTGTATACTGTAATTTAGTTTTCTCTGAGAAAATTGCAACTTGTACTTTCTTTACGGACTTTAAATTCTATTTCAAATCTGCCTGGTATTTGGGCATTTTTATTCTGAGAGTTTGAATTTCTAGTATCTATTACATGTGATTCTTATAAGATCATTGCATTGTAATTTTCCTCTACTTCATATCTTTTAGTAAAGGCTTTACAGTAGAGTTTTTATTCAATATTCAAGAACTTTCCTTATTACTTTCTTCTTGCAACTTCATATAAATGTTTAGTTTTTTTCTTTTATTCACATTCATGTGTATTGAACTTTCCCACAAATTATTGATAGGCTGAAGTGAAGATGAATATATGAACAGGTTGCTATCTGAAGAGAAATTATTTTTCCCATTTGTATAGTAGCACATTGTCTTTAATAAATAAATAATTTTGTCTCTGATACTTTTAACTTTGCTGGCATTACCTTCCTAGATATTTTTATTGCCTTCCTTAATCACGAATATTCTCAGTGCCTTATTTCCCTTCCACGTACTTTATTATCTACCTTTGCTATCATTCATGACAAGCAATTGGCAAGGCCCTTTATTACTAGTTCTTAGATACACAGTCAACCACATCTCAGATTGTTTCCCTGATTCTATCTCATCAAGTTTTTTTTCCCCTGTGGTCAAGCTTCAGTGGCCATTATCTCTATTCTACTTCTCTTGTTTCCGAGGACACCATTCTCCTTTCCTTGTGACCCTTACTAAAGTTCTTCTGTTGTGTTAACATTAATGACTACTACATCAGTCTTTCATATTTGTGGTTACTTATATGTGAATTTCATTTTTCATTATTATTCTGTTGGCAATCTTTGTGAATAATTGTAATTCTTTTACATTAGGGGCTTCATATTATAGATCTACATGTTTTCATTATTCTAATGCTACAAGAAGAGACATTATAGAAAATTAAAAATCCTCTATAAAATCTTTCACTTTTTCTGGGCAGTGATGGTACATGCCTTTAATCTCAGTTGTAGGGAGGCAGAAGGAGGCATAATTCTGTGAGACTAAGGCCAGTCTTAACTCCAGACTGAGTTCTAGGACATGTTCCAAAGCTGCATAGAGAAACCTTGGGTCAAAAAAATTTTTTTCGTCCCAGTCAACAGTCCTTGTTGTCAAGAGAGATAGCAGTTAACCTTCAAAAAAAATTTTCATGGTCAACGTGTTTGTAAAGTTTCTGCTGAAATAAATGATGCTTTCATTTTTATGGTCCAGTATGTATGCTCCAACATTGCTTCAGAAACTATTGCTTATATAAGTAAACTATACCAGTAGATTTAACATTTGAATTCATTTGTAAGCAATGTTCCATCTTTCTAGTAAGTCATTGACCTAATTTTTGAGAGGGATTACTTTATAATACACTAATTTCTCTACCTTCATTTATTTATGACTAGAAAATGACAGTTAATATAAAATGGACAAAACAATAATTATGAAAGTGCTTATATAATATTAATCTATATTTCTAATAAAAATCTATGTGTATTATGACATTTTGTTACCATTACTATGAAATGGCAACTAATTTTATAAATTTAGAAAGACATTGCCTGAAGCAATTGAACCAAAAGGTGAATGACTGGCTTCCCAGCTGAACAGCACAATCTCTTGGCTCTAGATCCTAGGCCCCAAGGCACACCCTATGCCCCTCCCTACCTATTATAGCCACACTATCTCACAGAAGGCATGATTCTGTGGGCTGGCCACTCTAAGACCATCCATTATCAGACTCTATCATCTACATGGCCCACTCTGTCCCCCAAACCAAACCACTCACCACATCATCAGTGGCCCTTGGAGGGACAGGTATGCCTTTACTGATTGGAGTATGAGATGAGTAGACACCACTGCAAGAATACATTCAACAAGATAAAGAGCAATATGGCACCACCAGAACCTAATGGTTCTACAACAGCCAGACATGAACATCCCAACACAGAAGAAGCAGAAGAAATTGTGCTTATAAATAACTTTATAAGATGATAAAGGCCCTTAAAGAGGTAATGAAAAATTCTCTTAAATAAATCAAGGAGAAGACAAACAAAAAGTGGGAAAAAGCAATTAATGTCTAAAAGAAATATGAAAAAAACAAGAAAAAGATTAAGCAGGTTAAAGAAACAGTTCATGACTTGAAAATTGAAGTAGAAACAATAAAGAAAACAGAAAGCAAGGGAATTCTGGAATTGGAAAATTGGGGTAAATGAACAGGAACTACAGATACAAGCATAACCAAGAGAATACAAGAGATCGATGAGAGAATCTCAGGCATAGAAATTATGTTAGAAGAAATAGATTCATTGGTAAAAGAAAACATTAGAGACAACAAAGCCATAACTCAAAATGCCCAATCAATAGCTGGCACAATAAAAAAAAACAAACTAATAATAATAGGGATAGAAGAATACCAACTCAAAGGCACAAGAAATATATTCAACAAAATCATAGAGGAAAACTTTCCCAACTCTAGGAAGGAAATACATATGAAGATACAAGAAGATTGCAGTATACTAAATAGACTGGAATGGAAAAAAGTCCCCTTCCCACATAATATTCAAAACACTAAAATACAGAAAAAGAAAGAATACCAAGAGTCACAATAGAAAAACATCAAGTAACATATAAAGGCAGACCCATCAGAATAACACCTGACTTCTCAAAGGAGACTGTGAAAACGAGAAGGTCCTGGATTTTATGAAGATAGAAAGAAACCATGGATGCCAGCCCAGACTACTATACCCAGAAAAAATTTCAATCACCATAGACAGGGGAAGAAAGATATTCCAAGAAAAAACTCGATTTAATCAATACCTATTCACAAGTCCAGCACTACAGAAAGAACTAGAAGAAAAACTCTAACCCAAGGAAGTTATAGGCTCTCATGAAAACATAGGCAACAAATAATCCCACACCAGCAAATCCAAAAGATATGAAACAAACACACACACACACACACACACCAACCAAAAAAGAACATAAATTAACGATCCCTGGTCATTAATAACCCTTAATATCAATGGACTCAATTCACCTATAAAAAGACACAAGCTAAAACAACAGATATGAAAACAGCATCCATCCTTCTGCTGCATACAAGAAACAAACCTCAACTTCAAAGGCACCAATTATCTCAGAGTAAAAGTTTGGAAAAGGGCTTTTCAATTAAATGGACCTAAAAATCAAACTGGTGTAGCTATCCTAATATCTAACAAAATAGACTTCAAACTGAAAGTAATAAAAAGAGATGAAGAAGGAAATTTCATATTCATGACAGGAAAAATCCATCATGATGAGCTCTCAATTTTTTTATTTATTTATTTTTTTCCATTAACAGCTTTAATTGGGTGTGGGGCAATAGAACTATTCTTAGCACAATTATGGGTGTGGGGTTCCCTGCAGGCTCCCCAGGGTGATGGTTCCTGTAATGATTTTTAGGGGGAAACGGCTCCCAACAGATCCCCCTTTCTCTTATATAAAGGCAGGTAGTTATTACGTGGAGAGCACCAGTCAGAGTCAACCATGGTGTCAGATCTAAAGGAGAAGGGACTGAGATAAGGAGAGACCCTCCTCTCGAGTGGTGAAGCAATTTACCTCTCCTGGAACAGAGGGGTGCCTGATGATTCTTAGGTCGAGTGGGGACCAGGCCTTTTTACTTTCCCCCTTACCCGTCCTAGAGTTTCCAGGGCCCTGTCTTAGGTAGGGGGGAGCTCTCAATTTTGAACATCTATGCTCCAAATACAAGGACACCCATATATGTAAAAGAAATGTTGCTGAAACATAAATCACGCATCAAGCTCCACACACTAATAGTGGGAAACTTCAACACCCCATTCTCACCAATGAAAAGGTCCACCAGACAGAAAATTAACAGACAAAAAAGGAAGCTAACAGATGTTATGACTCAAATGGGCTTAACAGATACCTATAGAACATTTCACACAAGCACAGAAGAATATACCTTATTTTTAGTCTGTTATGGAACCTTCTCTAAAATATACTACATACTTAGTCACAAAGCAAATCTCAACAGAGTCAAAAAATGGAATACAACCATGTATTTTATTAGATCACCATGGCTTAAAGTTAGAATTCAACAATAACACAAATTACAGAAAGTGTACAAACATATGGAAACTGAATAATATTCAACTGAATTACTACTGAGTCAAGGAAGAAATAAAGAAATTAAAGACTTTGGAGAATTCAATGAAAATGAATCCACAACATAATCAAACTTATGGGACAGTATGAAAGCAGTACTAAGGGAAAAGGTCATAGCATTAAACATCTACATAAAGAAATTGGAGAAATCTCACACTAGCAACCTAACAGCACACCTGAAAGCGCTAGAAAAAAAAAGAAGAAGCAAACACCCAGGAGGAGTAAATGCCAGGAGATAATCAAATTAAGGGCTGAAATCAATAAACCAAAGAGACCAAGCCAAAAATCAATGAAAGTGTTGATCCTTTGAAAAAAATCAGCTAGATAGGCAAACCCTTATCCAAACTAAACAAAAGCATATCCAAATTAACAGCATAAGAAACAAGAAGTGGGATATAATAACAGACATGGTGGAAATCCTGATTTCGTCAGGTCATATATCAAAAACCTGAACTACACAAAATTGGAAAGTTTAAAAGAAATGGACAATTTTCTGGAGAGGTACCACATACCTAAATTAAGTCAAGATCAGAAAGAGTTTACATAGAACTTTAATCCCTGAGAAAATAGAAGTCATTAAATGTTTCCAAAAAAAGAAAAAAGCAAAAAGCTAGGAACAGATGGCTTCAGTGCAGAATTCTCCCAGAATTTCAAGGAAAAGTCAATAACAATACACCTAAAGTTGTTCCACATAATAGAAACAGAAGGAACATTGACAAACTCTTTTTTACAAGGCTACAGTTACCCTGATACCAAAACCATGCAGAGATGCAACAAGAAAATAGAACTAAAGACCAATCTCCCTCATGAACATTGATGCAAAAATACTCAACAAAATGCTGACAAATCAAATCCAGAAACACATAAAATTTCATCTACCATGATCAAGTAGGCTTCATTCCAGAGTTGCAGGGATGGTTCAACACAGGAAAAATGTGTCAATGAAATCCACCATATTAACAAATTGAAAGAAAAAAAACACACACGACCATTTCATGGAATGCTGAAAAAGTTTTTAACAAAATTTTACACCCTTTCTTAATAAAGGTCATGGAGATATCATGGATACAAGAAACTTACCTAAGCACAATAAAGGCAATTTTCAGCCAGATAACAGTCAATGTCAAATTAAATGGAGAGAAACTCAAAGCAATTCCACTAAAATAAGGAACAAAGCTGTCCACTCTCCTCATATCTAGTAAATATCGTACTTAAAGTTCTAGTTAGAGGACTAAAACAACAAAAGGAAATTAAGGTGATACAAACTGGAAAGGAAGGAGTCAAAATTTCAATAATTGCAGATGATATGATAGTGTACATACATGGCGCCAAAAATTATTCCAGGGAACTTATATAGCTGATAAACACCACCAGCAATGTGTCAGGGATGTAAGATTAATTAAAAAAATCAGTAGTCTCCCTATATACAAATGATAAATGGGACATTATCTTTTTACAGTGGCCACGAATAACATAAAATGTCTTGGGGAAACTTTAGCCAAACAAGTGGCAGACGTTTATGACAAGAACTTTAAGTCTCTAAAGAAAGAAACTGAGAAAGATAACAGAAATAGAAAGCTTCTCAATTTCAGGAGATCCCATTATTTTATTGTTGCTCTTATTGTCTGTTATATTTAGGAAGTGGTCTCCTGTGCCCTGGCGTTGAAGGTTACTTCCCTTTTTCTGCCATATCAGATTCAGTGTGGTCAGATTTATAGTAAGATCTTCAATCCGTTTGGACTTGAGTTTTGTATATGGCAACAGATATGAATCTATTTTCATTCTTCTACAGGATGACATCCAGTTATCCCAGCACCATTTGTTGAAGATGCTTTCTTTTTTCCATTGTATAATTTTTGCTTCTTTGTCAAAAATCAGGTGCTCATACGTGTGCGGATTAATATCTGGGTCTTCAATTAAATTCCATTAGTCAATATCTTGGTTTTTATGCCAATACCAAGCTGTTTTCCTTGCTGTAGCTCTGTAATAGAGCTTGATGTCAGGGATTGTAATGCCTCTGGTAGTTCCTTTATTGTACAGGATTGTTTTGGCTATGCTGGATTTTTTTTTCTATATGAAGTTGAGTATTGTTCTTTTAAGTTCTGAGAAGAATTTTGTTGGGATTTTGATGGAGATTGCAATCTATAGATTGCCTTCAGTAAAACTGCCATTTTTACTATGTTGATCCTTGCTATCCAAAAACATGGGAGATCTTTCCATTTTCTGGTATCTTCTTCAATTTATTTCTTCAAAGACTTAAAGTTCTTGTCTAAAAGGTCTTTCAAATCCTTTGTTAGTGTTACCGCCAGAGACTTTATGTGACTTGTGACTATTGTGAAAGGTGATATTTCTCTGATTTCCCTCTCAGCTTCTTTATCCTTTGTGTATAGGAGGGCTACTGAGTTTTTTTGAGTTGAGAGGGCTCATTGAAGCTATGAATCTGCCCCTGTGATAGTACAGGGTGGTAATATATTGCAGCTCTTCAATAAAGGAATGGTAAAAGAAAATTTGACACACATATGTGCGCACACACACACACAGGTAGAGAGATAGATATGCAGAGAGATAGATGGATAGATAGAAAGAAAGATAGATGATAGATAGATAGATAGATAGATAATTTTTCATATTAAATGAAAATGGAGTCTGTGTCTTTTACATGAAAATGGATGAAATCAGAGAAAATCATATTAACAAACTGAATGTACCAAAGACAAATATTAGATGTTTTCCCTCATCCGTGGCTCCTAGATTTTATGTAGACATATAAATAATGCTTGAATAAGTGACATGAAAGTGGAATGGCAACTGTCTAGCAGGAATGGGTCTGGAATTTCGGGGAAGGGGATATATGTGAGTATGTCAATGTATATCATACACTTGAATGAAGATAGCCTGCAAGTCAGCATAGTCAAATCAAATACAAAACAAATTGACTATGAACAAGTAACATTGTCTAAAATCTAAATGTTGTAATAAAGCTTTGAGATAAATGTTCCACAATAAGAAATCATTAATAATTATTATTTTTCTATCATCAAACCTAAAAAAAACTATTTGAGTTGAGATAATCTATACTAGTACCAATTTTCTGGTTCTAACCACTGAGCCCTCTCCCCTCAATGGATAGATTTGAAAGAATGATCAGAAATCTCTAGGTAGATTTCAAGAAATTTGTCAAGAAATTTGATCAGTTTATTGCAACTCCCTACCATGAATACAATCATCCATACTAGACACACATCTGTATTTAGTATCACAGCATGGAGCTCTTTTGGAAACAACCGTCTGGAAAGAGGATATAATGGCAGGCTGTGAGCTCCTTCTGCAGTTACTGCTCCATGGCAGCTCCCTGATTCTGTTTGTGCAGATGAATTTTATTTATTTTTTATATTTCTTTACATTTCATGCAATAATTTTCTAATGAAATCAAATAAATGAGTTTTAGAAATGTTAGATTTAAGGTTGGCATTGATTTGTGAAATGTCTTTAAAATGCTTAAAATTTTGGCATTTATCTTTCCTCCAAGACAGCATTATCACATTAGGAAAACAGGAATCTATCAACATCTGGATCCTAGGGGAGATATTTTGATAGATTAAATGCTACCTCTCCTGTGTAAACCACACAAGAAGAATTTTTTGATAGAGAGTAACAAAGATTCAAATCAACTCACTTTTGCTTTCTTTCATAAAGAATAGATACTAATTAATTTAAGGAACATACTTGCCAAAATAAGAAATGGAAGCTGAATAGATGAATAGATTGTAAAGAACTTCTGACATGTCTATCAGATTATTTTCTTTGGGAACTATTGCAGTAAGGTGTTAGTGAGAGCAATAAAATCAATGCAAGTCTGTCACAATTTATTATCATAATAATTCAACTAATGTGGTGTTCTTCTGAACCTCTTTTTGTTACACATAGTCAGCTCCTTCCTGGGATATCATGTGGTCTTTTGCATAAGTCTGCTTCCTAATCCTTCTCATCAGTGGACTGGTTATAGAGGACCATAGTCCACCTTAACCATCATATTAATCTCATTAAAGCTGTGACTTTTATGTACACTCACATTCTGAAGTTTTGGTGGTAGAAGCTAACATATTACTTTAAAGAAGGATAGAATTCAGTATAGAGCAATCAGTAATTTATAATTAGTATGTAGCTATGAAGTCACTATGAATAACCACAGATTCACCATGTTTGTAAATCTGCTCTGAGAAGTTGAAGCAGAAGAATTGGTACTGAGTAAACAGATGGTGTAGAGATTTATGCTACCCAAGAATACCTTTATAAATGTTTTGCACTTAGAATAATTCTTCTCTGTCTCAAATGCAACAATAAAGACAGTTCAGAATAGAAAATGGTGACCTGGATAGCTGGTCTCACAAAGATGTTTTCTATGCATAGAGTGACTGTCTTGTTCACGACATCCACAGTCATGAATCCCAGGGCTACTGCTCTCTGACTGCAGCTGAGGTGTCAGTCTGTAATGCTGAACTCCTAGACACATTTATCAACATTGGCTAACATTAATGACCAGGGACTATATTTTAATCTTACATTTCATGCACAATTAAAAACAATTAAAACAATGTGGAATTCATATGCAAGTATGTCTTGAAGTAATTGCATATGCATTCAAATTTGAGAAATACTACTTAAGCATAATTCAGAGTGTACTCAGTTAACCTTTGAGAATTGTAATTTTATTTGCTTCTGTGCCTCAGAAACATAATTTATGTTAGCTTACCTCAACCACCATTCCTAAAGATAAACTAAATGTTTAAACTGTGAAACAGTGGCAAACCAGTACTGAAGTTGCCATTTCAAACATATATGTATACAGAAAAATTGTATTTATGTACATGTGTGTCTCAAAGTATTGCCAAGAAATTCTAAGACAAAAAGCAACCTGTCACTATCAACAATTATAAGCATCGAGGCAAGCTTTGTACTTGTGCATTGGTGTCTATCTTACACAGATATCGGTTACATGACTATAGAAGCCCATATTAGTCTAACATGAATTTCTTCTCACATAACTAGTTACCTCTGCTAAGCTTTACATACAAATTAGAACACATTCTGAGCTATGTTTTAAAATCTGGACTAATTTTGAGCAATTGGCATTCAAGTCTTATCAGGTGGTAGAGAGAACATATGCTCCTCCTTTTTCCTGTGATACTGTCGCCACATCGGCTTTTCCAAATCTCTGTAGGAGGTGTTCTCTACTTTCAGATGTTAATTTTAGAAATTCAAATGAGAAAGTAGTGTAAGTCCAATGTCATAATTTGCACTTCCTTGATACGTGCTACATTATTTTCCAACTTTAAATTATGTTGCTTCAGTTTTGAACTGTAGAGGTTATTCATGCATCTGTGATAAAATTCCTTTAAACATATGCATGTGTTAGCTGTGTATACACTAGTGTATGTTTGTGCACTTGTCTTTGTGTGTGATATGAATGCATATAGGTAGAACATAAAATATGAATATTTTTTCAGTATGGATTAACTTTTTATTTATTAATTTTGTGTATGTGTCTATGTGAGTATAGGACATGATTGCAGGTGTTTTTGGAGGTCAGGTAAGGGGATCTGATCACCTCAAGATGGAATTAGGTGTAATTGGGAACAATGTAATTCGAGTGCTATGAAGCAAATCAAAGTCCCCTGGAAGAGTTGAATGTGTTCTTAAGTATTAAAAGATAAGTGCTAACTCATCTTTTTCAAAGTAATTTAAATTTTCTTCTATGATGAGCACTCATTTATGTAATGTACAACAAAATTTTAGTTCAAGTTTAGGAAAAAATTCACAATTAATATTTTTCTTTGTCCATGTACAAATTTCACAGCTTCTGTCTATAAGTCAAGATCTATGGTCAATTTAAGAGTTATATAATAATCAGGGTTTTCTTCCATATTGTGCTGAATAGTTAATGACAAACAGACAAAAACTAAAGTCACCTCAGAGGAGGGAATATCAATTAAGAAAATGCTTCATAAGATGCACCTGTAGGCAAGCTTGTGGGGCACTGTTTTAATCAGCTATGGGGGAAGAGGGTAGAGCCCACTATGGGTGGTTCCATCCCTGGGCTAATGGTCCTGGGTTCTGTAATAAAGCAGGCCAAAGGGGAGAGTCCAATGATTTTAAAATGTGTATGGAATTTCAAACTATCTAAAACAAACAAAACAATTGTAAGAAAGAAAATAATTTGAGTACTTTAACAAAACCCTTCCCCAACCCTAACTTTTGACTTTTTAGAGCTTTTCTTAAGGTATAAGTATTATCTCAAAATTTATGACATTAATATATATTAATATATTGTATAAGCTATGAGATTGTAATATATATTGTAATATGTATTATGGAATAAAGTAAAACCTTTTCCCCAACATAACATATGTCCTGGCTTCCATCCTAATGTCAACACATGCTTAATTTTTTTCAGCAGTTTTAATTCAGTAGTTTTTTTCTATTATCCAGTATCTCTCCACAGCCATTGCTTCTTTTCATTGACATTTATAAAATTTAAAGTCAATAAAGCACTGTGTAATATATCTCTGGGGTCTTTAATACCCCTTTCTGTTAATTAAGCATGTCTCTTAAGTGAGATACCCCTTAAGTGAGTTACCAGGTAAAGGATTGTATATCAGGGCTATTATATCAAAATAGCATAGTGTATTAATTAAATACATGTAAAAAACATTTTAAACCAATTTATAGAATTGTTCTGTTGAATGTATATAGGTGGTGCCCTTGGTGCTTACAGCTGCTCTCCCTCCCTTTTTCTCTCTCCTTCTCTAAACCTAAGGATGCTTTGTAGAGGAAAATCCAAAATGTCTGTCTCATGTCAGAAGAGAGAAAGTGAGAAAGAGACTGAGAGAAAGAAACAGGCAGACAGAGAGAGATAGCTTAAGTTAGTTTACTTTGATACTATGAAAATAGCTGGTGGTTGTAGTGTCTCCTTTATAAAATCCATTAAAATCTCATGTAATTGATATCATTTTGTTAATGTTAAGATTCTATTACTATTTTTCAATGCTCTGCAGCCATAGTACAGATATGAAAAAACATTCATTGGACAAATGAGTATTCTGAAGAAGAAGCACAAATCATCCATAGAAAAATGACTCATGAAAAAAATTAAAATTTGCTAACAGTGTAGCACATTTTCAACAGAACAAAATTTTTATAAATCTTCCCAAATATTTATTTCTGCTTCTCTCTACAAACATAAAAAGCAATTGGTCTTTTTGTGGTCAAAAGTCAAAGCTGGCTTGGAAATTGGAGCATGGCTCTCTCCTTCTTTAAGCCCAAGCATACTTTGTAAAGGAAAATAGAAGAGTCACTTGGTATGGAACAGAATCTCATAATTCTTTGGTTTTATTTTGACTTTCTACACCTCTTCTTAAGGGATAAGTATTATCTCAAAATTTATAAGATTACTACAAGTGTATGAATATATATAAACTTTCTGTTGTAATACTAATGGTCATATAGAGTACTAACTAATTATAGAAATAGACTTCATCAGCTTCCTGTATGTGATTTTAGACTTGATTCTGAAACAATTAACTAGGAACTAAGTTTATGTGCCCTAGATATACTAAGTAGATTGTGGTCCTTTAACCTCTCTGAGATCTGCTGCATATGACATTTAAAATGTAAGTTTGCTGCAGTGAACTGTAACTATTCTTAATAGCAACCTTTGAAGTTTCTAAAAGGAAGATGTGTCAGATTAATGTCATTATCACAGTCCAGGTGAAACCATTGCTGTGACAAACAAAGATAAGTTTTGAACTACAAGGTTTTCAGGACAACTTCAAAGCTTCTAGATAAGAGGGTCCAGTCCCACAGCCTATTCTATCCAAGATATCAGACAAGCCCTGCACTTTCTGATTACACACAGACTGGACACCAAATGTTACAACTAGTTTCCAGTACTTGACCATTCTCTCAATTTTATCAGGATCCCCTAAAGAATCTGTTATACCCAGACAACAGGAAATAATTGTCAGAATACAATACCCAAATTCATAAGAGGTGGAGTAGGTAATTTTTGATCATTCTGTGAGTTATGGATATTCCTCATAGTAGTGGAATTGGTTGCAAATTATGGCTGGTTGTGATGAGGGAGGAAAGTAAGCAAGGGAGGTTGTATTTAAGGATCTATTTTGTGATATGGAAAGGAAAGGATAAAGGGTGGAGTATTGAATCTGCTTTAAACTAAAAAGCAATTATCAATATCAAATATTTTGCCTTCATATTGAGTTTTGCATGTTGATACAAATTTAAGGTTATTTTTGTTATTCTGTTTCTATGTTTCTACTCTTGTATAATGTAGTGAACCTATTCAACTCATTTAAAAATGTAACTTACAATTAAATACAGGTTGGTAGTTAGTAATCTAGAATAACATGGTTATGGTAGGTATGTTTTTAAAAGTTAGACAAAGATATATATGAGATTGATAGATGCCCTTCCAAACACTTAGTAGACATACAGAGTGACATTTAAGATGTTTTAATAACTTGGGCTTCTCATGGTAATGAGATACATCTGTTCCTGGCAGCACTAATTTAAATTCAAAAACAGATGATTGATATCAAAGAATCACCATATGGAGTTTCCTTTTCTTGTGGCAAAATTAGTCCCTGGGCAAGAAGCTGCCCTTGCCTTGACTGATGACAGTATGGTGTCCAAATTGGTTGAGTAGGACACAAAATAACGTGACTGTCAAGTTTTGCTAAGACAAGGTAGGACAGCCCTTCAAAATTTTTGCTTTACACAAAAATCTATCAGATATTCTAGGCCTGTAGACCAAAGATGGATGCCTCAACGTTGCAAAAAAATTTTGGGTTATTGTTTCATTTCTGTAGTTTGTAAGTTGTTTGCTCTGTACTTCCTGTTTCACCCAGTAATATTTTATCCTTGTCAGGACATTGATGGGGTAATAGATGAGATATTTATAGTTATAGTTTCCTTGGTATCAAATTCAGAAAAGAAATTTACAAAAGAGACATAAAGTGGTGTAAGAGTTCCTTCTGTTTATGTGTCGCTTTCATTAGTTAATGAATAAAGAAACTGTCTCGGCCTAGTTGATCGGCAGAACTTAGGTAGGTGGGGAAGACAGAACTGAATGCTGGGAGGAAGAAAGACGGAGTGGGAGAGAGAGACCATGAAGACGCCAGAATCAAACATGCTGAATCTTTCTTGGTAAGCATTGCCACGTGGTGATGCATAGCTTAATAGAAATTGGCTAAATCAAAATGTAAGAGTTAGCCAATAAGCGTATAAAGATAATGGGCCAAGTAGTGATTTAATTAATACAATTTCTGTGTGGTTAATTCTGGGCTAAGCTAGTCAGGCGGCTGGGATGAACAAGGAGCCTCTCCATGCAACAGTAAAGTGTATAAGGTTGAGAGACATAAAACCTTAAAGTGTTTATCTAAAAGAATGTTTTGGAGGTCTACAAAGATAGTTTGGTGTTAGCAATACAAGTTATAATAGAAACTAAATTAGGTACCAAATTTTGTATTCAATAAGCAGGAAAGATAATAGAGTAGTTTCTCTGAATTTGTCAAATACAAAAAAACTGGACATTGTGAATGGAATCCTTCCTTGATAATTGGTTTTATTATATGTAGTTGAACCGTTTTAGAGTTAAAAACCTTTCCTTTATATTTGGACAAATAAGGGGAAATGTTGGGGTATATTCTATTATATTGTGAACCCTGAGTCTGCTTCTGTATTAAATAAATATAATTAGCTTTGGGTCAGAAGGCTAAATTAGCAACTAGTGGACAGAAAGTAATCCTAGAACATCAGGGCGATCTGGAAGAGATAGAGGAATTCACAGAAGTCGTAGGGAGGGATTTGGAGTGGTGTGTCTGTATCTGTTTGGATGAGCAGCAAGATACTCTGTGCCTTTCAACCTCTCTGAGCTAACAAGATTTTACCTCAGTCTTTGACACTCAAGTTTTATTTATAAAGAGCATGATAAAGATTCAGTTAAAGTTACCTTTAGTAGCAGTGGCAGAGCCAGTGACTATGGAAACAGAATTCCCAACAGGCTGAAGCCCAGTCACAGGGGCTGCTGCCAGAGGAGCGGCTGCTAACTGCAGAACTGCAACTGCTGGGTGAAGTAGCAGTGGGTTAAGGAGCAGCTGCTGTGTCCAAGTTAAAACAACAAAACACTATTCTAAAAATAAAAGTTTCAAAGTCTCGAAAGACACCTTTTAACAAAAGATATATGGTGGGAAATAATCATAGGAAATGATGTCTCTTATATTTAATCAAGAAATCAATTTTTTTTAAAGTGAAATAGTACTTGACATGTCTTAGGGTGGTGAATGTGCCAAACAAGATCAGCAGTAAATTCTGGTAATAACATAGAGCAAGAACTCTACACATTGCTCTTGGTACAGATGTTTTGTCAGACAATATGACAGTTACTTGCAGAAACCACCATAGTTTGACAATACAATCCAGTAATCATGCTTCTGGGAATTTATCCAAATGAGCTAAAAATGTTCATCTACACAAATGTGTGAACATAAGATGTTGCAACAGGGTTTTGTTTTGTTGTTGATTTGTTTCTAAATTGCTCAATCTTGAAAGCAGCCAAGATGTACACTATGGCCTGAATCCATATGCTCTCCACCAGATTTATATTAAAATTTAATTGCAAATAAGTATTATGTCATTAAGGTTGAGTTCTCACCAATAAGATTAGTGACCTTGCTAGGGATAGATGCCCTTCTTCTCAGCTTTTGGGAGACAGAAACAGGTGGAAACAGTTAGGAATCCAACCCTAACTGCTCCACATAATGAGTTTAAAGATAGCAAGCACTATGCACAAAGACCCTGTCTCAAAGTCACAACAGAATTATCTGTGATCATTTTAAGGGGGCATCAGAGAGCTAATAGGACGTTTTCAGCACATGCAAAGAGTCAAGAAAGTACCACATCTGAGAAGGAAACCAGATGCAGAGCTACCCAATAACTTTACCATAGACTTGTCTGGCAAAATTGTGAGAAATTTATCTGCTTTTCAGTGTCACCAAACCAAATGTCACCAAGTTTAGGGTATTTTTTCATGGCAGAATAAATGGACTGAGACAATGACCATGGGAGGCAAATGATAGACTAGAATACCTAGAAATGGGAGAGGATTTACTGCCAAAAGGAAATGATCTGACTGGCTGTGACAAGATAATTTATATGAGAACTCCCAAATGAAAGAAATCTTGCCAATGGGATGTATTGAACACAAATATATGTATGGTATTCAGATAAAAATATAAAGGTATATAAAGAAAATGTAAAGATAATTAAGGATTTGAGAAAAAATAAAAGGAAATATGCCTAAGAAGACACAGAAGAATAATGAATACAAGATAATACATTTTTGTTCAAACTAAAGTTGTAGAATATATAATATAAAATGTGACCCAAAGTGTAAATTATGAATGCTTGGTTAGTATGTGTCAATGTAAATTCACCTATTGTGAGAAATGAATATACTTTTGTATAGAACATTTTCATAAAAAAAGAAGCTAGTCATGGGAAGTAGAGTTTTGTAGAAAATATCTATATGTCTCAAATTTATTATGTAATTAATCTATTCTAATGATTATCTTCAAAATATATATATCAACACATTTATGCTGTTTACTAAGCTATTGAATGTTCTCTGTGATTAACATGGACCCTAGACCAAAGTAAGCGAAAAAAGGGGGTTCACTCTGGGGATACGGACAGTAGATAAGCACAAGGATGAGTGGTTATCCTAGCATTGTTGGAGTCTGAATTTTCATTCATGTCTTATTAGGGGGCATGGGTTTTGTGAGAGATTAGATGGGTCTGTGCATTGAAAGATTTAGTGTGACTTCCATGACCCATGTGTGGTTGAACTTGTCATTACCTGGGACTAGAAAGTAGAATTTATCAACTCTCCATCCTTTTACTCATCTAATTATATCTTACTGTCTATTTATCTCTCACACCAAATCCCCCCGCCTGCCCCCGCAAAGGGATTTCCAAGACTTAGTGTTGAATATTAGCATGGCAGGGGTGAGCAAACCAGACACATGTCATTCCTGTTTGAAAGACTAGAAAATGCAAAGACCATAAATGCATAGTTTGATTAATATGTCTGAAGAAGAGCAGACCTCCAGAATAAGAAAATGGAAAATTTTAGATGATTTTAGACATCACAGTGGGTCTTATATAAACTACAGTGTTTCCAATGGGCCAGGGATAAAGGTTTAGAGCAGAAAAATGGTGTTCTGAATCTACGCGAACAGGTTGGGTATTGCATTTTAATTAGGTAAGAGAGCACCCAGGACAGATGTGGTGTTAAACCACTGGCAGGATGATGTGGGAGTGTCATATATCAATCTGTTGATTTCATTGGCTAAGCAATAAATAAACTGCTTGGTCCTGGTTGGTTAGAACAGAGGTGGGTGGAGTAAACAGAAGAAAATGCGAGGAGGAAGAGGAAGTGAGGTCAGAAAGCATGCAACTCCGCTCAGAGCCAGACGCCTCAGAGAGAGATGCCAAGAGATGCCATGCTCCTGTCTAGCAGGCAGATGGGATAGCTCAGCTCTCTGAAGCACTCTCGATGAAGCTCAGACCCAAGATGGACGTAGGCTAGAATCTTCCCGGTAAGTGCACCTTCGGGTGCTTACATAGATGATTAGAAATGGGTTAAGGGCAAGCAGTGCTTAAAGGAATACAGTGTCCATGTAATTATTTCGAGTAAAGCTAGCTGAGTGGGCGGCCGGGGTGTTGGGGACGCAGCCCTGCCGCTCATATTTCAACAGCAGGACAACAAACACCAGTTAGCACATTCTGTTTTATATTGTTTCTTTAATTTCTTCTTAGTTGATAATATAATTATATCATTTCCTCCTTCCTTTTCCTTTCTCTAGACCTCTACATAACTCTTTGATCCTTTTTAAATTCATGGCCTCTTTTTGCATTAATTGACTTTAGCTATACCCATAAAATTTCACTGCATGACTGCCTACACATAAAGCTGAAAAAAGGAAGCAACAATAGATTTGTTAATATGAATACCACAAAGCCCAAAAGGCCTTAGCATATGTTTATCATTGCCCAGGATTGAAAAAGTGGCGATTATGCACAGCAAGGTTATGCTTATGAAATTGTGTGAATCAGGCTGACTTTTGAGAGTAAAAATAGGAAAATTGTTGATCTTGATCTTATAGACTGAGAGGAGCCCAGATCACTCTGAACATGGAAGTCTCATTCTATAGAATTAGAAATGTCAAAAAAATTCAATGCTCTTTAAAGAAAGATTATGAGTCAGGAGCTCATTCTGAAGCACATGACAGTGGTAGTGTGGCTCAAACACAGGGGATTGTACATTTTAGGTAAACAGTCGCTGGTCAGTAAAAATATATTCCAGAATGTACTACACTCCCTTTAAATCTAGGTAGGAGTTGCAAAATAAGTTGCCAGCTACCTGAATCTGAAATGTAAAAAAGAAACTTCTGCTATAGAAATAAAAACTCAGACTTGCCAACATTTAGATGAAACTTAGGAACATCATGAGATGACATCACCAGAAAATGAGTAAAAATAGCACTAAGATGAATGCCAAGCTTAAAGTCAGCAGTAATCCAGAGTTTAGAAACCGGGAAAATGGAGAATAAATAGCAGGAAAGACTCAGCTAGAGTAGTGTGAAAGCCAAGAGTAAAACCGGGTGCCTGGCTTTGTTCTCTTGGAATCCATATGGGTCTAGGAGAGTTACTGAAGCAGAAACAAGATGAGGATGGAGAAGGGAAGGGAGAGAATGTGAGCAGCGGTAGGTTAAGAAGTTGCTTTATAATTTGTAGAAGTTGAAAAATTGGAAACCTGAAAGGAATGCTAGACATAAAGGAGAAGGGGTGAAAGGTCTCAGTATAAGTGCAGTCCGGAGGCAGGATTTCTCTTCTTTAGGTGATCTTAGGGCTTTTCTTAAAGCCTAGATTGATTGACTGAGACTATCCTTTTTGATGGTTTGCTTAACTCAGTTTACTAACTTTACATTTATTTTCTCTTGTGTACGCATGTATGTGTGCATGTATTCCTGTGTGGGTTTGTGTGTGTGCTTGAGTGCACATATGACCGAAGATCAGAAGACAACTTGTAGGAGTCTGTTCTCTCTTTCCATTGTATTTGGCCCAGGGATTGGAACCATTTTGCCAGTTTTGGTGACAAGAGCCTTTACCTAATGAATCACCTTGCATTCATTTGCTCTACTGATTTAAATATTCATATTTTTAAACAGGCCAATGTACTCATAAGTTACAGGCATAATACTGAAAAATATCTCCATATTGTTGTTTAGCTAAGGCAACACCTTAAATTAATCATATCCTAAACTGAATAAGGACTGAAAAATATATGAAGGAAAGGTCATTAATCCCAAATTCTGTGATAAGTACAATAAGATTGAGTAAGGATTTAACCTTAAACTGACCTCTTAGATTAGCCACAGAGTGGCTCACAGAGTGACTTATAGGTAGCAAGGAGAGTAAGGAATAAATGAGGAAATTCAAAGAAAGAAAGATATAGACCCACCAATTGCAAAATATTTCCTCCACGGAGCTTCAGAATAATATAAATAGCACAGAAACTTGATTGAAAGTCATGGTTGAGAGGTCTTTGGTTTATTTTTTTGCTAATAAAAATAATGTTTGTCAATGGGAATGATCTGGCTGAAATAACAGAGAGATTAGTGTTTTGAATAGTTGGAAAGGAAAAGAGGATTAAGTGTAGTATCAAGAACAACAGTAGAGCAAGCTGTTCGCCAGAACATGCTGGAAGTTAAGAATGCAGTACAGAGGCACAAAGGGATGATGTATGTTGATAGAGGTAAAATGCCCTAATCTGATTCTGTCTCAGAAATTGCACAGGGCTGTGCAGACTGTGCAGGTGCACAATTCTCTATACAGAAGAACTCCCTATGAACATAATTCTCTATTGTTTGCATTATGTAATACGTATCAATTTTATCTTTGACTTTTCATTTTGTGGAGCTTGGTAAAGAAATACATTCAGAGGAGATATATGATTCTGTACTCTTCTTTGTCAGCTCATCAGCACTGCCTTGGGGCCACACTAAATAGAGAATTCCAGCAGAATACACCCACCCCAGTCTGTGAAACTTAGAAAAAACCCAAAACCTGTGCAAAGTCAGGGATATTACAAAACTTGGATTCTGTCACATGCTCAGACTATACAAGTTCTTGCTTTCACCTCAAAATAGGTAGCCATATGTTAAGACCAAACATGATTTTGTAAGCCTATCCTTCCCCATCTTTCTTTGTTGTCTTGGCTGTCAGATTCACTGGAAATAATGATGTAAATACAAAAGGAAAAGACTGGATATCATACTATTCATTTCTTTTTTTAGTCTTCTCTTCCTCATCAGTAAGTCATAAACAGTGTTCAGATTCTACCTAGAATTCCCAGTGCTTATTTTTCTTATAGCCTATATCTATTCCTTTCTGACATACACTGACTGGCAGTAGCATTTTCCATGCAAGATACAGAGAGTAATGGAAATCTAGAAGTAAAATACCCAACTACAAAGAGAAGACCCAATATCAACAGATAGAATCACCTCATTTATCCTAACTATAGATGCCTAGACACCAGCACAAAGGTATAATCATTATCAGCCAAGGCAATATATCTCCATCATATACTATTAACACTGTTATACTAGCTAACTCCCTCCAATTCAATATAGCTGAAGCACTAAACAAGGACTGTAAAACAGTAGCTATGGTCATGTTCAATGACTTAAATGATAGAAATAAATGCCTTAATGACATCTGTGTAAACAAACAAATTGTAGGGTGACATAATTAAAGCTGTTCAATACAGGAAACTAGAACTAGAATTACACACACACACACACACACACCTGAGATAAAGCTGAAAATGATAAATTTAGGATGTTATACTAAAAGGCCAGAGGTGAACCTAACCAACAGAGTACAGACATGTAAGAGAATCACAGGCAAGGTAAAATTAATAGATACCTCAGTGGGAGAAAATGTTAGATCTAAAAGAAGAGGGTACAAAACATCCACAAAATCTAAGACACAATGAAAAAAATCTATAAAAATAGAAATAGAGAAAGGAGAAGACGTTTAAGAGAAAGGCACATATTTTTAACAAAATCTTAGAAGAAAATTTCTCCAAACTAAAAAGGAGGTGCCAGCAAACATACAAGAACTATACAGAATATCAAATAGACAGGAACAGAAAAGAAATTCTGCATGACAAATAATAATCAAAACACCAAGTATTTAGATCAAAGAAAGATTATTAAAAGATGCAAGGGAAAAATACCAAACAACAGGCATGCCCATTAGAATAATGTCTGACTTCTCATTGGAGACTCTAAAAACCAGAAGAACATGGATGCGTGATTTGCAAACTCTTAAGAGATCATAGATGCCAGCCCAGACCCTTATGTCCAACAAAACTTCAGTCATAATAGATGAAGAAATAAAAATATTCTGTGAAAAACAAAGTTAAGTCCAGTTCTACAGAAGACACTAGAAGCAGCAAGACTTCAGTATGAAGAGGTAAATCACACCCAACAAAGCTCAAGGAATAAAAATAATCTCAGACCAGCAAATAGATGGGGCCCACCATAACAGCAAAATAACTGGAAACAACTAACACTGCTCATTGATATCTCCATACTTACATGATATCAATTCTGAGTAAAAAGAGACAGACTGACACAATAAATGTGAGAACAGGATTTATTTTTCCTCTACACCCAAAAAGAAAACCTTAATATCAAGTATAGACTTCACCACAGTATAAAGGAGATGAAAGAGAAAGTCTGAGCAAATGGAGCTAAGAAGCAAGCTTCCATAGCCATTTTGAATATATTTAAACCAAAACTAATCATAAGAGATAGGAAAAGACCCTACATTGTAGGCAGAGGCTGCTTACTCATTTCCCAGTTGCCTAGACCCAAAATAGTCACACAGAAACTATATTAATTGCAACATCACTTGGTCAATGACTTTTATCAGATTTTTAGCTTGCTCTTATATCTTAAATGAACCAATTCCTATTATTTTATATTTTTATCACAATGCTCATGCTTTACTGTTAAGGCTCCAGTGACATCTTTCTCCTTCAGTGGCTACATAGCATCTCATAGACACTGCGAACTTATGTATATATCTCTTTCAGTCTGGCTATATTCTGCCATGCTATAGGCCAAACCAGCTTTATTCATTAACCAATAAAAGCAAGACAAATACAGAATGACATCCCACATCAACATACTAATTAAAGGGATAAAAATACCCACAAAGAGAATGTTGTGACTCTATTTATGCACCAAACACAAGGGCACCTACATTCATAAAAGAAACATTACTATAGCTCAAACCACATATTGATTCTCACACATTGATAGTAAGAGACTTCAAAACCCCTCTCTAACCAATAGAGAGATCATCTAAACAAAAACTACACATATAAATTCTCAGGTCTTTTGCTTTTATATTACAGTTTATTATTTCTTTGTTGGAGTACTTGGTGTATGTGTGTGTGGTTTGAATTGTACTTTTTGTTTCTTTGAATGATTTTTTTATTTCCCTTTTTGTTTTTTAAAGAGGGAGAAAGAAGTTCTGGTGTTACATTAGTGGGGATTTAGGGGCATCTGCAAGGAGATGATGGAGAAAAACCATGATCAGAATATACTGTGTAAAAATATTTTCAATAAAAATAGAAGATGTAATAAACAGGAAATGACAAAATAACACTTGAGTTTTTATTATATACCACCTCTCCTATTCTAGCACAAACAAAACATAAACACTTTCACGCAGTATAAAATATGAATTGTGTAATGTTAGTGATTATGCATATGGTTTTAACTTCTAATATTTGTGCTCAAGACTAGCATTCTAAAATTTAAAAATGTTGTTGGATCTATGGCATTTAAGTTTTCTGCTTATGTATCCCAGTATTAAGTACTAAATTAAAAAGCATGTTGTTTTGAAGCGGAACGTAGACAAAAAAGCTAGTGACTTAATGTGCTTTTTTTCCCACAAGAAGCCTTGAATTTTCTGTTTGCTGCAGGACCTGTAAATTACATAGTCAGCCTTGAAATAGTCAGTAAATGATCATCTGAGAAGAAGAATTAGGGAGGAGGTTTTCAGTGTAAGGAAAGAGGAACTGTTAAACAGTCCTCAAGCTGCGTGAGAGTGAGGATATGAATAACAAAATAAAATATGATTATTGGGCACCACTGAAAAATAATTTGAGGGTAATGATCATATTATAAAGACTGGCCAGTCAGCACGACTTTATACTCATTCCAAACATAGTTATTTGTGAAACGATAGGCAGAATGGGAAATAGCTGAGTATATAAGAAACAGAGTAAAATAATTATAATAATTAATGTAGAAATTTATTTTTAATAAGAAAGGAAGTATTTTAGGGATCTAATGAACATAAACAAATCATATATTCAAATATATCCTTATTTGAGTAATGGGGGTGGAGTATTAAATAAATTGATCCTGACAAAAGGAAGTAGGAGGTACACTGAATTTTGCGGGGAGATCATGGCAGTCACTAGATATAATGAGCATGAGGGGAAAATCATGAGAACATGACTGTGGAGGAAATTGGGATTAACATTGGATTATGCAATGTGAAGTACTAATGTTTTATGTTGCAAGTGATAAATGAGAAAATGGTAGTGTGCCCAATGACAAAGCAAAAATGTTAAAGATTGTTACCATAGGGCATGTTGTGAAACATAAGTGATGTGAGAACATGAGAGTTTTCAATTCCAGAGTGAAAACTCTCTGGAGCAACAATGAAGATCAACGAATAAACAAATTCGACCAGTCCCAGCACAAACGTGGCAAATGTTCATGAGAAACTGGCTGGAGTTGAAATGTTTGATACTTGACATGTCAGAGAAGGAAATCAAAAGAATCTAAATCAATCAATATGCTTAGAGGTGAGTCTTGATTTGAGAAGCTATGGCTTCCGATAGTAACAACACAAAAATTAATAAGGACCAGAGCAAGTCCTTCCTAGGAAGAGCAGTGTTGACAGAGATGTAAATGTTAGAGATGGGTGG
Organism: Microtus agrestis; assembly: GCA_902806775.1. Taxonomy (NCBI): domain Eukaryota; kingdom Metazoa; phylum Chordata; class Mammalia; order Rodentia; family Cricetidae; genus Microtus; species Microtus agrestis. Next base: position 2,020,031 of record CADCXT010003491.1, on the reverse strand, counting down.
GAATAGTGAACAGAATTCCAGGGCTTTTTTAAAATCTCCATGACAGAAAATTCAGTTTCTAAATTTAGACATTTCATACCCAGTTTCCACTCTGATGATATTCAGAGAAATGTGAATTTTTAACTATCTTCATATTGAGAGAAATAACAAATAATATTTTTAAAACATTAACTAACTATATTGTACTAAAGGCATTTTAAATGAATTTGTATGTCAGTATCTATATTAAAATTAGTCTTTGGTCATCAGCCTAGTCTAGTTAGCAGTTATAGGTCTGTTGTGTTGGTGGGAAGCTGAGCAAATATACAACGTCTTGCTGCTGCCTACAATATAAAGCTTCACTCAGATAAAACGGGGATTCTTGATATCGCTGCAGAAATTTCAGGGTGAACCATGTGAAACTGAATCAGATTCTCTATATTGGTTTTTGTTTGTTTATTAGTTTCTATTTTATCTACTCCACTTGAGTAATGTTTCTTGTTTCTGGTCTTAAGAGTTCAAGTGTGTTGTTAACTTGCAAATATGAGCTATCTCCAATTACTTAGTTCTATGATCTTGCCTCAAAAGACTTCCTTCATTTTGTAGCATAGGTTTGTGTAAGTTGCTTTCATTTTTATTCAATTATAAAAGTTTTAATGTCTTTCTTACATCTTGATATATGTTTATTCAGTAGTGAGTTTCTAAACTTACTCCTTTTTCTGATATTCACCTTTAATCTGTGGTAGTCAGATATAAGAAAGGGTGTTATCTCAAATTCCTTGTATCTGTCAAGACTTATTTAATGTCTAATCATATAGGAAATTTTGAAGAAAGATCCATGAGCTGCTGAGAAGAATGTATATCCTTTTGTGTTTAGGAGAAATGTTCTGTAGGTATCTGTTAGAATTGTTTGATTTTGTTTTAGTCTTTGTCTGAATGACCTGTTTATTGAGAAGTTTGGAGTATTGAAGTCATCCACTATTACTGTGTGAGGGTCAATATGTTCTTTTAGCTATGGTAGTGTTTCTTTTATAAATATGGGTGTGCTTCACTTTGGTGTGTAAATGTTTAGAATTCTAATATCCTTTTGGTGGATTTTTTGATCAGTATTCAGTGTCCTTCCCCATTTCTTCTGAATTTTTATTTAAAGTATATTTGTCAGACATAAAATTTCCTACATAGGCCTGTATCTTGGGTTTATTTATTTGTGATATATGTTTCATTCCTTTTACCATGAGATTAGGTCTATCTCTCATAGTGAGGTTTATTTCTTGAATACAGCAGAAATATGGATCCTGTTTTCTTTTCTCTCTCTTTATCTCACTTTCTTCCTTCTTTCCGTCTTTTTTTCTTCTTTTCGTTATTTCCTTCTTTCTTTTTTCCTTGAAGATAGATTATTCTTTATCTATTAGCCCACCATAGTTTTTCCTCCATCCACTTCTCTCTTCCCCTCCACCTTCCCTCACATCCATGCTCCCTTCAGTTCCGTTCAGAAAAGAGCAGACAACAGCTAAGAGGATAAAACAAGATACAATAAGATAATGCAAATACTGAGGCTATGTAAACTAACACAGCAGGAAGAGTTCTAAGAGCAGGCAAATAATTCAGAGAAAAACATGCTTCTACTTTTAGGAGTCTGACAAAAGTACCAAGCTAATAGCCATAACATAAAAGCAAAGGTCCTAGTGCCAACCCTTGCAGGGTCCATGCTTGCTGCTTCAGTCTCTGTGAGCCCACAAGAACTCTGCTTAGTTGATTCTATAGGCAATAAACTCCTGTTTTTCTCCATTCCTTCTGTCTCTTACAATCTTTCCTTCCCTTCTTCCATGGAGTTTCCTGGACTCTAAACAACCTGATATAGACCTCCAATTCAGACTCTCTTTCTTGACCTAATATTTATCCCTGGGCCTTTGAACCCACTTTTATCTGCTGTTGGAGGAAGCCTCTCTGATGATGATCGGACAAGGCACCAATCTAGGGGGTACAAAAGAATATTATAAAGAACAATTTTATGTTTTTCCTGTTGTGTTTGGTTCTACCTTTGGTTTCTGAGCTATCCAGTCTCCAACCCTTGCCATCCAGACATTGTAGTGAATGGATGCCCTCTCTTGACATGGGCCTAACGTTAACGTGGACAGTAATAAGCCATTTCCACAAGCTTTGCACCACCAAGAAACTACCACAGTGAATCTCAACTTTCCCAATATTGTGACATTTTTAAAAAGTTACAAAATTATTTCATTCCTAATTCATAGCAATTATGCTACTGTTATGAATCATATTGTAAACATTTGATATGTAGAATATATGATATGTGACCCCCCCAAAAAAAGTCTCAAATCACAGGCTTACTACTGCTGTGGTAGCCTATCTTTCAGCAGGACCCTATTGTAAATCAGAGGATTTGTGGTTGAGTTGGTGTTTGAGTTTCTCCTTTAGCAGGCTGCAGAGTACCTTCCTATACCAAAGATGCTAGAATGTATGGGTGAAGGCTCCTTGCAGGCACCAGCTCTACCTATCCAAATTCAATTAGCTGTGTTGATGTTGTCCTCAGAAATGGAAATGGGGCCTCCTCTGTCCATGTTTGGATCCTGTTTTCTAACCCAGTCCCTAAGCCTGTTTCATTTTAGTGGTGAATTGAGGGCATTAATGTAGAAAGTTATCAATGAGGAGCATTTATAGATTACTGCTATTTTATAGTAATGGAGTGGGTTTCTCCATACCCATTTGATTTACCATATGAGATTATTTATTTTTTGTGATTTCTTGGCTGCATTTAACCACTTCAGATTGAAGTTTTTCCTCTACCACCTTCTACAGAGTCAGATTCATGGACTGGTACTGATTGAATTTAGTTTTATCATAGTGTAATGTTTTTCCTCCATCTATTGTGATTCATAGTTTTGTTAGTAGTCTTGATTGGCATCTGTGATCTCTGAGATTTTTATAGAAAATCCATCCAGGTCCTTTTGGCTTTTAGAGTCTCCATTACAAAATCATATGTTGTTCTAATGGGCCTGTGTTTCTATGATACTTGGTTTTTTTTTTTTTGCAGGTTTTAATATTCTTAATTTTTCTGAGTATTTTGTGACATATTATGATGTATCCCAGTCAGTTTCTTTTCTGGTTCTCTCTATCTGATATTCTATATGTCTGTTTCACCTGGGAAGTCATATTTGAAATAATTTTATTCTATGATTTTGTTAATAACATTTTCTGTGCCTTTGATCTGCATTTATTCTCCTTTCTCTATACCTATTATTCATACATTTTATCTTTATCATAATGTCAAAAACTTTTTGGATGTTCTGTGCCTGAATATTTTTTATTAGAGTTAACATTTGCTTTGACTGGGATATCAATTTTTCCCTCTTTGTCTTCAACAATTGAGGTGTTCTCTTCTATGTCATATATTCTGTTGGTGAGGCTTTCCTTTTATGGTGTTTTTTGATTTTGTACAATTTTCATTTCCAGTCTTTCTGTGCACTCTTTTTTCCTTTTGTAATTCTAGTTTTACTTTCTTGTCTTAAACTGTTTTCATTATTTCATTCCACTATTTGTTGTGTGCTATGAATCTTCCCGAATATGAAGATTATATGCCAGATTACAGCAAGCTGTGTTGGTTAGTTATTGCCACCATAACACAGTAAAGTTATCTGTGAAAAAAAAATCAATTGAGGTATTGCCTCTGTTGTAGCTAATCTTAGCTGTCAACTTGACTACATGAATTACTTAAAACCCAGGCATCTGATCATGCCTGTGAAGGATTTTCTTGATTGGGTCATTTAAGGTGAAAAGAACTACTATAAATCTGGGCTCTACCTTCTGGTACTAGCCTATATAAAAGGACATGGGGGAAGTAATCTATTTATTTTGCCTGCTTATTCTTACTCTCACTGGTGAGTGAAAAGTTATTACTTCACTGAGATTTATTGAAATTCCAATGTATTTTGAAGACCAGCTGAGACATTCAGCTTCCCAAACTGAGCAGCCACAGAATACTTATCCTCTTCATCATGAGAAATCTGTTGCTGTACTAGGGAGACCATAGTCTTTAGGCAACTATAGTAAATCCTCTATTGGTAAATATAGATCTATTCTAATGATTCTGTTTCTCTAAAGAACCCTGGCCAATACAACCTCAATCAAACTGATCTGTGGGCATGTCTGTAGGACATTCTTGATTAAATATTGATATATGAAGATCCATTCTTACCATGAGTGGTACCACCTCTGGGCAGGCAGTACTGTGCTGTGGAACAATGGTTTGTACCCTGTCAATTGTATTTTAATAAAATGCTGATTGGCCAGTAGCCAGGCAGGAAGTATATGCAGGAAAATAAGGCAGGAAGTAGAGGAAGGGCTACAAGAACAGGAGAATTCTGGGAAGAGGAAAGCTTGGTCCACAGTCATGACCCAGTCAAAGAAGAAGTAAGATGTGACTGCCTCACTGAATAAGGTACCACGTCATATGGATAGCATAGACATGAATAATGGGCTAATATAAGATATAAGAGTTAATAAGAAGCCTGAGCTAATGGGCCAATCAGTTTATAACTAATTAGGTAGACCTCTGTGAGTTCAAAGTCTGATGGCACACACCTTTAATCCCAACCTGGAAGGCCAAGACAGACAGATCTCTGTGATTTTAAGGTGTGCTGGCACACACTTTTAATCCCAGCACTTGGGAGGCAAAGGAAGGCAGAACTCTGTGGGTTCAAGGATAGCCTGTTGTACAGAATGAGTTTCAGGAAAGCCAAACATTCACAAAGAAACCCTCTCTTTAAAAGCCAAAAATTAAAAATAAAAGAAATAGAGTTTAAAAAAAGCACATAAAGATTAAAATACACAGAGAGTCTGGATACTGTATGTTATTATGTTCTCTTTGAATTGTTTGCATGCTGAGGAAGGAACAACAGCTGCTAAAAGATTTTTGTTTATAAATGCTGCTTAATTAATCCAAGATAGGTATTTTGAAAATGACTTGACTTCAAAATTGAAGTCAAAATGTATGTTACTTTGAAGAAGAAGATTTTGTTTTGTTTCCACAGGAAATGAGAGGCTGTGGATTCATTCTGAGTTAAGAAAAATCAGGTTTGACCAAAAAGGCCACCTGAGAAATCTCCAGTAGGAACAGATGGCCCAGATGTCTGAGTTCTACATCCAGAACAGATTCAAGACTGCTGCCTGAGATGATCAAGACTCACAGCATACTCCAGTCAGGACATAATCATAATTCAAAATATTCTTTAGGTCCCCATAAGATTATCAGCATCTCCAACAAACATGAAGTAGCCTAGAAAACTACACCCACATTCCCAAAATATGGACTATGGATATTTTCCTTTGTTTAGAATGTTGGTTACAAGTTGTTATGGATAATGGTCAGGAGGAAAGCTAAACAAAGGATATTAGATTCAGAATTCTTGTTGTTTTTTTAAAGGGGGGAAGCACTGTGGGAAAACGGTTTGTACCCTATCATTTGTATGTTAAGTAGCCAGGCAGGAAGTATAGGTGAGACAACAATACAGGAAGTAGAGGCAGGGCTACAAGAACAGGAGAATTCTGGGAAGAGAAAATCTCAGTCTGCAGTCATGACCCAGCCACAGAAGAAGTAAGATGCGACTGCCTCGCTGAATAAAGTACTCAGCCACGTGGCAAGCATAGACAAAAATAATGGGCTAATGTAAGTTTTAAGAGTTAATAAGAAGCCTGAGCTAATGGGCCAATCAGGTTATAACTAATGTAGACCTCTATGTGATTTCTTTGGGATTTAGTAAACCGGGCAGGACAGAAACCCCAACCCTACTGGCTTACAAAAGATAACTAGCTGAGTAAGCTATAGAAATCAATTCATTCATAGTTTCCAACTTGAGTTCCTGACTTCTGGTACCTGTTCAAATTCCTTCCTTAGCTTCTTTTAGTGATAGAGTATGATTCAGACTTACAAGCCAAATAAACCCTCTCTTTTTGAGTTTGATTATAAGCATGGAATTTATCACAGAAATAGACAGCAAATTAATATACCAACCATTTTTATACATGATTATGGGGACTATGCAGCAACCTGTTAATCATTTTCAAAACTCAGAATTTAGTTCCTAGAAAGTCATATTTGGTTGACTTCATTTTTACTGCTTTCTATGTACATCATTCATGAAGAGAGAGAAAAAAAGGAAAGACTAAAAATATTTGGGAACTCATTAAGTTTAACACACTTCAAAGAATAACTGTATCTTGTCATTTTACGATATGGAAGCTTTAAATTCAGCCTGTTTTCTAAAACAAATGCATCAATTATTTTTATCACCTTAACCCAAGCTTTTGTTGACCTCATTATTTTGAAGAAGAGACAATTGGAAACTTGCCTATGCGGGACAAATTGGATGTTTAACTTCTCAATACCTCAGAACCTTGTTTTATTTGTAATATAATTTGTAGCTTGTTACAATGACATATTATTACATATTTAAAGAATCTATGCTTATATGTGAGGGGTTCACTCTCAACTACATATAGAAATAAACATACCCCATAAAACTATAAAGATATAGAAAAGGCAATCTTGGGATGGACTTTCTGATACAAAATTTAGTTCCCAAGCAAAGATATATAATTTATACATTGATCACAATGAACCATTTTTATTTTCATGTGAGGACAGAAGAAAATTTCAGGAGAACACCAAATATTTGTCTTGATGTCAAAGATGTTGAATTAAGAAGAACATGTGGAATTTTATATGTATGAAGTTATAGTGACCATATTTCAGACTGGGCTAAGTAATTTAAAGATCATTTAAAAGACCTCACAACTGTTAAAGTTTCTCTAACATATTCTCTCAATACGTTCACTTTAGAAAAATATCACTCCCCAGGACCAACTGAAGTTCTCATCAATTAAACTAATTGACACAGCAGGCTTATCATACTTCCCAGAAGTGAATTGGAAGACTGGTTCACAAACAAATAACTATTAAATCTTTTGAAAGCCCTCCCTAGTCAACTGATGAAATGTGAATCTTCAACATTACTCAGAGTGAGAATGTTAATAATACTAAATCATCCTCCAAATAACCAAGTGCTGTATCAGTGTCAAGAGGTAGGTGCTCAAATAAACTGAAAATTTGATGTTAAAATACCAGGAATTCTTTGTGTGTGTGAGTGTGTGTGTGTGTGTGTGTGTGTGTGTGTTTGTCATCCATCTGTCAGTCCATCTACCTATCCACCCATCTATTTTAGGTATCTTATATAGTAATATGTTTCCATATGTCTTTTGTAAAAATGTCTTTAGTGTTAATTATCTCATTTTATACTCCGTATGCTCTCTTACCCCAACCCATTCCATCCTTCCTATTTATTATTCTCATTTTCCCCTTTATGTAACTGTAATCTCAAAGGAAATACATTTATCTGAAGAATCAATGCTAAGATCTACATAGGAGAAAAAACATACTGTTTGTCTTTGTTAATTTGAGTGACCTTACTCAGAATGAGGATTTCCAGATCCATCATTTTATTTTCAAATTCAATCATTTCCTTTTAAAAGCCAAATAATATTCCATATGAATATTTTTATTATATACCACTCAGTGGACGTCTAGATTGTTTCCTTTTTTAGTTATTATGACTAGAGCAGCAGTGCTCACGTATGAGCAGGTTTCTCTATAGTAGTATATAGAGTCTGTTTTAGTTTGTTTTATATTCTTATAATAAAGACCATGACAGGAAGCATGGAGAAGAACGGGTATATTTCTTTTTGAAGTCCTATTCCCAGTTCATCATTAAGGAAGGTCATGGCAGGAATTAAAGTAGGGCAGAAACCTGGAGATAGAAACTGAGGCAAAGACCATATAAGAAAGCTGGACACTGGCATCTTATCTTTCTATGGCTCATTTTGCTTTCACTCTTTTACAATCCAGGACCACTAGCCCAGTTATGGTGCCACCAACATAAGCATTAATCTAGCAAATGCCCCACAATCTTGCCAATCTGATAGATGCACTTTCTCCCTTGGGGTTCCTTATTCCTAGGTGACCCTTATTTATGTTAACACAACAGCTAAGCAATATAGAGACTTTTTATTCAAGCCCAAGAGTAGCTTAGCTGGATATTTTGATTCCCTGGTTAGTCTACATGCTACAGAGCAAGCCACATATCCAAGAATATTTGGACATCATGAATTAAATTCAATGCATTTTGAAAAAGGAGAACGTGAAGTTGGATAAGTTAGAAAGTTGCAATGAATCTGCATGGAGTTTAAGCAGAATATTGAAAATGATCAAAGTATATTGTATAAAATAACGAAAGAATTAATAAAATATTGCTAGATAAAAGAAAAACTACCAGGATTTTTACTCTTTGAGATTTTAACTTTTTACTTTATTATTTTATTAAATCAAGATATAAAATATTTATATACCTTTTGCTCAAATTAGATAGTAATTAGTAAGTTCTGATATGGTGTGCTATTATCTCTTTTTTATTCAAATTTAACATTCTGCTAAAGACAAATTAAGAAAAATGAATTAAAATGAAACAGCACAGAATCCAAGTTACAAATAACTTTACATAACTTTTAAAGTGAAAATTTTTATTATAGAACTAAGACTCATTTGGACTCTTTTTCTGAAGTCATTCCCTTATGGTATGATTTCTCGTTTTATATTTTATGCAAATACTGAACTGGCCTAAAATTGGAAATTTTATTTGCTTTCTCTATGTGTTTTATTATTGGTAAAATAAGTGATATTAATATTGACCTGAGAAAGTTTTCAGGAAAATTGAAAGTAAGAAAATACTATAAATGTTTCGGCATCTGTTTTCTGACTGTTGTAACAAGCCTAGCATGTGCCCACTGTCATAAACAGACTATCTACTATAAAACCAAAATATAGTTAAGTTGCTTTGTGTTAAACTTTAGTCGCAACAAACAAAAACGTACCTAAAATTTTAACATTGCCATAACAATAGCCGATTATCAATTTTATTCCTTCTTGTCTGTTTTATATGTCATGTATTCCCTTTTCCTTTCTTAATACACTGTTTAAGACTTCTAGAACAACATTGGCAAGAGTTGTATAACTGTTATTTTTGTCTATTTCTCCATCTATAGAGGATAATCATTCTTGTTTCATTATCTGTGATGGTAATTATAGCGTTGTTTGCTACATCTGTTCTTTGTTAAGTTGAAGAAATCTTTATCTTTTAGTACGTCTCTTGGAGATTATATTCTGAACAGTGTTTATTCTTTCTAAATGCATGTGTTTCCCCATCATTATAACTTTCCATTCTGATTTTCCTTCTGCAATCTGTAGCTTATTTGATTACACTGACTAATTTTCAAAACTGCCTTATATCTCTGAAATGACAGTGTTTATAATCTTGTATGCATATGTGTAATATCCATGCAACCCTCATTATGGGATGGTAGGAAAGATTTGGTGAATACTTCTTTCTCATTGACTTATTCAACTTTACCCCAAATCCAGAGGTATGCAAAATTACAGATAGCAGGGTAGCCGCCATTTCTTATTTGAGACAGGAAGGATAGCCATTTTAACATTATGTCTGATCCAAAAAGTGATAGCCGTTTATGATGAGGCTGAACCTTTCATATTAGAAAGCAGGGGGCCTCAGAATTCCACCCTGTCTTCCTCTTTTCTACCTCTTCTTCCTCTTCTTGAATGCTAGAAAACATTCTCCAATGGAGACTCTGTCTGCACTCAGCTCCCAAACTTTCCCAGGCTCTTCATCGGGAGGGGGATGTGTTTAACTGTATTGGGTAACGCTGTTGGTTTTCTTTGGGAATGAATAACAACTTTGTCTTATCCTGCTGTTTCTTTTTTTGTTTGTTTATTTGTTTATTGTTTATTGTTATTTAACCAATAAACTCTCTGATCACCCAGAAGACAAATTTTCACTATTTTATCATTATACACAGTTATATTACAAATTTTATATGTGAATAAATGAAACAAATAATCTAAAGTAATTAGAACAATGATGGTCAAAGTTTTTGACAGTAGTTCAGATTAGAAATTTATGAGAAAATATAACAAAACAATCTGATTGTTTATACTAATTCTCAATCTGATATCATCAAGAATCATCTCAAAAAGGACCATGTGGGTGTGCCAGGGAAGGGTTATTTAGATTAGGTTAATTGAATAGAGAAGACAAGCCCAAATATGGCACTTCTATTGCACAGTTATGGGAACAAAGAACTGAGCTACTAGCAGCCCTCAATTCAGGCTGTTTCCTGGTTGAGGATAAGGTATGAACCATGCTCTCCACTGGAACTTTAAAACAAAATAGAGTCTTTGTCTCTTAAGTGCTTTTGATGCGGTATTTTATCATAGACACAAGAAGAACAAATCTAACAAATAACATAATTGGTTAAATAAATAATTGCATGCTAATAAACATATAGTCAAATAATAGTTTGTTAAAATAGAAGTTAAATAACAACCATTAAGAGAAAGTCATTTAACCTTAAGAACTTTGAGAAATTATTTTGTCAACAGCATTTTAAGTGGAGTGTTTCCTTTGTCTTAAATTTATTTTAATAATCATCTCTACTTTGTCATTAATAGATAAGTGTGGATGATTATTAAAATAGCTACGAATGCAAGGTCAGTTCAGCATTTTTAAGTCAATGCACCCTTCATCTTCTTAAGTAGAGATCAAGCCCTGTTTCATTCAGCTTTCCAGGATGGAGCAGATGTGCTGGGTTCATCTAACACGTGCTAACTTTGCTGAAACAAGTCACATTGGCATGGAAGCTGAACTGTGCTCTTTTGGCTTGAGGACATGTGGTAACAGTGTGACAATATCACGTTGTCAAGAGAGAAGTCACTAAAGGTGAAGTAAGCCGTTTTTAAGAATAAAATGATTTAACTGAAACCAAGGTTTTAGATTCTGGATATACAAACACTGTGTATTTTTGCTCTTTAAAAGTGATGATGGGAAATACCAGATAACATAAAACTTTGAAGTGATATTCAGGACAGCTTAATTCTATTCTGCCTAGGTACACTTTAACTCATGTGTGCTTTAGTGGATTATCTCAAAAGTTTTGGGAGTAAAAAGATACATTTTCCAGTGTATTAGCCTAGGACACAGCAAGGGTTTAGGTATTGTAGAAGCATGTTTTGTGATCACTTTCCCAAAGATAAATTGTCTTTTTGGTTAATTATACTGTTTGTTACTTAGCTCCTTCAGGAGGTGATACAGTATACAGTGAAAAGTTTAAGTAGAATATTGCTGTTTAGGAGGAAACCATTGGTCTCCCCTGCTTCCTCATACCTATTACGTTTCCCCAGCATAATACGGGTCCCAAAAAATAGAATGCATTTTTCTTTTGGTGGGTGCAGGAGCTTTTGTTTTGGTTTGGAGATAGGGTCTTACAATGTTCTTCAGACACAGCTAGCCCTCGCTGTGTTGTTGAAGAGCACCTTGAACTTCTGACTCGTGGAAATTCTCCTGTCTCACCCCTTAATTAACAAGTTTATACATATGAGTTACTTCATTTAGTGTTTTCTATAATGATTTTGAGATAAAGGTCTTACTAAGTCCCCTGGTTTCCTCTTACTCTCAGTATGTAACTCATGTCGTCCCTAAATTCTCAATCTCCCTGCCTTAGTGTTCAAAATAATGGGATTATAGACATAGATCATCCTACCAACCCAAACATAGTGCTTTTAGCTCAACCTTGAAATATTATATTGGGCCATAGTTCAAGTGGAAAGGATTTCAAAAGCATTATAAACTGGACATCTTCTTTTAAACTATTTTTTCTTTTCTTTATTTCTTTGTTTGTTTTATATATAACATAATTCTTTATTAATTCTTTGGGAATTTCACATCATGTACCTCAATCATATTCACCTGCCAGACCCTCCCCATCTGCCCCTCACACCTGCAGCATCTCCTCCCAAATACATTAAAACCAAAATGAAATGAACACAAAAACCACCTCATGCCTTCCTGGTTTTCTAATTTTTCCAGCACCTTTTTGTTTGTCCTAGTGGCACTGAGAGCTATGGTGTGTGACATAGTATACCCTTCTGTCCAATCAGCCCCCCATACAAATGTTCATTACAATGTCAGTGGTCTGCTTCAAGGCCTCTGGCCTCTGACATACAATCATTGCTGGAGCCTCACCAAAGCCCCTCTTGGATATCCTGTTATTGTTGTGAGCCATGTGGCTATCCTTCAGCAGGACCAGTCTCTTCACACGTTACAGCATGTGACAGATGGGGTAGATGTTAGTGTAGGCCAACCCAAGGCCAAGGATATTGGTCTGTGTGGTAGCTGAGCTGGTCAGTCCAGGATATAGAGACCTGAGGGGAGGAGAAGAGCCACCTCTTCTAGGTCCATGCCATTGGTGATAGGTCTACCACTCCCATGGTAAGGGGTGGGGACATCTCTTCTGATTTTGGGGTCATCTGTCCCATGAGGGGCAGGGCCAGCTATTCTAGGGCCAGTGAAGGGCAGGGCCAGGTCAGCATGACCCTCAGATTTCAACATGCATGGCTCCTATGGACCCGGTGGTGCATGGGTCACACATTTTAATACAGACAACCAGCAACAGTGGGACCCCAGACCAGACATGAACCTCAGCAGCAGCCAATCCCAGTTGACACTTGGCCCTTCTGGAAACACAGATTACTCAGATCAGCAATTACCCCAGTGGCATCACAGACTTATGACACCAGCATGGCCATAGGTTGTAGCCTTAGACCATGGGCATCGATGTGACCTTTGGTGGTAACATGGGCCCAGTACATCCATATAGACCCCAGCTGTGGTAGGACCACTGACATAGACATGGTCCTTAGTAACAACAATTTCCAGATATCTACATGTCCCTTGGCCACTGAGTGGCATAGGCCACTCAGAGCAGTATAGCCCAGGCAACAGACCCTGGCTGCTGCAGGCAATGGACTCGTGCATGGCCCTAGGCAACATCAAGACCTTGGGTGTCAGCACAGGCCACTCACATCAGCCTGTTCCTCACTGCCTTTGATTCTTCAGTTTGGCTTTCTTCCATAGCACATGAACCATTCTGCTTCTCTTTCTCTCCCATTTCTCCATCATATATTTGATCATCAAAATGGCGCCTACCTGTCCAGACCTGTAAGGTACCTGAATGGCCTATGGATGTATTAGCCAAAATTTTATTTCTTTTTTTTTTAAATTATTTATTTATTTATTTATTTCCATTAACAGCTTTAATTGGGTGTGGGGCGATAGAACTATTCTTAGCACAGTTATGGGTGTGGGGTTCCCTGCAGGCTCCCCAGGGTGATGGTTCCTGTAATGATTTTTAGGGGGAAACAGCTCCCAACAGATCCCCCTTTCTCTTATATAAAGGCAGGTAGTTATTACGTGGAGAGCACCAGTCAGAGTCAACCATGGTGTCAGATCTAAAGGAGAAAATTTTATTTATTTTATTTATTCTTCCCTCATACTCTAAATTCGAACTACAGCTTCTCCATTCGCTCCTCATCTCCATTTCCCCATCTCCTCCATTTCCCCATCTCTCCCATTCCCCCTCTCCCTCAGATCCACTGTTCCTCTGTTTCTCTTCAGAAAGGATAAGGCCTCCCAGTTATATCAACAGAACTTGGTCTAACAAGGCGTATACTTTCTTATCAATGCTGGAAAAAGTAATCCAGTAGGAGAAAATATAAGTAGGCAAAAGATTCACCCACCATGTATTTTCCTCCTGGTATGCTGACAGCTTGAACTTCAGTTGCCACTTGCTACTCCTCGGACATGGCCACCCAAATTTATTTTTAGTTTGCCTTAATCTCAAATGGGTGTTGAATTAGAGATTTAGGATCTGGGGAGATTGTCAGGTAAACAGATTTTTTGAGCTTCCAAGTTTTGGAATTTTATTTACCTAGCTTTACAATTTGCCTCATGATCTCTGTAGAGTCCAGGAAAGAATCCAGAGCATAAAGGAGAAACTTGAAAGCTGTAACTCTTTTTAGGGTACTTTTCCTTCAGGAACTGCATGTGAAGGGATGACAGTTCCTGAGTTATTATCAATCTAGGGTATAATATTATTTTCTACTTGTTTTAAACTTACCTTGCCCACTGCATCTGAATTTTAATTGTTATATACTGCTATGTTTATATAAGTTACACATGGGAAATATCAGGCTTTGTCTAGCAAAGTTTGCTTTACATCACCATCTCTGCTTTACACAAAATGCTAGTGTATTATAATTAATCAAATATAATGAAATAGAGGACATTCTCCAGACTCATTACCCCTAGATCTGAGTGTTGTTAAAATGATTCTATAATTTAAGGTTGGGATTTTTAATCAAGCAGTTTACTCAGTGGTGTTATGTAAGCCATGCTGTGATGAATAAACCACATGGCTCCAATTGACCATATAAAAATATGATTGCTGAAATATCTATTCATATCAAATATCTGTTACCCATGGCTTTCTCAACATGGCTTGAAACTCCAGCCTCTTTAAAAATTAATTTCAATTGTTTTCAGACCAGCAATCAAATTTGGATCCTATAGCATACCTGAACCTTTTATCAGAGATTCTACCACCTAGCCACTTAACCACAAAGACAGAACTCTCTTTCACATAAGAGTTTAACTCTCAATTAAACTATTTTTCTTATCACTTCATGTAACTAACAATGTTTGGTTAATCATCTGTTATTTTTAATTGCAAAAAAACTACTCGTTTTCTTTATGGGAATACTATTTCATGCATGTACCACATGGCATTCAATAATTGCAGAGAACAAGGTGAAGTTTTAAGTACATTAAAGTATACACTCAAAAATTGGAGGTCATGCCAGGCGGTGGTGGCACATGCCTTTAATCCAAGAACGCTGGAGGCAGAGGTAGGCAGATCTCTGTGAGTTCAAGGCCAGTCTGAAAAAAAAATGAACTGGAAGTCACTTTATATTGCCATGGAAACCGAAGCACTGCAGTTGGAAAGAGAGTGTTCTCATTTTACTTAATTATGATCAACATATTTTAAAGTCTATGTTTGTCAGATATATTTCCAATGAATAGCTATTCTATATGGTAATTTCCAAAGTTAAATTTCTAAAGAATAGTAAATAGTATTAGTTATGGTTAAAAAGTCCATGTGTTGTAATTTAAATAATTTAGATTTAGAGATGAGAGGATATAAAGTGGACTCACCTTTATAGAGCCTTAATTAGTAACGTTTGACAAATAACTTCTTGGAAGTTTTATTCTCCTCTCCTATAAAATGGGACTGATGATATAAATCTAATCTCGACACATAGTTGGGCAATTACATATAGACATTTAACGAACATTAATAATTTATTTTTTATGATTTTTGTAATTCAGAGCAGTCAATTTCTCTAGGTATAATAAAAGAAAGACTATAATTATATAATATTATTATATTAACATATCAAATATTCAAAACACAGAGCTTGTTCCTGTAACATTTTCATCCTCCCTCCAGGTGTAGAAGATAGGAATGTGTTATTTCAACTGTTGTTATTCATATGGCTCCATTTGTTTGCCATATTGCCATAGGTAGTTTGACCCCGTGATTAAATACCTTACACATGTGATTCCTTTAAACCCTCAGAGAATAAACTTCCTGATGCTCTGGCTCTTCATCAACATGACCTCAGGTTATAGCTCAGATCACATGGCCTTCTGTAGTAACACTACTTCTGGGCTGTCACTGGGAACCATCTTGATGCTGCTGGCTCATGTTGCCCCAAATGCCATTTTGATGTCCTTGGCCTGTGATCTCTTGTAGGGCTATGATTGTGTCCTGGGACTGTATTGTGGCTGTTGGTCATGTTGATACCATGGTCTATACTGCAATTGAAGACAATTCTGGGCTCCATGGTACTTGCTGTCACCAGAAACCGTGTGAAAGTCCATGATCTGTGCTTGTATTGACTGTAAGGGGCAAAGAAGCTACTTTTGTGGTGGCATCAATGACTGCAGAATGACAGTTGAGAAAGAGGGCCATGGAGATATGTGATAACCTTATACCCTCTCTCCTCCAAAAAGTAACAGTCTGTATGGAAAGCCATAAATGAAAATTCTTAACAATTATTATAAGGGTGCTAAGGTATTGCTTTCCACAACTGAGGCCTTTTGGCAGGGGTGTAGGTGGGGGTGGGCTCAGTTTTCTTTAAGGGAAATTTGACCCTGCTGCAGTATGTTAATTTTTTTCTTTTTCTTCTTCCTTTTTATTTTGGAATAGGAGGTCTCAATGGTACGGATGGACTTAGAAAGGACTGGAATGTGAATGTGATCAGGGTTCATGGTGTGAGACTCTCAAATAATCAGTAAAAATATTGTGTTAGTCAAAAAAATCCTATTAATTAAACTTTAGTACACCTCATTTTTAGGCCCCACTCTCCCAGGTTCATGTTGCCACCTGAAACCACGATTTAAATCTTTCTTTTCCCCTTACACATGATAGGTGACATTGAACAAATTGCTCAGAGTCTCTGGGTTCTGCTGTCCTTGTTCTATAAAATTGGGTCAATGAAAGCACAAAGTCAATAAAATTCTTAGAAAATACTCTTCTATGGACTAGCTACAGTGTTAGTTATGCAGTTATTCTTAGAATGACATCTAAGGTTCATACAGCTAAACACGGAAAAATAAAGACAAATAAAAATGAAAATAAGATATCAACCTACAATTTTTAGATTATCAAACCCACTTCAAATCCAAGCTTACCATTTAAAATTTTGTGAATGAAAATGTGGTGTGAGCTTTATATATTTTATTTAATTACACAAAACCCATGTAAGCTTTATTTGTGGAAGCACCAACCTGCGATAACAAGAAACCTGTAGCAGGTGGCAAGACTTCTTTTGGAGTCATTTTCTAGGTTGCTGTACCCATGACCATGAGGTCCATAAATTTCTGTAGACATTTTAGGCTTTCAAGACCTGTGCCCAGTGTGGAAAAAAACTACATTCAATTAATAAATAAGTGATTATTACCAATAATCTTTTTCTAAAGGAATTATAAACACTGTCACAACAGTAAATATAAGAAGTTCACTGTATCACTTGGATTTGTATTTCTACTCAAATTAAAACTTTTCAAAAAGGCTACAGGCAAGATAAAATTAAGATAAGAAACAAACCTATAACTACTAGTGAAATAGAAGCAGCACTAAATATTCCTCCACCTCAGCAAAAATAAAAAAAAAACGCCCAAGGACAGATTTCAAAGAGGCATTAATGCCAATAATATTCAAATTATTCCAAAAAAAGAAAGAAAATGAACATTTCCCAGTTTGTTTTGCAAAGTCACAGTTACTTTGTTGTCCAGACCACATGAAGACCCCCAAAAAGAGAGGGAGAATTACAGAGAGACTAAATACTCTTGTGAATATAGATGCAAAATTTCTCAATAAAACACTTACAAAATGAATCCAAGAACACATAAAAAATGTCATCCATTATGATCAAGTAGGTCTCATCCAAGAGGTGCTGAGAGGTGGGAGAACTGGGAGGAAAAGAGGGAGAGAAAACTGTATTCAGGATGTATAATCTGAAAAATAAAATAACATTTCCAGTAAAAAGAATGTATTTTTAAAAACACAGAATAACTTTAAAGTTGTAAGAAATAGTGTATCTGATTTCATTTGTAACACATATTTTTTTTATATGATAAAATACTCACTTTTTTCTTCTGCCTAATATTTTTTAGGGACCAAGACTCTCGGATCCTGGACAGAGATTAATATTTCTTTTCTGCCATACTATGAGGTAGGTGATCCACTTGAGTTGAAATTTATGGAAATATAGATCCTTTCGCTTGGTGTTCATTCGTTATAGTGGGGCTAAATTCTTCACAATTGTCTCATATCACGTCAATGAGGATGTCATTACTATTGTCATTTTTGGAAAAGAAAAACTGAACTTAAGAGATTTCTCTCTATTGCCAAAGGCCATCTGTGCAATAAGTATTCCAAGACCCAGCAATGCCACTTTTCACTATATATCCAAAGGATGCTCAATCGTGCCACAAGGACATGTGCTCAACTATGTTCATAGCAGCTTTGTTTGTCATACCAGAACCTGGAAACAACCTAAAAGCTCCTCGACCAAAGAATGGATAAGGAAAATGTGGTACAGTTACACAGCAGGAAAAAGCTAACAATATCTTGAATTTTGCAGGCAAATGGATGAAGCTAGAAAACATTATTTTGAGTGAGGTAACCCAGACACAGAAAGACAATTATCACATGTACTCACTCATAGGCGGATTTTAAACACAAAACAAAGAAAACCAGCCTACAAACCACAATCCCAGAGAACTTAGACAAGAATGAAGACACTAAGAGAGACTTACATACATCTAATCAACATGGAAGTCGAAAAAGACAAGATCTCCTGAGTAAATTGCGAGCATGGGGACTTTAGGGGAGGGCTGAAAGAGGGAGGAGAGAGGCAGAGAGGGGAGCAGAGAAGAATGTAAAGCTCAATAAAACTCAATAAAAAAGAACCACAAAAGATAATTAACTTAAATCCCCCTATTCAAAATATGTGCTTTTAATACCGTTATTATCCTGTTGAATATGTTGGGTGGGTAAATTAATCTTAGATTTAGGATTTATAATGTTGAGCTGAATTGGGAACTCCTGTACATTTAAAGTAAATTTAGCACAATTATCAGATTTTATTCTATGTTTTCTTGTGTAAAATTTCACATAGAAATCTAAAACTAGATTTTAAAAAAAAATGTCATATTGTGTCTTGAGAATATTTTATTAATCTGAATATGAATACTACATATTCAGTGCATTCTCTACCAAAATTTTAATAATACTTTTCATAAAAATAGAAAAATAGTCTAAAATTCACATGGAAGCAGAAAGACTTCACAATAATAAAAGCATTCCTGAGAAGAAAGAACAGTCCTATTGTATCACAATATGTGGTGTCAAGCTACACCAAGAACCTTAATAAGACAAACAGAATGATGTTGGCACAAAAGTGGTCAGGGAAACTAGAGGAATATGATAGGCCACAAATCATAGGTTTCACACTTATTTGGATATGATTTCTAACAATGAAAACATATTTTCTTTAAAATGTGATTCTATGGAAATTAGACATTCAAATGTAGAAAAATTAATGCACCTTGTATAAAAATCAACTCGGAATGAATCAAAGACTTTATGACATGGAACATTAAGAGTAAAAGGGATACATACGAAAAATGTTTCAAGATACATGACGAATCCATTGCTTTTAGAGCATGTGCTTCCATACCCAGAATTTTTACAGGGGTCTCAAGGATCAAATTTAGGTCTTCATGCTTTCATAGGAAGCAGTAAAGAGTCAATCAGATATTCCTGCAGCCCCGTTCATTATTTTTAAGTGAATCACTTCATCCTGAGGATCTTATATATCCCCTATATTAACCCTTTATCAGATGAATGCTGTGTAAGTCTCTCCTATTCTATAGGTAATATCATTGTTTACAAACAGTCCGTTATAAAGCATTAACTGTATAATTTTCTTTAATAACTTTATGGTCTTAGTCTCATGTTTGTGCCTTATAACATATTTTAACTGATTTCTTTTAACCAGTGAGTGGCAGCATCTTGGTTTGATTTTTGTGTAACTGGTTATCTATTTTTCTAGCACCATTTGTTGATTTAAATATCCTTTTCCCAGTGTATGTTCTTGAGACTTTGGGACAGTTAGTAGGCTAAAATGTGAAGTATTTTACATGAATTTTCTAGTCTATTCCAGTGTTTCACAAGCCTGTTTTAATGCCAATGTAACATCATTTTTAATACTATAGTATATGCTGAAGTCACATATATCAAATAATAATCTAATAATAATAGTTTTCTTTATTTTATTGTATTATTCTTGCTGGAGTTTTCTGTATATTTGTAGCATTTTTGGTTCTAATAAATTTTTATTTTTTTATTTTTTTTTAATTTATTTATTTATTTATTTTATTTTTCTCCATTAACAGCTTCAACTGGGTGTGGGGCAACAGAACCAATCCCAGTACAACCATGGGTGTGGGGTTCCCCATAGTCTCCCCAGGGCGATGGTTCCTGCAATGATCTCTAGGGGGAAACAGCTCCCAACAGATTCCCTCCGCCCTCCCATACAAAGGCAGGCAGCTATCAAGTGGAGAGCACCAGTCAGAGTCAACCATGGTGTCAGAGCAAAGGAGAAGGGACTGAGACAAGGAGAGACCCTCCTCTCGAGTGGTGAAGTAATCCCTCTCTCCTGGGAACAGAGGGGTGCCCGATGACTACTAGGTCGAGTGGGGACCAGGCCTTTTTTTTTTCCCTTACCCTTCCTAGGGTTCCCAGGGCCCTGCCTTAGGTTGGGGGATTATCCTGCCATAAGTCGCCCGTCCTTGGAGCTCCTCAAGTAAAAGGCATCTAGCAGGATTAAAGTAAGCAGATCACAGGGTACCCTGTCTTAGGCCATGTGGAGAGCACCCTCATACCTGAACCATGCCATGTTGAGCCGGTTTCTACAACCTCTGTATGGTGTGCTCTTCAGGCGAGGATCCACACTAACTCCCGTCATTGGGCCCCTGCGTCTGTCATTAATGAAAAGACTCTGAGGAGCTCCTCAAACAAAAGATATAATGATATAGTTTTGGCACCAATAACTCCATCTCCAGATAAGAAGATAGGGCTTTTTCCCAACCCAGTATTCACCTTTTAGTCTGGCCTATGGTATTAGTTCCTTAAATAACACTATTGGAATGTAAAGATTGCATTGACTCCACAGACCACTTTCAATACCATTGTCGTAATAAGAATGTTAACCTTTCAGTGAATGAATACAGTTACTATTTCTGTTTACTGTTTTCTGTTTTGTCCATTAATACTTTGTGGTATTCACTTCAGTTTTTTTTTACTTCTTTGTTTAAATTTATGTATTTTAATTTTGATCACACAGTGCAACAAGTTTCTTTTCTCAATTTTTTCAGATAGTTCACACTTGAGAAATAGGAATTTCACTGATTTTATATTATTTTCCTCTCCAGTAACTTCATTAATCTTTGTGAATTAATCTTAGTTTTGACAGATTTGGCAAGAAATACTTAAGATTTTTAATATATTCTTTATCAAACGTTATTATTGACCTGTTTTTTTTCAAATTTGTTTACTATCTGTTTAATATGACTGTCTTGGCTATGACGTCTAGAACTATTTAAGTAAAGTGTCGAAAGATGGCATCTTTTTCTTCTTTCTGGTCCTAGACTATAATTTTTGCCTTTAACCCCTCATACACATATAATGGTTTCCATGAGTTTAGCTTATACAAATCATAACTTGTTGATTAATAATTTATTAAATTCTGACCAAGAGGTAATGTAGATTTGTCACATAGCGACTTACGATTCATTAATAAGATTGTATAAATTTTCATTTATTCTGCTAGTAGATACATGCAGAATCATCCTAGCATCCTAGGGTCAAATCCCACCTGATCATGGTACATAACCTTTTGATGTGCCACTGGATTTGGTTTGTTGGAATTTTCTTGAGATTTCTATAGGTGCTTTCTTCATGTATGTCAGCTTTCATGTTTTGTTGTTGTGAACCTTGTCTGGTTTTTGGCATCTACAGAATGGTTGCCTCAAAGAATGAAATTGAAAGAATTCTCTCTCATTTAACTTTTGACATAATTTGCCAAGAATTAATGTAATTTCATATTCGAATATTTGGTAGAAATCAGTAGCAAAGAATTCTAAGTCTAAGTCAAGATGTTTTTTTTTGATGAGAAACATTTTATTTATTTCAATCTTATCCTCCATTTTAATTAGCTCATAATATCTATTTATTCTTCTTAAATAAAAATGTCTCTAACAACTTAGATTTAAGATTCCATCATTTCTGAAGTGTAGACAACTGATACAGAAAGTTAAGAATGTTCCTTTAATTGAATTTACTGGTATCTCTGGAGTAGTCTCCTATGATTCGCTCCTGTTTTCCTGGTTTTAAAGAACTAGAACACAACAAAAAGATGTGCTTATTTTTGGAAAAAGAAGATTAATGCATTGGTGGTCTCATATGAAGGTGTTCAATCAATGTGAGGAGCTTGTAAGTACTAGATATCCCTACGCTCCATTTTGGACTTATCATCTAGATGTTCTGAATGCTAGTAATATTTCACTAATCTACTTCCATACAGATAGCATAAAATCAACATTCTTAAGAATCAGGTTTAATAATATACAGTAGTGGAGAAATATTACGTAAAAGCAGAGACCTACCTGAACACACAGACTGGTTGTTGTCTAAAGGAGCTGAGGCAGATGAAAAGGACATATGATGCATATTTGCCCTGCAAAATGGATCAAAATAAATACTTTGAATAAAACATTTGAGTGTGTTTCTCAAAACACTTAAGCTTACATTGAAAGGTAGAGTATTTTAACACAAATCACCTACGTTTAACTTTTATTTGGAAAAACCCAACGAAACTTTGAAATAGTTTCTTCTATGGGACAACCTTGAAGAACAATTTTAAACCCATAAAAACTTGTAATGGCAAATTACAGCAATGGGAAGAAACAAAATAGTGAGTTCTTAACTTCCCCTTCACATCACATTTGATGTCCTTGCCGTGTTCTTTCCATGCTAGAGACTGAACCCAGAGCTTTATGCATGTAGACTAGGACTCTATTATTCAAGTTCATCCTTTGCCCCAATTGTGCATGGTCCTAATTTTAAAAGTTATTAGAATCATTTTAAACATGTTTTGTTAGTTCGCTTGTCTGCTCTTACGTTTATGTTTGTCTTACTAGTGAATGACATTTTCTCCATAAGTGCTTTGTAAAATTCTGTTGATTGCGCTCTTTGCACAAATTTCCTTAAAATGAAACCACTTTTTAAAAGAAAGATAAGTCAGTAGTAAAAAACAATCAATAAAAGTTGTTTCTGCTCTGTACCTTTGTACTTTTCTATGCTTGAAATTGAAAAATAAATTTTATGAGTAGTGAAGGTTGTCTTTGAAATCTATCCATAGTCATCTCATTATATATAGCACACATTCGTTTGAAGCAGAAGTCAATCAATTCCTAAGTGAATGTTTATTACACATTTTCTCTAGGGAAAATGGCATCTCTCTGCAAATCATTTTCTTTGAGTTTTATATTAAAAGAAAATATGGTTGAAATAAAAGAATTATTTCTCCAAAATATTTTAGGCTCCTGTAATGAACAAACCTAGAGAGACTCAGATGGCTTATATAGTAATCCACAATTAATCACTACTTCGTCATTAATAACCACTTTCTGGGAGGGGCTAATTCTTCCAGCAATCATTAGTTATCTATAGATTTTTGTTTAGGAACAGAAACTTGTGAAAGTTATATTATATTATTAATATAACTCCAACTTAGAATGTGCATCAGTACTGCAATTGTTTGGGTTTATCTTACAACCTCATTCCTAGGAGAGACTGTTTCACAGCAGATTTTCTCTCTGATGTTCTGATTCTTATATAAGTCCCATCTTCCATGCTGCTCCCTGAATAATAGGTGCAGGAGTTGTGGTGTATATTCATCAGATGGAGCTGAACTCCCCATGCTCTACAGATTTTTACACTGTTTCCTAATGTGGTTTTCTGTGGTGGCTTCCATTTGCTGTAAACTGAGGCTTCTTTGCCGAGACGTGGTAGCTAGGCTTATCAGTGCATAAAAGGAAAAGATTTAGAATGAAATAAGGAAATGTGGTAGTATACAGAGTGGTGGTACTAGGTTATATTCTGAGGTCTATGACTTCACTAGTCTCAGAAAGCTAATTATGTTTTGAGTACCAGTTGTGATTTCTCTTCTGTTGAGTGGGTCCTAAATCTGAGTATACTATCGTTGTTTACCAACAAAATGTGAGCAACATTTATTGCCCCTTTGTAGCTATCTGTTAATATTTATCATTGTTGTAGTTCCTAAATGTTGCAGCTGGGAAAGACTTTATTATATTTCTCCCCAGCATTGGTAGGTTGCACAATATTTTCTGAAAATGGAAACTGTGGGAACTAGACCACATGAAAAAGACTTTCGCCTTAGAATTGGCATAAATCATCTGAATCTTGTGTCCTAGATGTGTGCTGTCTTCAGTAACTGAGGCCTGACCTCAACCCCAAGAAGCAACCAAGGGAAACTTTCATAGTCTCTATTGTTTGGGGAGTCTCTCTTGGACTACCCTGACCAACTATTCAAAGGAAGTTTCCCAGGCTTGGTACTGTAGTTTTTGTTACTTTTTGGTTTTAGTGAAAAGCACTCTCAGCCTAAGTAGTATAACTTTCTTTAGGATGCAATTATGGATTTCTTGGTACAAGTATCTGCTTTTGCGAATAGTAATCATTTGTTTTTGTGAAATTATCAGCTATGATACATTTATTTGATTTGCGTGCTCTCTGTCTGTCTATGATACATTTATTTGATTTGCGTTCTCTCTCTCTCTCTCTCTCTCTCTCTCTCTCTCTCTCTCTCTCTCTCTCTCTCTCTCTCATGTGTTTCTCTTTGTTATTATTCCTAAATTGCCTCAGGAGTATCTCATAAGGAAGTCCTAAGTCTCCATGTTTTAAAATTTATGTTTTATCTTCCATTGAAATAAATATTCATCTTTTTACCTAATTTCTAGTCTCAAATGTGTATTACTTTTCCTAAAGTACGTGCATTGTCACCCTGCAGTGACACCAGAGTGGAATATCAAGCTTGCATAGTCAGTGAGGCCTAGAAGTAAACTCAGTAACACATATACTTAGTGATGTGGTTGGCTACAATTAGCAAGGACACAGTGACAGTGTCACGAAGGCTTCAGAAAACAGGTAGTGTTATCTATAGAGTCATTACTGAGGGCAGTTTGTTTTTTTTTAACCACACTGCACACAATTTATAGGATAGGTTGCAGCATTATAGGAAAACGTTGTAGTTTAGGGTCTTCAGTCTAAATAAGTAATTAATCACAGCATTAGAGCAGAAACATGACAGTTTACTGTCCTTATAATTTCAGTTATGAACCATGAATTATTATTAATAGGACTTATTTTCTCACCCGGACAAGCTTGCTGAGGGGCATCTTGAAAGCAATAATTACCAGGCATCAACCTTCACAGTTCTTATTATTGCCAAATATATCCCTTCATTTGATTTTGTCAGAAATGTGACTAGAGCTGTCAACACATTATTTCAAACCTGTTTCTATCTCTGCCGTCCATGTGCTATTACACCTGGTGCTAAGAAGTTTGGTGTGATTTCCACTGTGGGACGCCAACGGCTATTTCAATTAATCCTCTGACCATGAACCTTACACAGAAGGCCCTCATTTTCATTGTCAACATTTAAGGAGAAGACAACAGAGAAGGAAATTACCAGGTAGTGGTTGATGTCATATATAAGCCAAAGGAGTCAATCTTCAGGGGAGTGAGGGCAAGAGTAATAATACTACGGTTGAGTTATGTATTCTGAGCAGACAACATTTAAGCTAAGTCTTAAAATACATCCAATTCAAAACTTGGGTAAGAGAACCTCAGGCCACCCTTAGTTAATGTCACAGTCTGGCCAAGAAATTTATCTTACTTAAAAATTATTCCTGAGACTGGGAAAATGTTTCTTGCACTAGAGTGTGTGCACATCTCTAACAACCATATCAATAGGCACATATAGCAATGTTACTTCCTGTAGCACTGGGGAGGCAAAGAAAAGAGGATTCCAGGTACTTGTTGGCCAGCCAGTCTAGATGAAACAGTGAGCACGTGACCCAGTGTGTCAGTGCACATGTGTGTGGATGACAGAGAAGAACTGTGGTGTTGTTCCTCAGGCTCTATTCATCTTGCCATTTGAGACCGAGTCTTTCTCTCATCAAGCCGTTTTTGCACCCCGTTGAATTGGCTGATCCTAGGGATCCACCAGTCTCTCCCTCATCAGAGCTATAAAACAAGCATGAGCCTCCAAAGCCTGAAAATTTTACATGGAATGCTTAATAAAAATTAATAGTATCTGGATAATTAGACATTAAATAGAAAAGAAAATGTACGGCAAGCTAGAATCATTTCTTTTTCTGTATAAGAGGCTCATTATACCACATATTCTAGAATAATGAACATTTACTGTAAATAATTATATTATTTTGTGTGCTAGTTATTAAAATGATTTTTCTTAGAAGTGAAGTTTCTTCATCATTGTCCATTATGAACATTCAGAAAACTGAGCTTTACTGTCTGCACACAAAGCACATCATAAGCAATATGTTTAAACTGTTGTCAAGTATATTCTGGGACTAGAAATTAGATAAGAAGTCAGACTATTATTTAAAAAAAATCCTGAAAATATTTCCTCCAGAAATACTAACAGTGAAGCCAATATTGTGCTTGAATTATCAAAGTATACTCTCTTGCACAGAAAGATCATATCATATAATTGTTTAGTACCTTTAGTAAGTATTGGTTATACCTGATCCAAAAATGCATTTAGTTTGGAGTTGTTTTTCTGCATTGACTGTACCAACAAGATAAAACTGACTTAAATATTTTGACATAATAGTAATTCATAATATTTGGGGGTAATTAAGTAATTGTTTTAATATATACTGAGTTAGAAAACTTGGATTGAATTTTTGCCTCTTCCATATGAACAGATAAACTTGAATCCCAAGGAAATAGAGGTTGAAAGTCCATAGGAAAGACTACCTGCCAGAGAGTGCACTCTTACTCATTCCATTTGTTCTACTGAAGCCTTCCTTAACTTGCTTGCCTACCTGTATCCATGGGCCACTTTGCTTTATTCTACCAATTAAAAAATTAATCCCGTTGAAATTTCATTCTCAGAGAAATACCCAGAGTAACTTTTCACCAGATATTTGGGAACCAGCCACTAGAAATATAAAATTAGGATTTTTGTAGTTATAGAGATTGTATTTACTGAGATTAGCAGATTTTGAGTGATTTTATAAATTAGGCAGAGCAATAAAATAAAATAAATGACTAAAATATGCTTATTTAATGTAATTTGAAGCTCATGAGTTTAAGTTTTGTACTCCTAGTACTTTCCAACAATTATCCTACCGTCTAGGAGAGTAATAAGTATTCAGATTATTATATAGGGGCCTTCTAGGGATCATTATATTTTCTGGAAACGACTTTGAATCTTTCCTTTGTTTGACTTTCTGCAAAATTCTCATTCTGACCCAATGATGTAGCATTCCTGTCTCCTAGGATATACAAAAATTTGATACTATTAAATATTAGAGCAGCCATTTTTTAAATAATTAGCTCAAAAGTATCAGGTCTCTTTGGGTTTGCATTCTTTAGTGAAATAGAATGGACAACAAGCACTTTCTTTTAAGGAGAGACTCCTCCCTCAAGCCACACCCTGGCTTTTGATAAGATTCACAAAGGTGAAGAAATTATTAGGAAATATTTAAAGACTAGAGATCTTGCACCTATGATTTTGATGTCCCAGCCTCTTAGTAACAAACTTTAGCCAGTTTGTATAACCTTACAAATAGTCCTGGGGAATAGGAAGGACCAAACAGATATCAGAAACAGACTGCTCAGTCTTCTCTCAGAGATCTGGCCTCAATTGAACAAGCAGTTTCTGAGGAAAAGCCATGAATAAAAGACCATCAATCTCCAACATCCGTAACAGCAAGGAGGAAGCCTGGTACGTGTAGTACTAGGCTAGGCCAGGCCTGGCCTGAGCCTGTCTCCACAGAAGGACAGGTACTGTGACTACCCAAGCCTGTCAAAAAAGGGAAAACTGTAGCCCTGACTAACCCCAGATGAGCTCTAGCCAATTAGAACATACTCCACTTGCTTAAGTCAATCATATCTAAAATGACCACTCTCCTCATTAAGAGTTAAAAGAAACTCCACCACCTTCCGAGGGTCGTTGCTGTCTTGCCTTTGTGTAGGATGCTTGCTCCAGCCTGCTGGAATAATAATAATGATAATAATAATAATAATAATGACTCTTTTTGCATCAAATCTTGTCTTATAGTGGTCTTTGGGGTCCTGACTCTGTCCACAACAGAATTAAAGCTTACTTCTGCTTTACTTACCTGTGTTTTCTTATTGTATTGCCTAGTCATTTATCTTAAGGGTTTTGTACTTTTAGTTGTTTATCAAAGACTTTCTTCATAGAATGTTCCATACTGGCTGAAGTGAAGAAAACAACGGGTTTTATAAAAGCCCCTTCATCTCTCTTCTGGCTGATGATTCATATAAAAACATGTGTGCAAGAGATGCCTATCAAATGGGTCAACTTAGATTTAGTAGTAGTGGGAAAACAACAATGACTCTGCACGTGTGAATGGAGAGAATTACTGAAATACATCTTTGAGTTATTCTTACAATGAAAATGTGTAAGAATGTCAAATTTAAGTGATTTAGGGGGTCTTTCCTTCTTTATTAAATGCCTTTAAACATAATTTAGCAGCCACTTTTACTTTTTTAAAATTAATTAATTTATTGTTTATGTGTTTGGTTGGCCTGTATGCCTATACATGCCTCTATGCAGCATCCATAAAAGCCAGAAGAGGCATCATATTCCCCATTACAGGAGTTATCAGTAATGATCCATGGTGTACAGAATTGAACCTGGGTCCTATGAATAAGCAGCCAGCGCTATTAATCCCTGATACATGTCTTCACTGCTATTCATAATGTGACAGAAGTTTGTTATAGACATCAAAGTTCAGCCATGGCCTCTACTCTTCCAATGAGGGGGATCT
Organism: Microtus agrestis; assembly: GCA_902806775.1. Taxonomy (NCBI): domain Eukaryota; kingdom Metazoa; phylum Chordata; class Mammalia; order Rodentia; family Cricetidae; genus Microtus; species Microtus agrestis. Next base: position 1,991,316 of record CADCXT010003491.1, on the reverse strand, counting down.
TGGATTCTTCTCTATCTACCATTTTTATAACTGCTGCTCCTTCCAAAAACTCATGAATTCCAGATTGTTGGTAAGTTATATAATTCCTTCAGTTGTTTCAAGTGAACTAGAAGTCCTTCAGTTTTGCAATAAGAAAAAAACTAATAAATAAAGCAAGTTAATTAATTGTTAATTCATGACCCTGATTGAGTAGGGGTCCAATTAGTAAATAGTCAACATATTTGAGCTGTTTCTATCTGTCATATAACAGAGTAACTGACAGAGAAATGTCATTAGAAAATATTACTAGAAACCAAAAAATTGTAGAAAGCCTGAATCGTTTTCTTAACATTTCTCCACAGGCTTTCTGGCTTCTGCACATCTTGTCAGCGAGGCATTAACTGCTTTCTCTTCCAGATTGTTCTTTCACAGATATTTATATAACCATTAACTTGGAAATAAACAGGCCATCCTTGCCTTCAGGTCAAGGGCAGATTTGGTTATCACAGTTCTGAAAATAGAGATAAGTTGTTCCTCTGGAAAACAAACAACACTTGCAGGAAAGATTTAGGGAGAGTTGCTTTCTTAAGCTGCAACCCACTGTGAGCACACATTTCTCCCTTGTATCACCCTGTTCTAGCTGAAGTTAGCAAGATCACTGCAAGGACAACTCATCCTCTACTTCCTGCAATTGTGGAGGATAATAAACTCCTTGGTTACTGAGCCAGGAATCTTGACTTTTCTGCTATGAAACACCTTCCAGCAAGGTTTCTTTTTAGCTTCTACATTGAGTAAAGTCTAAGACCCTTAGGAGTTCTTGGTGTACTTCCCTATTTTCAATGAGCTTTGTACATATTATTTATTTTTAAGACATTTCTTTACTTCAATTGTTGCAAACATACATCTATAAAATATTTTCTTTATAGTTTTGTCACTGAGTAGATTAGTGAAATTTGAAGAATTGTTTATTATATTGTAATGAGATCTGCTTATTTTTATATCTTTCTTACCTTTCTCTGAAAACATTACCGTATTTTACTTTGGATTCTCAGAATTTCCTGTAGTCATGGTTATTCTTACGAATCAAAAGTTTGTCTCCTTATTTTTCTTGGCTTCATGGAAATGGTGAGCTAAAAGTATCTTCATTACATAATCCTCTTTAATAATAAAGTACTTCTTTTAGAAGAAATGCTTCATTAATTTTAGGAGATTGAAAGAATATTTTTTTTTGTTTCTTGATTTTTTTTTTTTTTGAGACAGGATTTCTTTGTAGCTCTGGAGTCTGTCCTGGAACTTGTTTTGTAGACTAATCTGGTTTTGAACTCACAGAGATTTGTTTGTGTCTGCATCCCAAGTGCTTGGATCAAAGGCATATTCCACCACTGCCCAGCTAAGAGTGACCATATTTTTAAAATCTTTTATGAAAGGTTTGTTTATTCAAAGTGTATGTGTACAAATCTGAATGAGTTCACATGTGTATATACTTGCAGGTGCCCTCAGAGGCCAGAATATGTCATCAGATGTCCTTAAACTGTAGTGTAGAAGGTTGTGAGCCCCCTGAACTAAATTCTGAAAACCTCTAAAAGAGCTGCAGAGTTGTATGTGCACTTAACTGCTGAGCCATCTCTTCAATGGCAATTTTTGAAATCTTATTTATGGAAAGTTACTTTTAGTAACTACTAAGCCACAGAAAAAATAACCACATTGCTAATATTTTTCAAAGGTTAGGAGGAGATAATTAAAATCTTTTTTTTTTACCTTTCCAACTTTTGCTATAATTTCATATCTAGGAAATTGCCTTAAAGTCAGTAAATGAAGGAAGATATAATCGAAAGGCAGATCTAAAAGTGTTTGTGTGCTAAAATTATCTCCTGATATTATTTCTGAAAATATGTGAAACATGAATGTTTCTTCTTACTTTCCTTCCTATCATTTTGCTCACTATATAACTTAAATTCTGGGAAGAGCTATTCTGATCTCAATGGGGATTTCCAGAGTTCTGACAGACAATTTGAAAGTGCATTTGTATATACTAAAGTTTAAATATTATAATCATTTCCTGATTGCTATACTGTGTCAATTTATAGGCTTTATACATAGAACTCTACGGCCAAAGTCTAAAAACTAACTGAAGGGGTTTTCATGGTGATGACTGGAATATACACAAATAATATAGCCACCTTGTATAGTCGTGTCATAATAAGCAGTTTCTATACAAATTATTATATGTACTTCTTCCGTCTGTTCATAATTAAAAGCAAGACATTCTACATGCTAATAATGTGGGAAATGTTGTGATAAATAGAAAAAAATTAAATCATTTCAGAAGGTCAACTGTATTTGCAATAAAAACAAAGCAGTTATTAATTTTGTGCAGACAAACCAAGATCTGTCAACAAGCAATAAGAATATGTTTACACCTTGGCAGATGGATCCGTAGGCAGTTAACATGGTAGGAAACATATTTATAAGGGAATCTGCCAAAGAAAATAAGGCAAATCAAAATCAGGAGGAGCGTGCTCTGTGTTATACTTTCTCCTAATGGGGGCATTGATTTTGGCAATAAATAGCAAGAGAGGTTCTGATTAGAAATGCAGCTTGAAATTAAATAAACATTGCAAATCCAATTTGAGCTTAAAAATCAATGCACCTACATAAAAATCTTCTCATTACCAGTTATATGGGAGACATAAACATCTACTTCCTATAGCAGTTTTTAATTTTTAAAAATCAAGAATATTCATTTGTACTTGCCACTTTCTTATCTATGAGATTCAGTGTGGTTGGTTTTATGTTGAGGTCTTTGAGTTGTTTGGACTTGAGTTTTGTGCATGGCAATAGATGCGGAATTATTTTCATTCTTTACATGTTGATTTCCAGCTATGTCAGCGCTGTTTGTTGAATATGCTGTCTTTTTTTTACATTTTATATTATTTGCTTCTTTGTCAAAAATCAGGTTTTCATAGGTGTGTGAATTGATATCTGGGTCTTTGATTCAGTTCCATTTTTCCTCCATCTGTTTTTATGCTAATACCAGGCTGGTTTTAGTATTGTAGCTCTGTAGTAGATTTTGAAGTCAGGGATTGTGATGCCTCCAGAACATCCTTATTTTACAGGGTTGTTTTGGTTATCCTGTGTTTTTGTTTTCGCCATATAAAGTTGAGTATTGTTTTTTGAAGTTTTTGAAGAATTTTGCTGGGATTTTACTGGGCATTTTATTGAATCTGTAGATTGCTTTCGGTCAGATTGCTATTTTTACTATGTTAATTCTACTTACTCAAGAGCATGGGTGATCTTTCTATTTTCTGGTGTCTTCTTCATTTTCTTTCTTTAGAGATTTTAAGCTCTTGCCTTACAGGTCTCCACTTGTTTGGTTAGAATTACTGCAAGATATTTCATGTTATTTGAAGCTATTGTGAAGGGTGATGCTTCTCTGATTTCTCTCTCATCCCATTTATCATCTGTATAAAGGAGGGGTACTGATTTTTTTGAGTTAATTTTATATCCTGCTATATTACTGGAGGTGTATATGAGTTGTAGGAGTTCCTTGGTAAAATTTTTGGGGTCATTTATGTAAACTATCATATCATCAGCAAATAGTGAGAATTTGACTTCTTCCTTTCGGGTTTGTACCCCCTTCATCTCCTTTTTTTTGTGTTACTGCTGTTGCTAGAACCTCAAATATTATATTGAATAGACCTCAAGACCCAGCAATACCACTTTTGGGTATATACCCAAAGGATGCCCAATCATACCACAAAAACATGTTCAAATAACTTCATAGGAGCATTATTTTTTTAAAGTTATTTGAGACAGGGTTTCTCTGTAACTTTAGAGCCTGTCCTGAAAATAACTCTTGTAGACCAGGCTGGCCTCAAACTCACAGAGATCTGCCTGCCTCTGCCTTCCAAGTGCTAGGATTAAAGGCATGTGCCACCTCGGATGGGCCAAAGCATTATTTGTAGTAGCCAGAACCTGGAAACAACAAGCCCCTCAACCTAAGAGTGGATAAAGAAAATGTGGTACATTTATATAATGGAATACTACATAGCAGAACAAAATGACATTTTGACATTTTTAGGCAAATGAATGGATCCAGAAAACATCATATTGAGTGAGGTAACCCAGACCCAGATAGACAAATACCATATGTACTCACTTATAAGTGGATTTTAGAAATAAAGCAAAGAAAACCAGTATACAATTTACAATCCCAGAGAACCTAGACAACAAAGAGAACTCTAAGAGAGACATACGTGGAGCTAAAAGATATGGGAAGTAGAACAAGACAAGATTTTCTGAGTAAATTTGAATCATAGGGATCATGGGAGAGTGTAGAATGGGAGAGGGGAGGAGGGGAGGGAAATGGGAAAAATATACAGCTCAATAAAAAATATATCATTATGTTAAATAATAAAACAACAGTGTAAGTGGAGATGTTGCTAATAGGCATGGATGCGAAAGGGTGCCACTACAGAGGGCACACATGACAGTGGTGAGATGGCCACTGTATATTTTTTGCAAGGGACTTTTTAAGTGCTGCAGATCACCCAAGGTAATGCAGGAAACCGGCAACAGGTCATTAGATACAAGGCTGTAACGACAATGCCCATAACCACATTTAAAATTTTTTAAATACACTGTCTAATGACTTGGCTAGATTGATACCACAGCCAATAAATGTACAATTTGAAAAATTTAAAGCAGTATGAAGCAGAAAGCTTTCCTGTCATCAAGGTCTATTCCCTGAAGACACTTAACCACAAGTTTGTGAAGAGAACTTTCAGAGAAGCTGAAGTGTGGTTTGACATTCAAGACCACGTGCCCCTGAAGATAATGATACCTTGACCTTTTAGGCATGGTATCACTTCCAAGTAGGAGTACCCAGGAAATCACCATGGAGTCCTACAGAATAATCCGGATAAACATATCTGAAATCATCTTGCCTGGCTCTTGTTATGAATATTTCTATGTCTTTTAATCTTCCTCTTCCTTCATAAAACAAATAATAAGGAACATGGAAGAAAAGGTTCTGCTGTCATATCTGATTGGAATAACAAGTAATTGTATCATTTTGTCTCCTCCATATAACCTCAAAATAGTAGGCAGCTTCTTCATAGAGAATAAAAACCTTTTGAGTTATTTATAAAAAAATCTTGTACAAATATCATATCATATCATTATATATTATTATGTAATCATGTTAATAACCAGAACTAAAGTCACAATGAAAATCTGGTCACCACCCATAGGTCACAGTTCAATCATTTTATAAATTAAAAATTTAAAAATTGTATAAGTACAATTTTTCCTAATGGTATTAAGTCTATATTACAGACATCAGAAACCAACTCCTAGAAATTTTCAAAGAATGCAAAGTTTTATGGAATTCATTTCTCAACATTTTCACAGAAGTCACTGATTAAATTAAATAGGTCAAGTAAGACACTGATAATTCAACAAAGAAAAAGTAAGTTAGATGTTCTGTACCATTTCAGAAATATGAAAATCTGTGTAGTTATCTCTCCCCAAACAGGGCTGGCAGAGTAAAAAGTGACTTGACATCAGAGAGCTCTTAAAAATAAAACCAAGGCAAATTCATTAATAAACCTGTAATTGTTTATTAGTAAATGTTTGAAAGCTGTTCTCCTGGTACCTTTTCACTTTACAAGTGTCCTTTTAAACACCTTTCTCCCTGTAGTAACACAATGCAGTTCCAGAAATGACATTGTTGAAATAATCATCACAATAAAAGGTAAATCAAAGTGAAACATTTTCATCCTCTACATCTTAATGGCCAACTATCTCCACATCAGTATGAAGACAAGCAATGTCTGATGTTCCAATACACTTTAAGCACTATGCAACTTAATTGTATTGTGTTACACAGTGTCTGCAGCACAGACAGGAATATAGGAATTGTAGGGGTGTGTTTATGGATATGTGTGTGCATATCTCTTAATTCTAAAAGTTTATGGACTCTGGGACATTAGAACTGCATTTGTACTCAGCATTTTGTTGTTACAATATAATGCCCTTGACAAGTTTACTACTGAAAAAAACTGCGTTTTTGTCACAATGAAAAGTGTATCAGAGCTTCCATCCCTCTATCTTGGATCCTCAGAGACCAGGATGAGCAGTGAGGCAGCTATGCTGACTAAGTAATTAATAAGGAGAGGGTCTGTATGCCCTGAAACATCTGTGCAAAATTGCTTCAAATCGTGCCAGCAATCCAGCCAACACTAATACAGACACCTGCTCTTCTCATCGACACTGCTTCTGATGCAGTGAATTATGCCTTAGATGCCGGATCTGGCGAGACGGTTGGTCATTTAAAACAAGTTGAATAAAAGGCCCATGAGACAAATCGAGAAGGCTATTACACTGAGCACATTTTTGCTACCTGATTTCTCAGTATTCTTTGACTGTCACCAGGCTTAAGTTCTCACTTGCTCCCTAGTGAAGCAAATGAGGCATAGAGTTGGGCTGCTTTAACTCGGAAAACAAATTCTGTGATAAAGGAAAGAAAGCTCACATATTTAGAGGCTGCATGTTTCCTCATCTCAGTCCCTTTGTTGCCATAGTCACCACCCGTGAAGCACATCGCTGAGCAACAGCACACTGAGGCCAAATCCCTTCCTATCTGACCATTGCCTTTCCTGTTTGTTACGTATTCCCTTCATTCCCTAAATAGTGTCACCTCTGGCCACTTTTGATATGCGCTGACAAGAAGAATAAGAAAAAATTAGTACTTTGAAGTTGTAGATTTGAAATGAAAACTTTCAAGTCTTTACAGACAACTGGTTTGGGATGATACCGCAAGAAAAGGAAATACGGGCCTAGCCAGCTTATGCAACATGGAATTTACCATGGGACTGCCCCACCCCAATTAATCTTTGAGTTACATGTATAACTTTTGTTAAAATCTTGACTATAATGAAAGACTTAAAAAGTAGTGTCCAAATAGAAAATGGTTTTTGGTTCACACAAATACTTAAACTGGAAAATATTCTGAAAAAAAAAAGGAAAGGAAAAGATGATTCTTAGGGTAAGGCTAAATATAAGCTATAAACAGTGCCTAGCATCTAGAGATTTAGAAGTTCTTTCCAATATGACAGACATGTGAATTTCTCGGGTGCTTCATAATACCTGAAATGGAGTCTCAGTCATATACAAAGGGTATTTTTGGAGGACTACATCATAAGAGATGACATTCAGGAAAGCTTTGAAACTAGTTTCTTCTTTAAATTAGTTTTGCTCCTTAGTGTTAATATTTTGCAGTTTTTCCAATAAAAAAATTGTAGTTGTTATTTAAAAAGTGTGTCTTCTTGGATAACAAGGTCATGATTGTTTTACCATACTAAATTATTTAATTCTACATGCCCATACTTCCTTAAATTAGCCTGTTCATTTTTGACTGCTTCCATTGTCTAGAATTTGTGACAAGAGAGCATTTTTAAGGAGTATGAAGAACTAAAAATTAAGTGTGTTTTTCATGTTTTTGTTTAATAGTTGTATTTTACTAGTCAAAATTTTAAAAGATTACAGATATTATTTTTTCATATTAAAGTCTACACATAAAAGTATTTTTCCTCAATCAATTTATATAAAAATCATAAAATAAATTTTCTATATGTCTGTTGTTTAAGGGCAAAATTAAGAATGCAGCAAGAGCTAGAATATCAGGGAGTTTACTATGACGTTGTATCTCCCAGTAATGCCAGAATCTACACCCATAATATCTCACCAAGCTACGTGCCCCAAAGTGAACTGAACAAGAATAATTCCAATGTGTCCGCCAAAATGGCTGAAGAAAATTCCAAAAGGCCTCAACCCTACACAAAGAACTACAGTCAAATGAGGGATGCTGAGAGTGTGAGAGACAGCCTTCTTCATAAAGGAACACACCATTTGGTTATCCCATACCAAGTTGTCCAACCTGAATACATCAATACAAGAAGAATTACATACCCTAAGCAGGATATTTTTAGGAATATATTTATACACATATAAGCATGTAGCAACAATTAATGAAAAAATAGGCGATGAATTTGAAAGAGAGCAAGGAGAAGTATATGAGAGGCCTTGTAGGAAGAAACATTATAATTTAATCTCAAAAATTAGAAAGTATAATAAAAGAATTTAGTTCAAATGAGTCAAATTTAGCTTTATACTTAATAATTTATAATCTTGTGATATATTTTATTAATTTTTTGTGAATTCATACTTGCACACAGTGTATTTTAATTGTGAGCCTAGCCTTTAATGACTGAGCCATCTCTTGAGCTTATCACATATTGTATGTTGATAATATACACCACCTGCTCCACACCTTCACTCCACCAAGATTTACTCCCAACTCCCTCCCTGACTTGATGTCCTCTTTTTTATAATATCCATTAAGTCCACTGAGAACTCATGGGTGTGGGCCATCCACTGGATCAATTCAGAATAATTTTAATTGAAAAGCTGAGAAGAATAAACGGTACTCAATGATCTGATTAGTCATATTTATATTCATGAATTAGCAATGGGAACAACATCACATAAATAAAGTTATCCCTCCCCAAGAGAGAATACACAGCTTTCTAAAACCATGATCCTTTAGACATGGGGTATATTGTGAAATATGAGTGCCTCATGAACTGGAGCAAAACACTTTCTATGGCTGTTGAAAACCAATTTTGTTTTTTATATCTTTGGTGAAGAAATATTTCTCCTGCTATAGAACTGGGCATTCCAATTCTATTTTTTTCTTCCTACTTGTCACTTTTATTAATGCCAAGACACAGTGTTCATATACTCACATGGATACTGAGTGGAAGTGATAAAACTAGTTAATATCTTCTAAAGCTTTCTGAACTTTTCTTTAGAGAACTTTACACGCTAAAAGCAGCATAGATTCATGGAACGAGTTTTTACTTTCTTTCCTCCTTTGTAAGTTAGCCTAGAAAGATTTCTTCTATTTTTCAGTGACAAACTGTAAAAACATTTACTGTCTAGCTTCAGCTGTCATTATTTGTATTCAATTGTTGATGATACTAGTAACAGTTCTTGACAGCTGCAGATACTACTGGAAATATTAATGGTGATCTATGCCTGACAAGATATCTCTCTGGAGCAATCATTTTTCTTTGGAGATAATTTTGATGCCTTGAGAGATATGTACCAAAGTTTGTGAGCAAAGAACACCTAAGAGAAATATCATCCTCAATCCAGAAACTTTGTTTTAGGGAAAAAATGAAACTAGCACATGACCTTGATTACGTGGGAAAACTGATAACATAATTTCAGAACAACTGCTTCCCTGGTCAGTTTAAATAGATGGAGACCCAAGTATATTTTTAATGAAATAAATCATTATGCATTCATAAACAAATTAAATTTTTCTCTATTACTCTTTCTTAATAATTGTTATATTTGTGGTTAAAATTCACCTTTCATAATGTGGAAATGATAATATTATGCCTCCAGAGCAAATACTTCATAACTTATTACTTTATAACAGTATTAATCTCTAGTGACTAACAGGTGACTTGCTTTAATGATCAACTTGAGTTATAGCCAAACGATCCATTAAACATCCTGACATAAGTTATTAGAAAGAAAATCAAAATACTCTGTCAGCATTGGATCAACAATTTCTTGGTCTGTACCCTTGCCAGGTCCTGCCACATCCTGACTAAAATGTGTAGATTGTACTTTGAGCAGCGATAATTTCTTTCTGGGTCTTACTGTTTTAGTACTCTGACAACTTTTGCCCAGAGGCATCCTACTCTCTGAAGTCTGCAGAGGACGTGGGGGAGAAGTTTAACATTGGAGACAAAAAGCTTAGTGTCTCTGGATTAAAGCTGAATAGGATCTCAAGTCAGAATCCCTGTGTGCCTAATTTCTTCATCTGTGTAATGATGATGAAGGTACTCAGTTTTTGAAAAATATGTTAGCAGTTTTCCAAATGTGTTAACCTTTTCACTATGAATTAATATTTTGTTAGTTTCTTGTATGAGGACAGAAGCTAAAATTTTCAAAACTAATCAAAAGTCTAAATGAATTTCTTACACATTAATGAATCATATATAAACTATCTCAAAATAATATTTTCTCAAAAATAATGCTACCCACATGCCCCTGCGTGGATCGTATCATGCTAATTCTGTTACAGTGATCATGGAGGATAAAAATGTCAATACAACCAGTATACTTTCAAATATTAAACCTACTATTTAGTATCTGAATATTCTTAAGCTTTTGGGCTTTGTACAACATGGAGAACTTTAACTAGTCTGCCCTCACAACTTTGTAAAGGAACTTCAGTGTGACTGAACCAAACAGTGAGGAGATTTTGCAATTTCAGCTTTGTAAATCAGTTATATCTCACTTTATTGAGTTACACCTTGATCCAGGACAGAGGTTTGAAATGCATATAGTAAGTTAGGAATAATAATGATAATAAATAAAAGCAAAATACATTTATTATAAATACTGAATTTTCACACTGTAATGTATGATTTACAAAGATGTTGATTATTATGAGTGGAATTCTGAAGCATTTTCAGCTTGTATACTCTAAAAAACATAGCTATCTCATTTGTAAAATAAAATGTGGTAAACTAGTGAAACTGTTTGGAAGATTGCATCGCCGCCATACTTTTACTTAAAGCTACATTTATATTACTGCAGACAAGCTCAGCTACCTACGATTCCCCTGTGTTGAAACTTTCATTGATAGAAATTTACTGTGTGGTACAATGAATTACATTAACATTGGAAAAGAATTTTCTTGATTGCAACACTTACAAAGATCAATACAAAAATGTAGTATCAGATTTTGAGTATCAGTTTTGTGATTTTAGAAACAATGGATTATTGAAGTTTCTAAATTAATCACTATCCTTTAACATGAAGTAATGCTAAGGATTACTTTTCCCATAAGTAATTTTTGGTTTCCCCTTCCTCCTCCTTTCCCTTCTTCCCTTCCTCCCTTCCTCCCTCCCTCCTTCCCTCCCTCCCTTCCTCTTTACTTCCCTCCTTCTCACCTCCTCTGGCCCTTTCTTGTGGTTTCCTTTTTGACTTTTAAACCAAGAATAAATCTGCCCTTGAAAAATTAGTTTCTCCTTCTGAGTGTTCCTTTATCTACATTGTTCTTTGTTAAGATTGAGAAGAGCTGATGCAATTTATTTAAATGTCTATAGAAAGCTCCCATGAAGCTTTATGGCCTTGGACTTTTCTTTTATTCTTTTCCACTATTAATTTAACTTTCTTACTTATTTTGGTTTGTTCACGTTTTATAGGCTCTTTCATGGTTCAGTCTTAATAGACTGTTTCTATTATTATTAGTTTCAATAAGTTATCTATTATAATGGTGTGTGATTGCACATTTAATAATTTCTCTGAAACTCATGTTAACAAATCCTACCTTCTTAAAACATGTGTAATACTAAAATTTGAAATATATTTAAACATCTATTCTAACTTTGATTTTTTGACTTTAGAGTTTTCATCTCCATTTTAATTAATTCTGTTCTAATCTTTATTAGTTCCTTCTACTCACTGTGTTTTTTTCTTTGCTCTTTATTGTATTAGTGAGTGATATAAGCTTTCTGGCTTAAAAAGTTTCCCGTTTGGATTATCCATTGCCATTGCCAAAAGTTGAATTCTCACTGTCACTGTCTTGCCCATTTATCGTTTCAGCTAGGTAATATCTGCTTTAAATATTTAGGTTTCTAATGTTGTGTTCATATGTATTCCTAATCCTAGTTTCTTGATAAATTTTCACATTATATAGCAATTTTCTTGGTCTCTTTTTAAAGTTTTATATGATGATTTTGTCTAAAATAAGTACTTTTGCCCCTGTTTTTTTTATTATCATTTGTATGTATATATTTCTCAATCGCCTTAATTTCACCCTACCTATTGCCTTACTGCTAAAAAAGACTGTATTTGAAGCCTCCTGTGATATCATTGTTGTCATTATGGTTTCCATTCAAGAAATATGTGACTTTTATTTGTGGAACTTAATCCATTTGTGTTTTACTTAATTACTTACAACAAAGAATTTGACAATTATGATTTCATTCATTTTTCTATTATTGCTTTATAATTTCTATTTTCCTTTGTTCTATCATAGAAAGTTCCTTGGTGATCATATCATTTTAGGCAATATTATAGTTGATTCTTTTCTCTTTTTCTATTGTGCATCTACTCTAGGCACTTTGTATTTCCTAATATGCTTTCTAAATTATCTCATTATTATAAAATATGTTTCATGCCCATACCAGTTAATTTCAACCAGATAAAAAGGTACATTTCTGTGCAATTTCTAATATTCTGTTATTGATGACAAAATTTACATTATTCTATATTGTATGTTTCAAAAATTTCAGTTATAATTTTAATATTATCTCTAAGTCATGCTACTGCTGACAATTATTCATATATTACAATTACAATAACCGAGTGCAGAGAATTTTAATATATAATTACTATTACTAGCAACCTTTATACTTACATATGTTTTCATACTCCTAACAAACCAACTTTATTCAACAGTTCAACCTTTTTTAAGTATTTTTGTAAGATGAGTCAAATCATGATACGCTCCTTCAGTTTATTTTTGCCTACAAAATGTTTATCTTCCCTTCACTTTTGAAGGACCACTTTATTAGCTGTAGCAGTCTTGTTGGATATATTCTGCAACATTGTGAATTATGATTCTACTCGCATTGTTTTCAAAATTTTGGTTGAGAAATACACTAGTAATCTGATATGGGGATCCTCTGTGACAGGTTGCCTTCTACTGCTTCTTTCTAAATGTATTTTTGTTTCTCCTTAAGCTGAACACTTTTCTCTGAGGTCACAGTCTCCTTAGGGATGTATCAACTCTACTGTTGAATCTCCACATGGATAACTTCATTCATTCCTTATATTGTACCCTAGAGTTCATATTTCATTTTAATATGGTTTTTAGATCTTGTGTGCATATGCTACAAGTATATGTTTCCTCAAATACTGAGTCGTCTTATTTGGAGCCTTTCTTAGCTTACTGAACCTGTGTAAAATTCCATTTTAATCTCTGTCAAGCATGTCATTGATTTCCATTTCTTTGAGTTGGTTGTTGTAGAATTATACAAAATTCTCAGTGTCATGCTTTTATTAATTTGTAATGTGTCCTTAAGTACTGAATTTATTTTCATATTTGACAAAAGTTATTAAATTTCTATAGGAAAGAAAAACATTCACCAATCAGTCAAACTAATTTTCTGTTACGTCTTAGAATTTTTCTATGAATGTACCTAAACAATAAAAAATGTAATTCTTTTTGAGGAATGGGGAATATTATGGTGAAATGTGTCATCTTGAACCCACAAAATTTTTCTGTTGGTGATACAATAGTATTAACGTGTCTCTTCATTTAAATATACTGAAACTTATTGTACCTTCCAGCCAGAGTTAATTATATATCTTGAAATCATTTAAGATTTAAGGCCAATATCTTACTATGTGCTTAGCTAGTGTTTAAACTGCTTTTACAAAAGCAAAGTAATGACAAACTTACTGGCCTTGGATTTCTTATGTAAACAACTTTTACAATCTAAGCTAAAAGATAAATAGTAATCTTAAATTTTGTACTCTTCTTTGTCAGTGACCCACAAGAAATTCCTGCTTGTTTACACGTTATGGGATTAAATGCAGAAAACAATAATCAGGTTGAAAACAACTTATGGAAAACATATCCGCCATAAATGTTGGAAGCTACATAAGGATATTGCTTAAGCATTTGTTCGTTATCTGGGTCAGTTGGGTGAACTGGAGTCATTGACTTGATCCCTTGTAAAACTATGCTAAAGATTTCTGTAAAGTACAGCACATTTTTGCTGTTCATGGCTCTTTGTTAGATGTGCCCACACAGACAGAAACAAAGACACAGAGACAAATAGACACGACAACATTCAAGTAGTCACAGATTCACATTCATGGAAAAGATTATAGAAGACACTGGGCGAAATAAAAATTAATTTGAATCTTAACTCACTCCCCTTGTGCCAAAATTGCTTCAAGGGGGAGTGTTTAGAATATCTTTTCCTTAAAGGAACTCACGGGGATTATTGGTGTTGTGTAGCCCTTTCCTGCAAGATTAAAGTCTTCCATTTTGGAGGGAAACTTGTTAAAGTATAGGAAATAAAGAAAAGTAAAACAATAGGATATTTTAGTAAAAATGTTTACAAGGTGGGTGAAATAGTAAGATGCTCTAAGGGAATGTAAAACACTCCATCTTGAAGGGGACAAAAGAAGAAAGAAATTAAGACAGGAAATAACATAAAATAGCATCAGAGAATCCTAAAACTCACCAGAGTCATGAACTCACTCCATTCCCAAAAGTCTAAAAATGAAAGACTACTGAGAATCACTAGCAGATGACCCAAGCTGTAATGGATACTCTTTTTTTATTTATTTTATTTTTCTCCATTAACAGCCTCAACTGGGTGTGGGGCAACAGAACCAATCCCAGTACAACCATGGGTGTGGGGTTCCCCATAGTCTCCCCAGGGCGATGGTTCCTGCAGTGATCTCTAGGGAGAAACAGCTCCCAACAGATCCCCTCCCCCCTCACATATAAAGGCAGGCAGCTATAAATCTGAACGTGATGTCGAGGCTGCGGACACAGAGGAGTTCCAGACTTCCAGAGGTGATTGAGGAGAGATCCTTGGTCCGGTCTTCCCTACCCCCAAGGAAAGGAGTGCCTGCTGACAAAACCAGCTACACCACTCTGCAGGGTGTCATCCAGCCCCCAGAGTCCAGGGAGACCCAGCTGACATAAGGGCCAGGATGTGCTTCATGTACCTGAATCCAGCTCGCCTCACCCTGGCTACCCCACCTGTCCTGGAGCACAAACGCTAAACTGCTTCTGCAGCTTGATCTCTGGTCTGCTTTGGAGCTGAGATGCAGACTAAACATCAGACTGCTTTAAACTTTGGGACACAGAACTCATTTTAATTAAAATATTAACCTCTCTTCACTTAAGAAGGGGGAAAATTGGGGGTTCCTGTGACTGTTGCCCAGAGGCTGGAACTGGTGGTATTTGAAAACAACAATGTATGTCATTGTACTCCCACTGAATTTGAGCTAATGATATTTGTAACTGCTTATAGATAATGGGTAAAGTTTGACACATGTTGTAAAGTGTTTGGTTTTAATGCATATGTTAAAAATTTTGGATTTTGATCCCTTTTACACTGCCCTAATTTTTTGGCAGGCAGCACACGTAACTTTATGTGGAGTAGGCATTTAGGAATGTGGTCATACCATAGGCCAGACTAAAAGGTGAATACTGGGTTGGGAAAAAGCCCTTTCTTCTTATCTGGAGATGGAGTTATTGGTGCCAAAATTATATCATTATATCTTTTGTTTGAGGAGCTCCTCAGAGTCTTTTCATTAATGACAGACGCAGGGGCCCAATGACGGGAGTTAGTGTGGATCCTCACCTGAAGAGCACACCATACAGAGGTTGTAGAAACCGGCTCAACATGGCATGGTTCAGGTATGAGGGCGCTCTCCACATGGCCTAAGACAGGGTACCCTGTGATCTGCTTACTTTAATCCTGCTAGATGCCTTTTATTTGAGGAGCTCCAAGGACGGGCGACTTATGGCAGGATAATCCCCCAACCTAAGGCAGGGCCCTGGGAACCCTAGGAAGGGTAAGGGGGAAAAAAAGGCCTGGTCCCCACTCGACCTAGGAGTCATCGGGCACCCCTCTGTTCCCAGGAGAGAGGGACTACTTCACCACTCGAGAGGAGGTTCTCTCCTTGTCTCAGTCCCTTCTCCTTTGCTCTGACACCATGGTTGACTCTGACTGGTGTAATGGATACTCTTAGACAAGAACAACTTCCTGAAGGAACAGCCATAACAACCAAGCCTCCTGGAAGAAGCAGAGATCAGGTAAATCCACAGAAGAAATAGATCAGCTGAGTTTCCTGGAATGATTTAGAGCAGCTGAGCCGCCTGCAAATGCCACTGTCTTACCTGGTGAGCCTACAAAGGTTTGTAGTGTACTCCAAGTTTTAAACTTTTTTTTCCACCCCAAATGGGGTGAGCTTTGATGATACAGCTACAGCTGCCATTGAGTTGTTTCTGGTCTGTAAGAGACTTCTCATCCCTATTACTGGAAGGTACCCAATGAAGCCAGGCTACGGTGGTGAATGCTTTTATACCAACACTAGGGAGTTAAGGAAGCCAAACCTCTGTGAGTCTGAGGTAACTTGGTCTACAAAATGAGTTCTGGGACAGACAAAGTTCTAGAAAGAAAACTCCAAACCAAGGAAGCTAACTGAACCCTAAAAAAATGACAGGCAACAGATAACCTCACACCAGCAAACTCCAAAAAAGAGAAACACAGAGACACTTTCACAAACAAACAAACAGAGAAATGTCTGGCTAGAGTTTGAGGAAACCGCGTGTGGATAAGATATCAAAAATTAGATACACGCCCCTCTAGCCAGAGAGAGGGTTTGGCTGTCTCTCATTGGCTGGAGGTATCCCCACATCGTAGTATGTCACTTATACTATCTATATAAGTTGAAACTCACCATAATAAACTGAGTTCCTGTTTTGACTTGACTCCCTATTGCATCTGATTGCCCTGCGTTGTGGGGCAGCAGATCTGATTGTCCTGCATCGTGGGGTGCAGAACAGGTGGATAGCACACTCACCTTTCCCTGGGGAAAAAGGAGACTAAGGAGGCCTAGCACCTGTCTTCTACTTTTACTGATGGTTCTGTCTTTGTATGTTGAGGATCAGAGTTGCAGATAGAAAATGCAATAGGCAATGCATGAACCTATGTAACATTTCAGACACAAACTATGAAAAGTTGCAATTAGAAAGAATACATGAAAGTATCATTTGTATTCAGTACAAATAAGGTAGATTTGCTCATGAGCCTTACCAGTTTCTTACTGTGCCGTTATCCTTTTAAGTTTTCTTTTACTGAAAATAGAACTTGTTCATGTAACAGATCCTGATTGCAATTTCCCCTTCCTTTCTAGTACTAGCTCTCTTCTCGTCGAGTCTGGAGCCACTCCATTTCTCACTCTTTAGAAAACAAACATTTGTTATATTCAGATTTATTTGTTTTTTATTGTATCATATTGCATTATACTGTTCCCTTATTCTTTAGATGCCCTTTATTTATGAGACTTCCCTGGGGGGTCTTAATAAAATAATATGACAGTAATACATGCAGTGCTGACATTTGCTGGCTGAGATGGAGACCAACAAGGTATAACCAGAAAAAGCCCATCCATGGAAGCTTGTGTGGAGTACCTGGAGTGTTGTCTTTAGATTTATTTCAAATTCCGTGACGTCTAACATAATGTTGAGGAGTTTTGCGTGTTAAATAAATGCTATTCTGAAGGCTGACTCTAGATGGATCAGAGAGCAAGTCCTATCTGTACTGAATCTTGACTGTGCTCCTGGCCCTTTCCTTTTCAATACTGGATTTATTTACGAACTTGTTACTATCATATTGTCTTCATTGAGAGTTTACACCAAGTCAGAAACTTTCCGTAGAATTTAGTGAATTGTTATTAAAATAAATGAATTAGCCTCAAAGTAAATCATAATTACTATCGGGCTTTTGTGTTACTATAAAGCAAGGTTTCATGAAACATGTTTCATGTATCCAGCCTTAATATTGATAATGATAAGCATTATCATCTACAAATTTAATGCTACAAAACTTTACTATAAAGTTAAAAAAACATAGTAATTTTAAATAATTTTAGGATTTTATGTTGGGCCACCTTCATAACTGTCCCTGTCAGGAGAAGAATTGTTTATTTGTTTATTTTTTTTCATTTCTTGAATTTTATTTTATTTATTTATTTTTTGTTGAGGTTTTTTGGGGGGTATTATTTTGTTATTTATTTATTAAAGATTTCTGTCTCCTCCCCGTCACCGCCTCCCATTTCCCTCCCCTTCCCCCAATCAACTCCCCCTCTCATCAGCCCAAAGAGCAGTCAGGGTTCCCCCTGTGGGGAGTTTATTTCTAAAGAATTGAAATAGACAGCATTAGAAGAGCTGGGGTTTTCTCTCCTAGAGAACCCATCTTAGCATCTTCTAGCTGCACTAACTGGTATCTAATATATTAAATTGCAACATTCGGCAATGATCATCAAACAGAAAATACTATTACAAATGTAAGCTAATATTTATTTTATATTCCATATCTGATTTATGAATCTATTATATAACAAAAATAGTCAAGAAGTTGTAGATAATTTCTGCTAGATGGAACTTGATTAAAATTTATGATTCAAATTCTGAAATCTATAATCTAGTCAATTTTATAGACCTAGATGTTATAAAGATTTCTCTTGGGACTTATTTTATATCCAAGGCTGACTTTATGCATTAGAAGCTATTATGAATATAGATTTATCACTTTGTAGATCAGGCTGGCCTGGAATTCACAGAGATTCACATGCCTCTGCCTCCTAGGTGCTGGAATTAATGGTGTGCACCACTACCACCCAATGTTCAACTAAGTTCATAGCAGCATTATTCATAATAGCCATAACCTGGAAATAACCTAAATACCCCTCAGCCAAAGAATGGATAAAAAAAATGTGGTGCATTTACACAATGGAGTACTACCCAGCAGTTAAAAATGATATCTTTAAATTTATAGGCAAATAGATGAAAGTAGAAAAAAAATCCTGAGTGAGGTATTCCAGACCCAGAAAGACAAACTATGTACTCATCATAAGTGGATACCAGACATAAACATAGGATCATCAACCTCCAGTCCACAATCTCAGAGAAACTCTTCCAGAAATAAATTGGAAGCAGATGCAGAGATCCACAACTAACCACTGGGCCATGATCCTGCCTAAGAGAGGAAGGAGCAATAATATGAACAAAGGGGTCAAGATCATGATGAGGAAAGTCACAGAATATGCTGACCTGAATTTGTGGATGATCCCTGACTCCAGACTGACAACTGGGGAACCAGCATAGGACCAAATTAGGCCCCCTGAATACAGGTGACAATGGTGTGACTTGGGCAGTATATGGGGCCACTGGCAGTGGGACCAAGATGTAACTCTAGTGCATTAACTGACTTGTGAAGCTCATTCTCTATGGAGAGATACCTTGCTCAGCCTAGTTATGGGCAGGGGGATAGGAGCTTGGTCCTGCCACAATGAGGTGATGGGACAAACTTAGTTGACTTCCCAGTAGAGGCCTTAACCTACTTAGAATTTCTCACATTTTTTTGCAGCATTTGTTCATAGTTTAATTAGATTAGTAAGCAAATAATTATCAATTACACAGTTTATGGCAATAGCAATCATAACCACATAAACAAACACTATCATGAGATGAATTTGTTTTCAATTGGTTTTTATTTAAATATTCTCTTCACAACATTTAAAACACACATACTAAGCTGTATAGCAGAGATGTTATGCCATGATGTTTTTTTTTTCTCTCATTCAATTTAACCATCAATGCCTACAAGTGAAATTCTCTAATTTTAAAACAATACTACAGAAACAAATATTTTGCCTGAATTGGGATGAGGACAGAATACTGAAAAAATATTTGTTTACAATGTACCAGACAGTGATTGTTAGTGTGTGTTCCATAGCTATAAAACCTAAATGTATGTTATGATAGTGTCTTTGTTAGGGTTTCTGTTGCTGTGAAGAAACAGCCTGATCATAGCAACTCTTATAAAAGAAAACACTTAATTATGGTGAGATGTAGGAGCCCAGAAATGCAGTCCCATTCCTCACCATTGTCTGGCAGTCAAGATATGTGAGAGACTAACAGGCACAATTTGTACCTTTCAACACAGGAGGTGGTTGCCTGGCTCTTTTAAAGTTAAGTAAACTCAGCATCATCTTGACAGGTGGTCAGGATATGCCAGGGTATTTCTGCTCCTTCCATTGTAATTGCGAGGTCACCTGGGGAGGATATGTTTTCTGACCACCTGACCAAGTATTGATCAAGTGTATGTGACTTGAGCCATCCTGCTACCTAGGCAACAGAAGCTGATGAAGGGAAATCTCATACTGTTATGTTAATGAAGCCTTTGTAACCTTCTCCCCCATTTTACACTTCATATAGATGCTGTGGAAAAATAAATGCTGGTGATTTTCAGGATCTGAATAATCCCTGAAACTCCCTCAGATACTGGCCTATGTTTTCGGTCTTATTATTTTTATGTGCCTTCATATCTTCAACTTATATTTCTCCAATTCCCATGCTCCTACCATGGCAAGGAGTGTCTTTTGTTGAGTCCTGTCTTCAACAGTGGGACATGGTAGTGTGCAGGCAGACATCATATTAGACAGGTAGCTGAGAATTCTACATCTTGCAGAGGCAACAGGAACTGGTCTAACTCATTGATTGTGGCCT
The DNA here is from genome assembly GCA_902806775.1 of Microtus agrestis. Classification (NCBI taxonomy): domain Eukaryota; kingdom Metazoa; phylum Chordata; class Mammalia; order Rodentia; family Cricetidae; genus Microtus; species Microtus agrestis. The sequence goes on along the minus strand of CADCXT010003491.1, from coordinate 1,970,921 downwards.
GAGCATATATAAAATATAAAAGACTGCCCAAGACCCAATCAACCACACAAACCCACATACCTGATCATCCTCCCAGTGGCCAACACTCCCCCACAACCCCAGTAGACTACAGAGGCTCAGGTACAATCCACACCAGTTGCAAGGACAGATGAGTAAACACCAGCATAAGAATATATTCAACAACAGAAGGGACAATACGGCACCCCCAGAACCCAGTGATCTTACAGCAGCAACACCTGAACATTCCAGTGCCATGGAAGCACAAGCAAACAACTTTTAAATAGTTTTGTGAAGATGATAGAGACCCTAAAGGGGAAATGAAAAATTCTCTTAAAGAAACTGAGAAAGTAACAAACACAAAATTGGAAGAGATCAATAAAGTCCTTAAAGAAAGCCCACAAAAGCAAGTGGAAAAAAATCAAACAGACAATGGAAACTTGAAAACTAAAAGTGAAACAATACGGAAAACACAAACCGAGGGAATTCTAGTAACGGAAAATCTGAATAAGTGAACAGAAGCTAAAGATGGAAGCATCACCAACAAATTACAAGAGATAGAAGAGAAAATTTCAGGTGTTGAAGATATGATAGAGGAAATAAAGTCATTGGTCAAAGTAAGACCATATTTTCTCATTGATGGAAGAAGGAATAAAAGCCCAGCTGCACACTCACCTACAGGAGTCTGATCTCTCCTTAATCAGGTAGAGATATCATTCGCATGAAATTGGATCTATGGATTTTACAAAGAAAATAATTCAGAACAAGCCAATATAAAGTAGAGCTTGAATTTATTTAAAATAGAAAGGCACTTACGATAAAGCATTTCAGGAGGCACAATTGTGAGGTACTCACCAGTAGTTTATTAAGCAAAATGACAGAAGAAGGATTAAGATTTACTTATAGGAAAACGAGAGACCCCCAAACTCTTCATCTTTGCAACTGTCTACCCCATGGAAGGGACCTTACACAAGCTGTACCATCCAGTACCCAAGCTTGAGTTAACTCTCCAATTCTTATATTCTCTAGCAAGTAGAAAGGTTATTGACTATTATTGACTATATAAAAAATAGCTGGAATCCCAAATCAGGAATTGATAGTAGCCCCCAATTACTTTCTGTATTGTGGGTGTTAACTGCTCCGTTGCATAGATCTACCCATCAATGTACTGTTCCACTGAGCCACTCCTCACAATCTCCAACTAAGTAGAATGACTACTAAAGATTCACAGTTGGGCGATAATGTTATACCTGGTGAAAACAATAGGAAAGTACTCTAATCTGGCTCTCTGCGTTTTCAATTATTTCCTCTGTTGTTACCACAATTTTTCCTGATCCTTGGAAGGACTCACTTACACATGATGCTTTTCTGAATAGTAGAATATTATCTTACCAAAACAATCACTGTGTCTCAGCTGCCTAAACTGTCTCAACCCTTTCTATCAGTAAATAGGACTAATTAGATGAGGTTGTCCAACCTGAAAGCAGTAACAGCAGGGCCAACAATTGTACTAATCTATAAGCACAAGCACTAATATTTAAAAGGGAGGTAGACAGGTCCATCCTTTTCATTCAGCAAAACAATGAACAAAGCAATGTGGCATTGACTCTATATTGGGACCTTTGGCCTCATCAACCATGGGATCTCTGCCCTTGCCCATAGTAAAAGATGTGAGTTCCCTCCTGTCCAGACTTCAAATCCAATCTAAAGTCTGTTTGTTGTATGCTCAAGAACTGTACCTTCATTGTACCAGTGAGTATATCTTTCACGACATTTTGATAGTGTATGATACAGAGTCTTCAACTGACAAGGACTGCTATCTTTAATTACTTTAATTACATTATCCTCAATGACCTAAAAAAAAACTTTCTAGGTCTTTAAAAGCAGACAACAGGAAAGGGGAAGAAGCCCCCATGTAAATGTTAACATAATTTTTCAAAGTCCTGCAAACAGAAAATGCAGTGACTCAGCAATCAGGTCTAGTCCTCCAGTTCTGGAATGAAACCAACACCACAGGCAAGAAACTTTAAGATTTGGGAGACCTCTGTGTTCTTGATTGGCACAGCACATATGGAGATAGCAAGCCTGTGGCACTAGGATTTCATTTAACAAACAGATAACTTCTAGGAGTCTTTTCCCAAACACCAGGAGAACGTCTTTCAAAATTCTTAGCTGATATATTCATTGTTTTTCTACATGCTGTCCCAACTGTAAAAGGCATTCAGATGATACAATTATACTGACAACAAAATGAAACTCGTTGACACAGAGGGACCAGCATCTGTGAAGTACCAATTCTATCCATTCTAACAAGGGCTTTTTATTGCCCATTGCTACTCATTTAGAAAATATCAATGCCAGTGTGAATAGATCCTATGAATTGTATCATATTAGCCCTTTGGAGAGAAAGGTTTATGTACAAGGGAATGATAGAAAGCAATTCTTGAGGGAGGTCTCTGATCTAACCATTCTCCATGATCTGCTTTAACTCTATATATGGTCACTGGAGTGGTACCACTGTGCTTCTCTCCAGCCCATAGGAATTTACTAAGAGTAACTTGGGCTATTTCACCTGACCTTGATGCGGAAGAATAAGGCTCAGCACCAGCTCCCTATTGTAATCATCTCTACAGCTCTGACAAATTGGAGGGCAACACTGTAGCTGAAAATACTGTAGTTTCTTCACTCACATATTCCTAGGTGTAGAGAGGGCCTGGAATGGGCATGTGATCGCTACCCCCAGCATACCTGTGACAACGGTAAGAGTACCCAGCTTACTATGAGGATTTTTTTTATTTATTTATTAAAGATTTCTGCCTCCTCCCCGCCACTGCCTCCCATTTCCCTCCCCCTCTCCCGATCAAGTCCCCCTCCCTTGTCAGCCCAAAGAGCAATCAGTGTTCCCTGACCTGTGGGAAGTCCAAGAACCACCCACCTCCATCCAGGTCTAGTAAGGTGAGCATCCAAACTGCCTAGGCTCCCACAAAGCCAGTACGTGCAGTAGGATCAAAAACCCATTGCCATTGTTCTTGAGTTCTCAGTAGTCCTCATTGTTTGCTATGTTCAGCGAGTCCAGTTTTATCCCATGCTTTTTCAGACCATGGTCAGCTGGCCTTGGTGAGTTCTCAATAGAACATCCCCATTGTCTCAGTGTGTGGGTGTACCCCTCACGGTTCTGAGTTCCTTGCTCGTGCTCTCTCTCCATCTGCTCCTGATTTGGACCTTGAGATTTCAGTTCGGTGCTCCAATGTGGGTCTCTGTCTTTGTCTCCTTTCATCACCTGATGAAGGTTAATATTCAGGAGGATGCCAATATGTTTTTCTTTGGGTACACCTTCTTATTTAGCTTCTCTAGGATCACGAATTACAGGCTCAATGTCCTTTATTTATGGCTAGAAACCAAATATGAGCAAGTACATCCCATGTTCCTCTTTTTGGATCTGGCTTACCTAACTCAGGATAGTGTTTTCTATTTCTGAAAGCAGTGTGGTGGTTTCTCAGGAAATTCGAGATCAACCTACCCCTGGACCCAGCAATACCACTCTTGGGAATATATCCAAGAGATGCTCTGTCATACAACAAAAGTATTTGCTCAACTATGTTCATAGCAGCATTGTTTGTAATAGCCAGAACCTGGAAACAACCTAGATTCCCTTCAATGGAAGAATGGATGAAGAAAGTATGGAATATATACACATTAGCGTACTACTCAGCAGTAAAAAACAATGACTTCTTGAATTTTGTATACTATGAGGATATTGCAGCATATGCTATTAATCCTTTCTCACCTGTCCTGTCATATCATATATACCTTCCACATCTTTGGAGTATTTAATCTCACTAAAAGCTTATTATCACAGCACTTGACTTTCTGTCAATTTCTTTCTAAAACTGCCATTCAGCACAAATACTGGCACTCGTGTCTTTTCATAATGCTGTTGGATGTCTTTTCCTAAAAAGGAATAAACAACGGCTTTCTAACCCTAGATAGGACACCACCAATGAACCTCAGAAATGATTCCACATAGTCCAGCTTTTTGAACAAGTATCTTTAATGGAATTACTTAATGAAGACTATGTCGTTACTAGTTACTAGTATTAAAATTGATGAGTTTGGAGCAGATAGTGACCATCACGTGATTAACAATTAGGGAAAACTAGGTCAATGGTGCTCCCAGAATTACCTGAAGATAGCTGGATTGGTGTGTTGAGTGTCTCCCTAGCAGTGGTTTGATGTTTCATAGGCCAGGGAAATATCTTGTACATCTTGCAGTTTAGCTTTCCAGGATCTGTGAGTTGTATCTGATTCTGAGTCGTGAGTCTCTTTCCTCCTCCAGGAAAGAGAGTTCCAATACCAAAGAAATTACTACTCCACAGAGATGGGATAGGCCTGTTCCCTTGGCTTTCAATTCTCTTATCTTTTCTTGGTTGCTTTAGTGTTTTACCACCCCTGAAGAACATGGTCATTTGGTATACTGATAGCTTACAATGACCATATGCCACCAATAAAATATTCACAGCCACTAAAGTCCTGTCCACTACCCTGATCCCTGTTGAAATAGCTTTTTTCTAACATGATCAAGAACATAGGCCTACCCATATGTAGGAACTGTATATCATACATATCTCAAAATGCACTCTCTAATCAGTAACTCCTCTCCATTTTCTGTCATCTTCTAATCCTTGATATTAATGAGAATCACAGAACATAAAGATGACCAAACCCATAATACAGAAAAGGGACTTTCAAAATAAGGTTACTTCAAACACTAAAGAGACAGAACTAAGAAACTATACTGACTTTGACTAAGAGAAAACCACATGGAAACACTGCTGGATGACTTTTGTCAGCTGGATATCCTAGAAGCACCTGGAAAGAGGAAAGGAGCATCAGTAGAGGAACTACCTGTATCAGATGAGCCTACTGTAATGTCTGTGTTATATCATCATTAGTAATAATTGCTATGGGTTGATTTAAAAACAGTAGTTGATGAAACCAGGAAAAGCAAACCAAGAAGCATTATTCCTCTGTGTCTCTGCTTTGGGTCCTGCCTCAGTGTCCTACCTTGATCTCCTTTCTTGACTCTCTTTAGACAATGGGCTATAATGTGTAAGATGAAATGTGTCCTTTCCTCCCCCAACTTAATTTTCTCAGTGTTTTATCACAGCCACAGGGAAGCAAACTAGAGCACACACACATGCAAGCAAAAGCATCACAAAAAGAACATAATCCTCAACTTAAACTTTAAATGCCAAGAGGGCAGAGACTATCGAAACAAACCAAGCAACTGACAGTTAACCTACATTAGTGCATCCAACCCAGACACCCTCCACAGCTGAAAGAAGGAGAACTTTCTACGAAGTCACAAACTTCAAAAATAAACACCCACTATGACAAAGGACATTGTACTGAAGAGCTTTGTCTACCACTACTCAGCATTAAACAACCTGCATGAAAGAATAACTCTGCTGAGCTGGGCATGTTGCTGCACGCTACAGCACTAGCTCAGAGTGAAAGGGGTCCTGAATGAAAACTGTAATACATTGTATGATTTTTGGAGGATAACTGGGTCCGGTATCATTTTTAATCAGTAGTAATAGACATTGTCACCTTGGTTAGTGCTTTGCAGTTCAAACAAGAAATGTACATAAACACATGCTGGACCCATGCCACCATCCCTAGTCTAAAAACTCACTAGTGAGTGACAGAAAGGAGATATACAACACAAAATAAAATGAGAAAGGAAACTAATAGTCCTATATTTCTGCAAAATATCAAACATGTTCCAGTATGTGAAGATACACTGAGATGTGGAATTGGCTTCTCTTTTTTTTTTTTAATATACCAACAATCTACATTGCTTTTTTTCATGTAACCGAGCACCCTGAGACTATTAATGTTTTCTTTCTACAATTTTTCTCTTCTATAATGATCATGGTCTCAAATCTAAGCATAACAGAGGATGCTAGAATCCTAAGATGCTACAGAGGCTGTTGCAGGTGGAAGAAGCTTCAGTAACTGCCACTCTCATTTTACTTGTGAAAGAGAAGAGAAAGCAGACAGACACAGTGGCTCACAATGTGGACACTACAGCAAGGGAAGCAGAGACAGAAAGAGTGCACAAGTGTCTGAAGTCAAACTGACACAGTGAGATCTCGACCAACATGAGCTTCAAACAAAAACTTATTGCAAGAAAACATCCAGGGGTAGGAAAATATGGGCAGGAACAAAAGGTTGAAAGAGAGAACATGTGTTGCCAACATCCCTTCAGCCACTCTGTTATTAATTTCTAATTGCAGAATCCATATTTAAATTATCTGAATGATAGCTGAAGACCACAGCTTCTGGAAGCTCACAGCAACATCACCATTGAGTATAAGGCTGTAGTGTCAAGCTAGTAGAAGAATCAAAGCCCATAATGAAGGAATAGAAAGTATAGAAGAGAGATGTGAGTCCAACCTGGGCTCACACCACCTAAGGAAGGACTCCTGAAGAAGAAACCCTAAAAGAAAATCTTTGGAGTTCTCATTTCCTACACGGTATACTCAATGCACTCAGTCCTGCCTTTTGTCAACATAGTCACAAAGGAGACCTGTGATCTCTTCCCTTGATCCTGGGCAAGTGCTGACAGGTCACCAATCAGATCAACTGAAACAGTTTCTCAGCTGAGTTGCCTCAAACTTATTGTCATTTTCTTTCTTTCCAGTGTTATTATGTGCATGCTTACTGTGTGCTGCTAGCGTATGTTCTATTAGAAAGCGATACATCATGTTCAGATTATGAACAGTTTTAACAATGAACCTTAGAAGAAGAACTGCCATGGTCTCCTAGCAGAATAGCCCTGGGAAGAAGGATTCTCATGCTCGGCTTGTAAGCTTTACCCAGTCATTCATTGCTGTTATTGAACTCCTAGAATTTTTTTTTATGCTTAGAATCTGGACTTGACATTGACTACTGCCTGATTTATGATATCATTCTCCCTCCAAACCTGGTAGAATCTTGAGGTTTCTCTGGAGCTGCCTGTAAACAAATTGGATCACTTCAGGTTATTTGTGTCAAGTGACCAGTTAGCACTCTTTGATACTAGACACACATTGGGTTGTCAGCAGATCAGAAAATGATGCTCATTCATCCTACTCCATTGTGTTCTGGACTACTGTCTCTCCTACCCTGACAATGTCAGGGAAGGGAAGAAACTTGAATAAGTTTATTTTTGTCACATTTTACAACATTTTAACATAGTCTTGAAATAATAGGGATACAATTGATGTAGATATTTCTTGTGGACTGTCACATTGAGCTTTGGTGATTACTAATTATGTGACTTTGGACAGACAATTTACCTTCAAGAGTTTTTTTTAATCCAATTTATAAAGATAACAGTATCACTAGGGTTTGGGCTCTGTACTGTGGAATCTTAAGAAGCAAGTGAATAGGGAGCAAAAGCAGTCCCTTTTTGACAGTGTTAAACTACACAGAGACAGAAAGATAAAAAAGGTGTGGAGGGATCTTGCATTCCATACCATAATTGTGACAGTCTTCATCCACTACTGTGTCCCCATTAACACTTCGAATTCAGTATTGTTATAAATGTTATATTCACAGAAGGTATGGTGACACACATTTGTCATCATAGCATGTAGAAGTTGAAGGCATGGAGATCAGTTCAATGTTCTAACCTGGGCCACAGAGTTCCTGTCTCCAAACAAACTAAATTAAAAGTATGGAAAGAATGCTAATGATCATTATGTTTTGGAGTATTAGTTTATAGTAGATAAAAAGAGAATGGGGAAGAGACTAAGAAAGTACCAGACTCTGAGGAAACAGTTAGTACAGAGGAAGAAATATTGAAGCTGTTTCATGAAAAATAAACCATCAGGAACTGGGTGGGAGTGCTAAAAATAATACAAAGATGGAAGGATAAAAATATAGTAATAAAAGCAGTTAAATTGTCAAGATAATCCTAAAGAAAAATGAAGGTAGTTTGGGACTGAATGTTAAAGAGAATGACAGAATTTAAATCAAAAGACACAAGGCATTGTCATTTCCCAAGCCTTGTTCAAGCAACCACGCTGTTGAGATTGTTCTGGGTCTAGGTTCCTATCATATAGTCAAGACTCCATCTTCCAGGAGATGTCCCACCCTGGTCCTCTGACTCTAACCATCTATCCAGTCTTCAACAATGTTCCCTGAGACTTACATGCAGTGGTTGTGCTCGATATTGTCAACTGGGGCTGGGCAATCCACAGTAAACTGCTTTCTGTACAGTACCAATTGACATGCAAGCATATTGGGGAATTCTCATAAGTCTTTAGCTCTATAACAGTTATAGACAATTAAGTTACTAAGAAGCGATCTTACTCAGGGTGAATTCCTTGATAGGTGAGAAAACCCCAAGAGGTCAAACCTAAACACATATGAGCAATGAGCAACATGAAATGGCATCAGCAGATTGCATACATAAATTTATATACATACATGTGTTTAGTAGTTATACATAAATGATAAAAGGTCATGTATTATAGAAGAAGTGGGAGAGACACAGAGGAATTAGAAGGAAGAAGAGGTAATTTGATCAATACAGTACTCACAAGTGAAATCCTTAATATAACAAAAAACTTTTCAAATCTCAGAGTAAGTATCAGCCTGTTGGTGCTGGCACACACCTACAATCCCATCATTCAGAGTCAAATACAGGCCATCTCTCTGATTTCAAGGCCAGCCTGATCTGTGCAGAAAGACTCTGTCTCTTTACATAGAGTTTGCACAGAATAGCACAAAGGCTGTGGCATAAGAAGCTGTCTATGGTTCTACCTCTAATCACTTCTGTTTCAGGATACAGTTATGAGGCAGTATCACAGCAGGTATAAGATGGAGACAAAGCAATGCAAAGAAGGGCAGTGTCCAGATTAGAGAAAATGTTGAACCAGATCCACTAGGAATTCTGTACATACACAGGAAAACAGGCAGTTTATCAAATATGGGTCATCCAACCCAGTACCAAGCATCAAGCTGACCCCTTCCATTGGGGTATGTGAAGAACATAGGTCTTAGGCTTCCCCAGTTAGTACAAACTGGAGATACAAGCGCTGCTCACTACAGTAACCCAGAAAGCTTCAGTTTCACAAGTTTTTCACTGTCCTCTGGAGTCCTAAAGAAAATTTCCTAACAGATACTGTTGCCCACACTGTTCAAGCAGAGCTCAAGGGAATACTATCTCCACTGTTGCTGAATCCTGATTTCTGTAATGTTGTAAAGAGAGGGGAGCATCTCACTTAGGGCAATGACTTCTTCCTTGACTCTTTTGCAGTGGTAGAGACATCCAGGAAGATAAAGATGTCCCTGAGATTCCCAGCTCCATGTCAGATACTTTATCTGCTGTAGAATCAAGATCTCTGCAAAACCTGCATTGAGGTCTGACAGATTAACAGGGTGCTCAGCTATCAATGGGAACAGGTCATTAACTGCCACCATCTATATCACTTCAGAATTCCTGACCTTGCCTCCAGCTCCAAACCTGGAAAAAACAGAGAATCAAACTTGGATGAGATGAAAGTCAAACAATCAACAGCTTTAAAAGCCTATGACAGCACAAAAGAAAACCAAGACCATCCCTCCTCCCTTTAGCACACCCTGACATGCAACAGCCCCTGCATTGCACTGATGCTGGAAGCCTAAGGCAGAAGAAGAATGCTACTGATAATGCCATCTTGGAAAGCAGAAGCCTGAGTCTTAAGAATAGCAAGGGGTGCTGGAGAGTGTGATGAAGTCCAGCATCAACTTTGCAGAAATCACTACATGGGAGCAGATATTCATCCTTTCTAGTTCTTCAACTCTCTCACAGACTTAGACCGATTCCAAGATCCCAGAGCAATCAAACCAAAATACTCAAAAATCATCTCGTGGTATCAGGTCCAGGAAAACTCTAGTATTACTAGTGGACCCTCTGAACAAGTTAGGAAGGCTGAGAAAGTACAGTTCCACCTGTCTTCTCACTGTTCCTATGTGGGTGGGAGAATGTCTCTAAGTGGTTGGGAGAATGGAATTCACATTGAGAAGTCGTTCTTAGTGCCTCAAGATACCTCATTCTTGCTGGAGACCAGTTCCTCACTGCTGTGGATTGGCTAGGTCATGTCACCCCTCCCAGCCATGTCACCCCTCCCCTCCCAGAATCTGGGATCATCCTGCAGGGAGTAGGGAGGTTTGAGTTAGGCAAGCCTAGAGCAGACAGCTGAGCTCCTTTTCCCACAGTCCTCTGTTTCTTTCAGGAACACCAGCACTTAGTGGGCTTTGCCATGTATTCTGTCCACGTGCACCTCTTCACAGAGTCTTATTATTTTGTGTTAGGCCTAGACCTGGGGACCAACATAGCTGTGTTCTGGAGCCTGCTTTGGCTGCCTGTCTCTCTGTATCCTTCCTCTGGAGCTCAGCAGGCAGGCAAAAGGATTTCAGGCCCAAGCTTCCCTGTCCCTCTATCTTGCTGCCTATGGGATAACCTTCTGTGTGACGAACCTGTCCCAGAATTAGTAGTTTGCAAAGCCAGTCTTGCTACAAACTCCCAGCTCAACCTCCTGAGTGCTGGATTGAAAGCTATGCATCACCACACTGTACTTTGTTCCAAACTGCTTTACTTTGTTCCAATCTGTGGGTCAGTGGTGTAGGTGTTCCTAGATTGGCCTGCATGGGTGCCTGTCTCTCTAGGTCTATGGCATCGGGAAAGCTGAGGCACAGTTTGATGGGAGTTGGATCATCTTACCCAAATATTCTAGCAAATTATTTGTATCAAAAAGCATATTATCAAGCCAAAACAAAACTGGGAACGACCTGAATTTCTACGTTGAAAGTAGAGGCCCTAAAATGCTGGATACTCAAGTCTGAAAAAGTACAGAGCCCTAGGAGTCAAGTTAATCCCCCAAAGTGATCCCCAGGTGTCCAGTGTGTGAATCTGTGGGGATATAAGTTACAGACATTTATTTCCTAAAATGATGTTAAATTATTGGGTAAATTTTTTAAATCCTTTCTGAACTATGATTTAATATAACAACTTGTTTCAGTGCTGTGTGATCTCAAATTCAAAATTTCACTTAGACTTTTAAGGAGGCATACTTCTTTAGAATTTCCTTCATTGAAATGAAAATCATTTAGAATGTTCATTTTGATACAAAGCTCTTTCCAAAGATTAAATAGTTATAAGGGGAAAAAAGGTCTTCTGAAGAGCAGCACTGTGATTCTCTCAAATTCAAGTCTTTTAAGGATGACCTAATTAAATTCCAACAGACTCACAAGATCTCTGAAGTCACAATGCACCAGACTTAAGACAGTCTCTGTAGGATCCTGTGTAGGGGTCTTGTAAGAAGTTCTCTTCTGTTTTAGCCTAACAGCAAGAGTTCCCGCAGCTATACAAACCCTTAAAAGGTCCTTTTTTTTCTACCTTATGTCAGGACCTTTTGTTTCTGAGAACAATTACTTTCAAAAATGTATAATTGCAAACACCATCCCTAACCCTCAGTTTCTCCTTTTTAGATATTGATCCTTCCCAATTCTCTTGGCAGTTTTATAGTGCCTAACCTTCTTTCTCTAAGGAAAATAGTTGACTTTCCCCCATAGTCTAAGAATGTAGCAGCACTCTATCTATCCACTGCTGTAATACACTAAAGAGTTTCCCTCTTGGGTCAGAACAATTAACAAAGAACTATTGACAAAGATTCCATCCACACCATCTTGTAAAACCTTTCCTGCTGCTGTTTGAGCAGATTGAGCTCTTAACTCACCTTTTACTGCAGTAGTCTTGATGATGTGTGACTGACTGCGGGCCATGTGATCTGATAACACTTTAGCATTAATTTTCCAGAATAAATTTTGAAAATAGTCAGTTTTAAGTGTATTTTCTAGTTTCTTTTTTTATTGCTGATTTTTATTAAACTCTGCATTTTTCTCTGCTCCCCTCCCTGTCTCTCCTCTCCCCTTCAACTGTCTCCCAAGGTCCACATGCTCCCAATTTATTCAAGAGATCTTGTCTTTTTCTACTTCCCATGTAGATTAGATCCATGTATGTCTCGAGTCCCCATTGTTGTCTAGGTTCTCTGGGTTTGTGATTTGTAGCCTGATTTTCTTTGCTTTATGTTTAAAAACCACTAATGAGTGAGTCCATATAATTGTCCTTCTGGGTCTGGGTCACCTCACTCAAAATAATGTTTTCTAGATCCAATTGCCTGCAAATTTCAAGATTCCATTATTTGTTTTTCTGCTGTATAGTACTCCATTGTGTAAATGCACCACATTTTCCTTATCCATTCTTCGGTCAAGAGAAATTTATTTAGATTGTTTCCAGGTTGTGGCTATGACAAATAATGCTGCTATGAACATCATTGAGCACATGTTCTTGTGGCACAGTTGATCATCCTTTCAATTATTTTTATAATTTCTCACTAGGTTGCAGAAAAATAATAAGACACTGGCTAATACAAACCTATGACCACACAATAAGAGTGAAAGGATTGGGGGCTATAGTTTAAAGGCTCTGAGAAATTACATTTCAACAAAAACTTTTAGAGATCCATAAAAATTACCTACACAGCCTGAATGACACCTCTGCATGCTTCATTACACCTGACCCCATGTCAAGGACCATTAACCACACTTGCTTGTTCATGCATTGGTTTTGTTCCCTCAGCCGCATTCCAGTATCCTGCTCCAATTATCACTTGCAGTATTCCCTTTTCTATTACTGCAGAGAAACTCATCCCTGATGCGAGGTATATCAGTGAGGGAGCATTTAGCATGGGCTGATGTCTGCACTCCTCCCCAGTAAAGACTCTTCTATGAGAGAAGCCTACGAGTAGGCCTTCTTGACTTCACCAAAAAGGGCTTCTATTTGACTTTATTGAGGTGCTTGTTCAAATTCCTTTTATAGACAAACTAATGCTTTTTACAGAAATAATTTTGATGTCTGCAACACCTAACCTTTAGGTCTATTAGCACAAAGCAGCCTGCATGTACCTTCCTTCCTTATTGTTCTGAGTTCATGAGTTTGTTTCAGCTTGCCTTTATCATGAAATGGGAACTATAATGATGCTTGTTGTCATTACTAATAGAAACAATCCATTCAAATTGCCAAAAAATTTAGAGTGGATAATTGATAAGTATGAGATTTAGGAAAGCATAAAATATTAGAAGATAAATACACATAATAAGAACCAATATGCAATACAATTTGCTGTAGAAATAATTCATGCCTGTATTCCCAGTGTTTTCAAACTAAGGAGATCATGAGTTGCAGGCAAGCCTGGATTATATACACATATAGTGAAATTTTTCTAAGGATACTGAAGTGTAGAACGTCTGTGAAGACCTTCACTAGCCCACCAACACACTTTACTGTTTCATGCTCCTGGATGATAGCCTTTCTACCCTTCCCAGTCTCACTGCTTCTCTCAATGGAAATCCTTTCATTTCTGACCATTACCTGATGCATTTTAAGAAAGATGCTCATAATACTACATCTGACTCCCATATTGTTCTTGTGAATGCTCTCATCATCCCATCTGAACTCTCGTATCTTTCCTGAACTTGTGTCTGCTGGGCATTTTCAATGTCTTTTGGGTCTAAGTTTGTGTGAAGTGGCTGTCTTCGATCATGTGCTCCTATACTCTAACTGGTCCTATAAGTAAATAACAGTCCACCCTCTCCCTCATGGACAGCTTGATAACCTCACATATCTACCAATGGAGAAAGAACTTTCCTAACGGGAGCAGAATTTCTCCCCAAGGGACACCCTCATGATTTTCAGTAAGGGTTCTTTACAGTACTTTGTCCCACCCTTGGACTGTGTCTGGATGTTTTGGGATATTCTAATAATATAAACAAGACTGGGTGATGTATAAACAATATACATTGCATTTCTAACTTTTCTGAAGACTGGAAGTTCAAGATCAAGGCTGAAGCAGATTCAGTTTGATGAAATCCAGCTTCCTGGGTCACAGGTAGCCGTTTTCTAGGTCCTCAAATGACAGAGGCAAGGAGTCTGTCCGGTCTCTCTCATTTCCTCATGACTTAATTATTCCCCATGGGAAGTGGGTCTACAAATACAGACTGGGGACCATGAAGCCTATGTCAGACTGGCATGTTCAGAAAGAAAAGACAAGAGAAAGGGCTTGAGCTTTCCACAAACACAAGAGTTCATGGGGAAGCTTATCTCTCTATAGGACTCTGTACTTACAGATTATCTTTTACGTAAGGAATTTTTGTTAGCTTTTTTTTTGCAAAAAATTATAATTGAGGGCCCTGGGATGAAGAAACAATATACCCTAGCGATGGAAATATGCAGCAGTGATATCACCATGACAACTCAGCTTTAATGTTTCAAATGTGGGCATGTTGTTTCTTTATCACTGTGTTCTTTCTCAAGGAGATGTAAAATCAAGCATTCAGAACACTGAGAAGTCATGAGTGCTCCCCCTAATCTTCTCTACTCCTCATTCTCATTACTACCATTGACTTAGTTGCTTCCAGAGCTTTGTCCATAGGGGTGAGATCAAGTACTTCAACTTCCAAATTTCTGAATCTTTGTCTCCAGATTCTACCATCAAACATATTTGCCAAAACCCAAGACAGTGCTCAACAAACAAGACTTGTGCCACCAGGAAAACCCTCTTAAAATGCACTACAAGTTACATAGGAATCCTTCCCCTGTTGCGCGTATGCCCTGAATGGCTGTGCTTATGTTGCTAGCTACTTAAGAGGCAGAAGCTGTAAGAAGCTGTAAGACTGCTGAGCAGGGAGATTGGGCCTGCAGGGTACTCACACTAAATATAGTAACATTATGCTGCGGAGCTGTAAAGAGATTTCTCATCGTCTAGAGGGAAAGACTTCTCAAAAGGATGCTTAGGCAACACCATGGAAACCTTAATGTGCTCAAGAGAAAAAAACTTTCTTGTCTAAAAATAATGCTTCATTTTCAACTTCATGTTAAATTATTTTCTTACTTTTCATTGATATTTTGGAGAATTTGTTGTTAGTCTTAATAGAATAACAAAATACTTGAATTTAATGCTTGCTACTATACATCTGAATGCTTTTAATTACTTATAATATTATGTATTTGATTCATATTAGATTTCATGACTATACATAGTGATTAATATAATATAGATTTATATTTTATACGGAACCTTTATGATCTTGAATTACATATTTGATTTCAGCTTGTTTTTATTTGTGTATTCCTGATACTTTTTAGGCAGTCCGAGTGCTAATATTCTGATACTAAACACACACATATATGAATATACATACACTCATATACCACATTCAGTGCCAATATTGCACTTAAGCAGATGAATGAGCCCTTCAAGATTTAGTCACAACCAAAGAAACCCAGCTGTTTAGAAGTTGTTAACAGTGCAGTCTGACTTTTCTATGCCTTCAGATAACTTTTAAACTTCATGTTCTCAGAATCCAAGATTTCTTTTCTTTTTTTTTTACAGCATGATTTTTTTTATTTTTTTTATTTACTAAAGATTTCTGTCTCTTCCCCACCGCCGCCTCCCCTTCCCTCCCCTCCCTCAATCAAATCCCCCTCCCTCTTCAGCCCAAAGAGCAATCAGGGTTCCCTGCCCTGTGGGAAGTCCAAGGACCACCCACCTCCATCCATGTCTAGTAAGGTGAGCATCCAAACTGCCTAGGCTCCCACAAATCCAGTACGTATAGTAGGATCCAAAACCCATTGCCATTGTTCTTAAGTTCTCAGTAGTCCTCACTGTCCGCTATGTTCAGCGAGTCCGGTTTTATCCCAGGCTTTTTCAGACCCAGGCCAGCTGGCCTTGGTGAGTTCCCAATAGAACATCCCCATTGTCTCAGTGTGTGGGTGCACCCCTCGCGGTCCTGAATTCCTTGCTTGTGCTCTCTCTCCTTCTGCTCCTGATTTGGACTTTGAGATTTCAGTCTGGTGCTCCAATGTGGGTCTCTGTCTCTGTCTCCTTTCATCGCCTGATGAAGGTTAATATTCAGGAGGATGCCTATATGTTTTTCTTTGGGTTCTCCTTCTTATTTAACTTCTCTATGAACCCAAGATTTCTGAAAGTAGCAAATGATTGTATAATGTAAATTACTACTTTTTGGTTGGGATCTTAACCTTAAAGGGCTGAGCCATTTATTCAGCTTCCTAAATTACTACTAATCTCATCATATGGCAGATGAAAAACAAGTGAGTTGAAAGAATTTAAAAGGTTTTAAAAATCTTTATTGTATTAAGAGGTAAGTGCAAGTAACTATCAGATAAATATGGCATTTTTCTACCAAACATACTTTGTAAAATAAATAAGTAATAAGTAAACAACTCAGAAATTGAGTCAACTCGTGAAATTATGAGAATGATATAAATATATGATATGGATTGTAAATAAACACACAACACATACACAGAGAAAGAGATGAGACAGACAGATAGCTAAAAGTGGATAATAACTGAATATTCCTGACTCTGTTCTCTTGCATTCATCAGTATTCTCCTCACACTACTTATTTCTTCATAGGTCACAGAATGGAGACTCTAGCCCCTTTCGTACTCTCCTTCAACAGTTGTGGTTTCCTGCCTTAAATATAAATTTATAAAGATGATAGTGACCCTTATAGAGAAAATTAAAAACTCTCCTAAAGAAATAGAGGAAAAGATAAACAAAAATTGGGAGAAATCAATAAATCTTAAAGAAAACCAAGAAAAACAATCAAACACATGAAGCAAACAATTCAAACAACTCAAGACTTAAAAACAATAAAAAGAAACACAAAGTGAGAAAATTCTGGAATTGGAAAATCTGGGTAAATTACCAGAAACTACAGATGCAAGCATAACCAACAGAATACAAGTGATGGAAGAGCGAATCTCAGGAGCTGAAAATAAAATAGAATAAAACAGATTCATTGGTCAAAGAAAATGTTAAATTCAACAATTTCTTAACACAAAACATCCAGGAAATCTGGGACACTATGAAAAGACAAAAGCTAAGAATAATAGGAATAGAATAAGAAGAACTCCATCTCCAAGGCACAGAAAATATATTCAACAAAATTATAGAAGAAAACTGTCCCAACCTAAAGAAGGGTATGCCTATGAAAGTACAAGAAGCTTAAAGAACACCAAATAGACTGAACCAAAAAAGTCCTCTCTTCATATAATAATCAAAACACTAAACATATAGAATAAAGAAAGAATATTAAAAGTTACAAAGGAAAAGAAACATATGAAGGCAGACCTATGAGAATTACACCCAACTTCTCAATGGAATCTCTGAAAGCCAAGAAGGTCTTGGACAGATATGTTGCAGACACTAAGAGATCACAGATGCCTACACCAAGACTACTATATCCAGTAAAACTTTCAATCACCATTGATGGAGAAAACACAATATTCTTTGACAAAATCAGTTTTTAACAATACCTATCCACAAATTCAGCCTTACAGAAAGTACTAGAAGGAAAACTCCAACCCAAGGAAGTTGGTTGCACCCACAAAAACACAGGCAACAGTTAACCTCACACCAACAAACCTCAAAGAAGGGAAACACACAAACACTATTACCAAAAAATAACAGGAATTAACAATCACTGGTCATTAATATCCCTTAATATTAATGGATTTAATTCATTTATAAGATGAAACAGGCTAAAAGAATGAATTTAAAAACAGGATCTATCCTCATGCTACATACAAAAGACACACCTCAACCTCAAAGAGAGACATTGCCTCAAAATGTATGAGAAAAGATTTTCTAATCAAATGGACCTAAGAAACAAGTGGGTGTGGCTACCCTAATATCTAATGAAATAGACTTCAAACTAAAATCAATTAAGAGAGTTGGAGAATGATACTTCATACTCATCACAGGAAAAATCCATCAAGATGAAGTCTCAATTATGAACATCTATACCCTAAATACAAGATCAGCCACATATGTAAAAGAAATATTACTAAATTATGTAAATCACACATTTAACAAACCACAAATACGCTAACAGTAGGAGACTTTAACACCCCACTCTCACCAATGGACATGTCAGCCAGTCAGAAACTTAACAGGCAAATAAGAGAACTAACAGATATCATGACTCAAATGGGCTTACCAGACATCTATAGAACATTTCACCCAAATACAAAAAATAATATAGAGAGATGATAGACAATAGGTAGGCAGATAGATATATAATTAGGTAGGTAAATAGATAAATTTTAGCTATAGCTATCTAAGTATGTAAATGTATTAAAGTATCCATTTATGGAAATATACATAATAACACACATTTATACATATATTGTAATATTCTTTTACAAAGTCATAATTTCCTTGTAAAGAGAAATGAAAACTATTCTTTTTTGTCTATTCTCTTCAGTGATTTGTAAAAGATTAATATTATTTCTTCCTTCGTATTTGGAAAGAAAATAATTGTTAAAATTTCTGGTAGATTTTTGTGAGAAGTATTCAATCTTTGATTTCACTTTATTTTCACTTAAAATATTTTCATAAGTAAATATATTCTGATCACAATTTCCTAGCACGCATGAGATTATGATTATTATCGTTAAATTTTACTGATTTGAGTGACAAAGATTGTGCCAGGTCTCTTCTCATGCTTGTTGGTGTGCTCATCCTCTTAAATGATGGTTTCTCTCACCTCCCTAAACCAATACCCCCAAGATGATCACTTTTTCTAGCTTCTTGGACTAATAGCATTTGATTTTTTTAAGTCTATTTCCAAAGAGACTATGACTATAAAATAGGGAGAACAGCAGGAGAGAGACTTTAGTGGGTCCCGTAGTAGGTAAGGAAGATGATAAACAGAATATGACAAGCAAAGAGCTTGTGTATTATTTATTTAGGAAAATGATTTGAGGAGGGGATAGGAAGGAAGAGGAGAGAAGCATAGACAGAGAGAGAGAGAGACAGAGACAGAGACAGAAAGACAGAGAAGGAGAGACTAGAGGAGAGAAGAGGGGGCCAAGCTGTGCACACCATGGAAGAGAGGGAGATTGGGAGAGAGCAGAGCTTCTCTTAAAGGGACAGGGTATTGCCTGGGTTCATCCTGCCAGGTGACAGAAAGCCAGAATAATCCTAACAAGAAAATCTAGCCTTGTGTTATGTACTCATAGAGACACAGCCTTTCCAGATTTACCTCATTTATCATTTTTTGGGTGTGATGAGTAAGCTTAAACTTTACTCTCATAATAAATTTCAAAAAGGTAAAACCATATTATAAACCTTAGTCAACATGCTACACAATAGATTCAATAAATTCATTCCTCTTATCTGCCCAAAGGATTTTGCCATTCTCATATACCTTAGTACTTCCCATTCACTGCAATCCTTACATCACATTTATATTTTCTGCTTTTTTCCATTTACTTTTGTAGATTTCATGTAAAAAGGGAATCATAGGCTGTTGAGAGTGCTTAGCAGGTAAATATGCTGGATCCCAAGCTTGGCACTTGACAATCTTGAGTTTGATCCTCAGGACTCACTTTGTGGAAAGATAAAGTCACATTCAAACTGTGGCATTCCTATGTAAATGAACACACACGGAGGTATGTACACACCAAAAACACAGAGAAATAAATGCACTCTAATCATAAAAGTAAATGAAATCATTCAGCGTATTTCTTTTCTATGTCTATCCTGATCACTTAATATGCTGCTGGATGAATCATTGTTTTCACAAATAATTGGAATTTCTTTTTAAATCTGAATAATATTTAATTATTTGTGCATGAGTTATAAAGTATATATCACACTTTCTGTCCCTTTTCATCCTCTGATACACACATATCAAAATTCTGTATCTTGGTTATTGGGAACAATACTGGAATAAACATGGCTGTGAAGAGAGTTGTACAACATTCTTATTTCTAGATTTCCAGATTTTTCCCAGAGTAGCTCAATCAGCTTTAACTCCCATTGACTACATGCCAGTTCTCCACTCACTAAAACTTTGCAATGACAGCCACCCTGACAACTATGACGGCCTATGTTACTGGGTTTAATTTCTGTTTTGGTGGTGGTGAATGATACTCAGGACTGTGCATGTTTCCAGGAGCCAACTGCTATGGAACCTGCCCATATCTCCATATTACTGGTAGGGCAAGTACTGTTTTCAGGATAAAATCTCTTGTTCCCTACTGGTTTTCTTTCTTCCTGCTTAATTGTAATTATCTCTAGATTTTTGTTTTATGAATTCTCTAAGAATGAGTGCTAGATAATTCCTGTACGCTGGGCGAAGAAAGGAAGCTGTTGTGCAAACATGTAGTCTTCATTTACACTTTACTTACATGAATAATGAATATAGCTACATAATGCATGCATGTTTATCAAGTCAATCCGGTGTGTGTGTGTCTATTAAACCGCAAGTTTCATTTTTATAGGACTGATTCCATATAATTTATTGCATAATGTTAATAGTATAAATTTCTTAATATTGATTTCAACTATAGTAATATCTCAATGTATAATACATTAAAAATACCCTGATGTTCTTTGACTATTATAATTTCTCTGATTTTTATATCTTTTTTATTTTATTTTTTCAGTGGTTATTAATATATTTATTTATTTTCCCTGCATTTATTTTGCTTTACAACAACTCTGAAGTAGCTAGCATGCAAGCTGCATTCACTTCTCAATCCTCAAGCTTTTGCTTCTCTCCTCTTTCCTAATTTAACCCTTTCTTTTTTTTTAATTGAAAAAAAATTCCTCCTCCTCCCCGCCTCCCATTTCCCTCCCCCTCCCCCTATCCCCACTCCTCTCCCCCTACCCACACTCCATTCCCCCTCCCTCTCCAGACTGAAGAGCAGTCAGGGTTCCCTGCCCTGTGGGAAGTCCAAGGTCCTCCCCCCCTCCATCCAGTTCCAGGAAGGTGAGCATCCAAGCAGGCTAGGCTCCCACAAAGCCAGTTCATGTATTAGGATCAAAACCCAGTGCCATTGTCCTTGGCTTCTCATCAGCCCTCATTGTTTGCCATGTTCAGAGAGTCTGGTTTTATCTCATGCTTATTCAGTCCCAGTCCAGCTGGCTTTGGTGAGCTCCCAATAGATCAGCCTCACTGTCTCAGTGGGTGGGTGCACTCCTCGCGGTCCTGACTTCATTGCTCATGTTCTCCCTCCTTCTGCTCCTCATTTGGACCTTGGGAGCTCAGTCCAGTGCTCCAATGTGGGTCTCTGTCTCTATCTCCATCCATCGCCAGATGAAGGTTCATATCCAGGCAGATGACAATATGTTTCTCTTTGGGTTCACCTTCTTATTTAGCTTCTCTAGGATCACAAATTATAGGCGCAATGTCCTTTATTTATGGCTAGAAACCAATTATGAGTGAGTACATCCCATGTTCATCTTTTTGGGTCTGGGTTACCTCACTCAGGATAGTGTTTTCTATTTCCATCCATTTGCATGCAAAATTCAAGATGTCATTGTTTTTTTACCGCTAAGTAGTACTCCAATATGTATATATCCACACTTTCTTCATCCATTCTTCCATTGAAGGGCATCTAGGTTGTTTCCAGGTTCTGGCTATTAGAAATAATGCTGCTATGAACATAGTTGAACAAATGCTTTTGTCATATGATAGGGCATCTCTTGGGTATATTCCCAAGAGTGGTATTACTGGGTCTTGGGGTAGGTTGATCCCGAATTTCCTGAGAAATCACCACACTGATTTCCAAAGTGGTTGCACAAGTTTGCATTCCCACCAGCAATGGATGAGTGTGTACCCATTACTCCACAACCTCTCCAGCAAAGGCTATTAATATTGAAAATGAAAACACTCAGTGTATAAAAGTGATGTTCCTTTCAGGTTTGGTAATAATTACATAATTATATAACATAAAAACGGAAAATTTAAAGGTTCATGTTTATATGACTTTCATTAAAGAAGATATTTTCTCTTTCTTAGGGAAAGCTGAGTGGATTAAACTCACCTTAATTAAAGTAGGTCCAGGATCAAAAGGACATGGACATCACTAATAATGAATGCTGTTAAAATCGAAGCCTAAAAAGTTTAATAATTTTTTTGTAGTAAAGGTTTCTTAACTAAAATTTGTTGTTTGTTTCTTTGTTTGTTTTGCTTTTTGGGAGAACTCTCAAATAATCACACAGGTGTTTATTCTTTCTTATAAATGCCTGGCCTTAGCTTGGCTTGTTTCTAATCAGCTTTTCTTAAATTATCCCACCTACCTTCTGCTTCTGGGTAATTATAATTCTCTATTTCTATCTACCTTTCTTTACTTCTTACTCTGTGACTTACAGTGTAACTGGATGCCTAGTCCTCCTCTCCTTGTTTTTCTCTCTCCTCAAAATATGTGTTCTATTTATTTTCTTTGCCTGCAAGACCCACCTATTCTTTTTCCTGCCCAGCTGTTGACTGTTCAGGTCTTTATTAGACTAATCAAGGGCTTTAGAGAGGTAAAGTAACAGCTTCCCAGAGTCAAACACATTTTTTGCATCATTAAACAACTACTCCACAGCATTAACAAATGTAACACATTTTCAGCTAATGTTCCACAACAAAAATTACATAAAATTTCTTATAAAGCCTTAGCAGAAAATACAAATATTTTCTTTATTGCTTTATAAAAATTCATACTATTTCTGAGAGTATTCTTTGAAAAGTAACCACCTTAGGGTTACATATTCAAGAAAATTGCAGAGTAGGGCATGGGCATGTTTATCATTGTCAGTACATGGTCTGGGAGTAGAATAGTGTGAGGAAAATTCTGGGTGTTCATTAGAACACTCCAAGAAAAGAAGAATCTGTAACCTCAGTTTCTTTAAAACAGGGACGTGTTCTTAGAATGTGTTTTCATGCTCATTCTAGGTTTAACAGCTAGGGGTGAGTTTACTTCAAATGACTTATTGCTAGCTGCTATCACTCAATTCAGTATTTAAACTATCTTTTATATTCCTCTATGGAAAAACATATTTTTGCTACATGCAGCTTATCCTTATCATCATATAAAGCCTGAACTCATGAGAACTTTCCTCATATGTTCTTTAACCTTCAGAGTGTAAACTGTACAAAGGCTCTGAATAAAACTGGCTATTGCAAGAGACTTTAGTTCACCTCATTTATTGACTCTATTCTCCCAGGTCCCACGGGCTTTATTTTCCAAGATCCCACTACCTCTAGAGAGATGATATTTCAAACCACATTATTGCCCCTGCAAACGTATCAGTACAAGTCAAGGTAGACATTCAGTTTACCTTTAAAACTCAATTTGTCAAACCTTCTCACATTGTCTATCCCTGTGCTTGCTTATATGTATTTCATTATATATATGAAATTTGGCACATGACTATTTGGCAAGGCATTTTCTTCTGAATACTTGGTCACCTTGGGACTCTGCTGCAGACTGGCAGTTTAGCAGATGACTTTGTTATCCTTTGAATTGGTGCTTTAGTTGCTCTTCTTTCAACTCTCAAATTTGTCGAGGATCTTGATTGCTCAGCTTGCAATATTTCATTTTCCAATTTCATAACATCAACTAAATCATTTTTTTCTTACTTTCTTTTATATTATCAGGTGTTTTCCATAATACCTTATGATAACTATCTAAAATTATGCTTACTTGATATCCTTGTCATGAGAAAAAAATTATTTGTCATCTCCATCATCAGTCCATGAGCAACTTAATCTCTATTATCATGACTAAATAGAGTTTGTATATGGTTTTTATATATAAATTATATATCTTGGAAACATAGAATGATTTCATGTTTAATTTTTAAAGAATGACGTAGCAAATACCTTCTAAGATTATAATAGCATGTCATAATATTAAGATTCAAAGAAGTGAAATTTAAACATTCTAAATAATAAAACATTTTCCTTTGTTTCATAAACAAGATATTGAACATTCAGTGCAGATAACCTTGATGATGGGTCTATAATTTGTTAGTACTAGACTCTTCTAAATACTCTTTCTTTTTATCTTAAAGTGACTTTCTAAAATAATTTGAGCCTGTGAGATGTTTCAGGGTGTGAAGGCCCTTGTTTTCAAGCCAGGGGTCCAATCCCCGAGATCCAGGGATAGAAGAATACCAAAATTTTTTTCAAGCTAATCTTTCACGTACACACCTCAGCTGTAGCATATGTGATTCCATATGTACACATTCAAATAAAAAACTACATGTGCTGAATCTTTAATAATAATTATTTAGAAGCAGTAAGATAGACTAAATTAAAATTAAGCCATAGATGTCTTGGAAATATAGACCCTCAATTTCTGGACAAGGATGTCATCAATAGACATGCCAAAATGGACAAGAACAAAACCATGAGAACGCAACTCTACACAAAGAACTATAGAAAAGCTAAAGAATGCTCAAACTGAGCAAAAACAGTTTTCTCCAGGGATGGGAACAACAGTAGTTATGCAAAACCAAATGAAAACATATATTTAGGAGGGTGTATGTGTGTGTGTGCATGAGTACATGTGTATGCATGTAACAACAGTGAATAAAAGAGGCCAGGAATTTGAAAGATAAAAAGGAGAAATATAAGTGTATATGTATATATAAGTATAAATTAATATATAGGAAAATATGGAGAAAGAAAAGGAAGAAATAATGGAATTATATTATAATCTTAAAAATAAATAAAAAAGATTATAAAACCTAATATTTTAGTCAAATCGCCTTTTCACCATATTAAGCTGTAAATCTTCTAGAGGAGTGGAATGGGTCTGAACTTTAAGTTGGTTGCAAATAGGCATTTATTGCAATGCTAGTTAAAGGCCTCTTCTCGTAATGTTTCCGATGAGTAAAAACGAAAGCTGTGATCTAAAATGAGAAAGTGAACTGCAATTAATATGCGACCTTTCCTTTGGATTTTGAAAGAAATATAGAAATAATTGATCATGTGGTACTTGCATCCTCATGTAAAGTTTTAGGTCACTGTAAAGAGCATAAAATTAAAAGTTGTCTTAAATAGAGAACCACTCTGGCTGCTGAACACATCCTTAAGAGGAAATTTAAATGAATGCAGGAAACAATTGGCATTTTGCAGCTAAAAGAAACTCTTAGGAACTCAGTTCTTCCTGTGTGATGTCAAATCGAGAAACTTGACTAATTAGAGAGGGGGCACAGATGACTGAAAAAGAAGGAAAACAAGAGAGTGAAGTAGACCAGAGGAACTGGGAGGTGAGGCTGGAACCAGAGAGTTGAGAGGGGTGATGGGGGTGGGGAAGATCAACCAAATGAAGCATCTGTGGAAACCTATTACTTGATGAGCAAATTTTAAAAAATAAGATAATAACAAAAACCTTGAGAATTCAGAATGGTATTAAATCTGATTGTTTTGCAACTGTCCCTGTGAACATAGTAACAGCAACAGTGTAGTGGCACAGTCCCCTAGGACTTAAATTCTCCTTATAAAGTAGAACAGGTATGACCCAGGAGGGGACAGCATTTCAGAGCCTAAAGTCTTAGAAGTATTTATGAGAAATAATATGTCTGTTCATAAAATTAGAGTAAAAATTATAACAGAATATTTATGCATCTCTAGTATTGTTTGGGGTATCAATACAACATTAGAAGCTTCTATGTTGCTTTCGGCCGCGGTAGCCATCTTTCAGTAACTCGCCAAAATGACAAACACAAAGGGAAAGAGGAGGGGCACTCGCTATATGTTCTCTAGGCCCTTTAGGAAACATGGAGTTGTTCCTTTGGCCACGTACATGCGAATCTACAAGAAGGGCGATATTGTAGACATCAAGGGAATGGGCACTGTTCAAAAAGGAATGCCCCATAAATGTTACCATGGCAAAACCGGAAGAGTCTACAATGTCACCCAGCATGCTGTGGGCATCATTGTAAACAAGCAAGTTAAGGGCAAGATTCTTGCCAAGAGAATTAATGTGCGGTTTGAACACATCAAGCACTCAAAGAGCAGAGACAGCTTCCTGAAGCGGGTGAAGGAGAACGACCAGAAGAAAAAGGAAGCCAAAGAGAAGGGCACCTGGGTTCAGCTGAAGCGCCAGCCTGCTCCACCCAGAGAAGCACACTTTGTGAGGACTAACGGGAAGGAGCCTGAGCTGCTGGAGCCCATTCCCTACGAATTCATGGCCTGATGTACAAAAAGAAATAAAAGACCTGGACTATAAAGGTTTAAAAAAAAAAAGAAGTTTCTATGTTGACAGTTATTGTCCCCACATCTGTGAGACAGGATACTGTGTGTATATTTCTTAGTTACTTCTATTCCCTGAAACCTGTTGAGCTTCTGTTCTGCCGAAAGAATTTCCAGTCCTAATCCTTTGTAAATTGTAAGGCACAAGCACATCATCAAGATCTGCTAATACAAACTGCCAACAGCAGCACTGAGTTTTTAGATCGGATGTGTTTGTTTTTATTTCACTCTGACAAACAGAAAATTCAGATCCAAACTAGGGGCAGTTTGAGTTTATTGCCAACTATATTTGAAACTTGTTCGTTCTTTCGATGTCCTTTCTTTTTTAGACTATTTTATTGTTAGTCTTCATGGTATATGCCTATAGTTTTATTACTCATTAGAAGAATAATCTAAGTTTGAGCATGAGTCTAGTCTATATAGTAAAGCATTGTTCAAAAGAAAAGCAGAATTTTTATCAAAGATTTAATTCTTAAATCTTAATTTTCTACCTGTTTTTAAGTATACTTGATATTGTATTTACTCATGAAGATAAAATGTTTTTATATTTGACAAAAAGAAATTTAATATGAGTCATTTACCAGGGGAAATTTAAGTTTTTAATAACATAATAAAAAGCAGTGTGTGAAACACGTGTTGTGGTACCTGCCTATGGTTACTGTTAGTCATCAGGTCTCCATAGTATTGGAGGAAGACATATCCAGAACAGCAGCCTGACAGTCTTAGCCAGGCCCATAAGGTGATTTTTCTTTTCTTTTTTTCTTTTTCTTTTTCTTTTCTTTTCTTTTCTTTCTTTTTTTAAATTTTATTTATTTATTTATTTTTGAAGAGGGACATGAAAAAGACTGACTTTATTTTACCTAGGCAAAAGTAGTAAAATCAATTCTCCATTGTCTTGCTGTTTGTCACAGTCTGGACCAGGTCCTGGCAGCAGGTGTTGCACTGGGGCATCCTGCCCCGTGGTCAGAATCATCATAATCCTGGTGTGCTGTAGAAAGTCCTACATCCAGTAGTCTTTAAGTTACCCACACACTTGGGCATGACCTCTTATATTATAAATGCCAGTGTAAGGCACATGGTCGCCCTCTTCTGGCTGCAGGATTCAGTTGCTGTTCCCCGTTAGAGCAGAGAACTGTGATCTGTGAGTCTACCCCTAGATAAATAACCCTCTATTATCCTCAATTCTGAGCTAGTGTGGGATTTCTTTTTGGTGTTCATCTTCAGAGGTGGAGACATCATGGTGTCCCATATTCTTTTTTGGAGACCTTGGTTCACTGCTAGGATCTTGGAGTCTCTGTCTAATATGATAAGCTTTTTAATCATTATTTTAAATACTATATTCTACAGATCTCTGAAGTATGAGGGCTACATAGCTATGTCTGATTGTACAAACTTTGTTTCTACTAAATTATTTTAAGTTTGACTTTGAAAACATATACAAGGACCTTAATAAGGCTTATCCCAGTCAGTACTTTAAGGATGACTGACTAACTTGTATTTTCTAACAGTCTATAATGAGTTATAAGCTTTCATAAGACTAAAACTTTCCATTCTGTCAGATTTAGCCTTAAAAAAATAATGATTTTGAATTGAAGCTAATAAAGAGTCTTTGTGAGCATAAAAACAGAACAAGTTTTTACCCAGCTGTTAGCACTATCTCCTGGGAAGGCAAGGAAAAGGTCCCAGGGAAAATGGGAAGAGTAGGGAGACTGGGTGCTGTCATTGCCCTTGACAAGTTCTAAGTACTACAGCCTTACTTTAGGGAAGAGCCACAAGTTCCCTTTTGCCAGAGATAAGAAGGGTGACATCCTTTTTAGGGAGTAAGAACGTTTTCAAAGCAACTTGAAGGAATAAGAGCTTTATCCAAATGCCTGACTTTGGGAAAAGGACTTTGTAATTTTATCTCTGTTAAGTGTAAACCTTTGAAAACAACTTTTCAGTTAAAGCTCCTCTTAGTATCAATACAAAAATTTATGACTCAGTTTATCCAAATAGTTTAAACCCAACAAAGTTAGCAAAGACAAGGAGGCTAAACATACATTTTAAAGCCTGAATAAACCTTAAACAAGGAAATATATTTTTAAACCATTAGTTAATATTTTGAGTGCTATGACATTTTACTATAGTTTCCCTTGTTATAGTGATCCCCCATTACAGTGTTTTCCCCATTGTTGTTTTACCATTGTAGTTTTGCCTGTGTTGTGAATCTCAATTAAAACATCTGACACGCAGGTAGTCCTAGGCTTCTCCTGTACAACCCTCAAAAGATTGAGACCAATAGGCTTGGATACTGTTTCAAGCCATCTATCAAACTGCCTAGGTCATTGACTTCTGCATCAGAAGAAATGAGCATCTAGTTTCTGTGAACCTAATTTTTAGTTTTTTATTCAGTCCAAATATTAACAATATAAAACATTTTATAAGCACAAATGTCCCATAGTTTTAACTGTTCTTTAAAAATTAAAATCTGTTTCATTTATTTATTTAACAAGAAAATAATCTTCTTTTTTTCATTTTGCATACCAATCCCAGTTCTCACTCCCTTCTCCTCCTCCTCCTCTTTCCTCCATCTAACCCCCTTAATCCAGGTTTGGCCAGAAACTGTGGCCCATAGCCCCCAGCGCAGGCCGAGGGAGCACAACCACCAGCATGGAAGGGGGCAGGGTAGCATGCAGCACTGGGGTTTTAAGGGAAAAACCTAGAAAGGCAAAAGGGTGCAGTCAGATTAGGTGGCAGGAAAGGCCTGTCTGGTCAAGTTAGGTGTCAACAGAGACACAAGGATAGAACACACAAGACTGACAAACACAACATTAAACAAAGTGCCCAAAACAAACTCCAGTGGGTACCAGATGTTCTGGTTTGTTGACAGCCCAGAGTTTCAGCCTCGACATGACCAAAAATCATACAGATGGGATAGGAGTTGTTCAGTAAGGCTAGCTCATCCCCAGGGACTTCAGATTCAGAGTTACAGATAGATCCTGACTGGGTCCCTCATGGGATGGTCTAAGATGAGGAACCCCCTTCCAGACAAGAAAAGGGGTCATCTCCCAATTCTACCAGGTCAGCCCTCAGCCCTCTAGCATGTCCACCAGGGAAAACTGACCTGCTCATATTCAGATTCAGATTCCAAGGTTGGCACCAACAAAAATGATAGACAGACAGACAAGACTTCGAACACAGATAGACTTACCACTGTCAATCATAATAAACCTTCAGAGTAGGTGTCTGGGGTCCTGATAGGCGTCTCTGGGGATCCAGGATGAGCCCCCAAATGTGATGCCTAGTCCGTGGGTATCCCAAAAGACCACCCAGGAGACCAACTCACTGAAATGCGAAAGCAAAGATTTATTGTGTGCACATTACAAGCCTGTAGGGACCTCTTCCTGCTCTTCCTCCTCCTTCTCTTCCTCCTCCTTCTCCTCCTCTTCCTCCACTTTCTCCTCCTCCTCCTCCTCATCATCATCAGCAGCAGCAAGAGGAGGGACCTTGCCCTTCTAAAGGGCACTGTTTAAAGGCAAAAACTAGATAACTTACATTTGCAGGGTGTGGGGTTCAATCCAGATTGGCTGATATTTGTCTAGGAGTGTGCTGATGAAAAGCATGGGTGTGTGTTGGCAGGTGATCCTATCTACAACAGTCGGAACAGTAGGAATTTCCTTTGGATGGTCTGTTCCTGGGTGATGCCCAGGTAGTCTCAATTTGTGGTCTTTCCTGAAAACAGGTGTTGCCTTAGGGTAATAGGTCTACTGAGAATCAGGCCTTTATTGAGCCTGTGATGGCCTTTTTCTACAGTTACAGCACTTGGGATGTGGACAAAGGTAGATCAGGAGTTCAAAGTCAGCCTGAGCTGCACTACAAGTTCGAGAACAGTATGGATACGTAAGACTGTCCTGGAGTAAATGGGGGTGGGGTGGAAAATAGGTGGAGGGAATGGGAGGAGGGAGTGGCAACTGGAATTGGTATGTAAAATGAAAAAGATAGTTTTTTTTCTTTTTTAAAAAAATAAAATAAATTATAAAAAAGACCTTCATGTAAAAAAATAAAAACAAATAATAGCAATAGAGTTACAAATCTCTACCAGTGCTGCTGTGTGACAAGAGGTCATTCCCTTGCTCAAGGTTCCATGTTAGACAAACAAGGGAGTTCAGACTCTAAATTTTCAGTAATCCATGATGTTCTACTTATGCATGTTTAAGGCAAATTATATTTTGGAAACACTTAATAATATTCTACTACCTTCCTCCTTAACAACAATGTAATTTGTATCATTATTTTTTAAGAAATTCGTTTTAAAAGAGCTTAGTCATAACTTTTTATTGTATTTCTCATAATGGTTTTATAGCTCATTTTCTCACCACCCATGTGCACCCCTGAAAGCAGACTCTGGTGACTGGCCTGTGCTATAATGCATCTTACCACTAAACTTGCCATGATTTCAAACTGACATTCCTCATCAACAGATGTTATATGCTGTATGTAAAATATTATATGTGATAACATTTCTATGAAAAATGATGGTATGCCAGACAGTTTTGTAATTACATTAGCTAGAGTCATCTAAGTGGAGGGAACCCATATTGAGAAAACACCTCCCTAAGATTTGACTGTGAGCAAGCCCACAGGGCATTTTATTTTTTATTTTTTTAAATTTATTTATTTTTATTTTTATTGCATTAGTGTTTTGCCTGCATGTATGTGAGAGTGTCAAATCTTGGAGTCACAGATAGCTGTGAACTGTCTCGTGAGTGCTGGGAATTGAACCCGGGTCCTCTGAAAGAACAACCAGTTCTTTCAATCTCTGAGCCATCTTTCCAGCCTGCCCAGACATTTTCTTAATTAGTGATAAACATGAGAGGGGGCTACTCCATTAATGGGCAGTGCCGTTACTAGGCTAATATCTTGGTGTAGGAAAATGGCTTCAGAAAGTTCTCCTCTGTGGTCCACACTACTTCAGTCATAGTTGGTGTGGTTGGCTACGTTTACAATACCAGATGTGACTTCCATGCTATCGAGCAGGCCTTGAGTCCAATTAGACAGCATTGGTGACTATGATGGTTTGATGAGATTATCCAAAGATAAGTTCTCACCCTCATCAAAGAAACTTCTTTGCACAGCAAAGACAATTACAGAAAGCCACAATTAGTCAAAATATAGAGAGTAATTGGTCATGTTGCTAGTCCCAACTGATAAATTTGTACAATTCTTTCACCCATAGTTCAGTGTGGCAGTTTGAAAGATAATGCCCTCATAGGCACATAAATTTGAAAGCTTGGTCTAGAGTTAGTAAGGATTAGAAGGTGTGACTTTGTTGGAGGAGATGTGTCACTGAGCGTGGACTCTGAGGGTTCAAAAGTCTATGCCATTCCCAGTTAGCTCTTTCTTATTGCATAGTGCTTGTGGTTTAGATTTAAGTTCTCAGCTACTGCTTCACAGTCATGGCTGCCTGCTTTGTGCCATGCTTCCTGCTATGATATTTATAAAATCTACTACCCTCTGGAAATGTAAGATCTAAATTAAATGACTTCTTCTATTTATTGCTTTGGTCATGGTGTTTTATCACAGTTGTAAACTGGTAACTAAGTTTACCAGTAACATGATATAAATGCTAATATTACCTTTTTGAGTATATCTTGCCAGGCCATCATTATTGTGGTTTTGTAGACTTTCTAGTTTGGTAGACTACTGATTGCTTTTATCCTTTGGAAGTTTTCATTAGCATTTTTGGATACTATAAGAGCTAGTCTGCAGAGAGGCAACTTCAGGTTCAGTTCAAACTGATTCCTTTGAACCCGGTGTCCAACATGTATGGCGTCTTAAAAATAGACAAATAGTACAATATCATTTAAAAATACAGGTACACATCCACACACCAACACACAAACACACATGCATGCAGACCTATACATAGACATATAAGTTAGGCATTTTAAGTAAGCTTATACTATACTTTGTTTGCATATGTCATTTTCAAGCATTTGAGTGTAATTGATTTCTTCTTCCCCCCTTCTCCATCTATAGCACCTTTGTCCCTCTCTCCCCTTACAAAATCCTCTCCCCATCCCACATTGTCCCATTTTCCCTTTAACATCATGTGTGGACTGTTCTAGTATCTTCCTCTCTAGAGTTCTCCTCTCCCGTACTTTCATGGTTTCTTTCAACCTTTCTGAATTCTGCGGTTATACCCAGAGTAGTGATGTAGCCTAGCAGTAGTTATTTGTCTACAGCATACCGTCTTGTATACACCTCATGCCTGACCTTGGGAGTGAATCAGGGTAAAGCCTGGTTAGTATTTAGATGCAAGATTGTCACTGTGAGCAAACTCTAGCATGAGAACATAGCTAGCTGAATTAGGCTACTTTGAAAACTGAGGTCACTTGGGAATTCTCTAGAGCTGCATGCTGCCTTTATATGTACATTGACAAACTACAAGGTATTTCTTTCTATTAAAACTTTAATATGACTGTGATATAAACAAATCACCCATCAATAGTTAGAAAAGAAATTTTAATAAAATGTATTTTCAAATCTGAGATCCCAGAGGGTAGAAAAATATTGATAGCATAA
The DNA here is from genome assembly GCA_902806775.1 of Microtus agrestis. Classification (NCBI taxonomy): domain Eukaryota; kingdom Metazoa; phylum Chordata; class Mammalia; order Rodentia; family Cricetidae; genus Microtus; species Microtus agrestis. Next base: position 1,938,197 of record CADCXT010003491.1, on the reverse strand, counting down.
AAATAAGTTTGGTTCATCACTAAAATTGATTCAGTGAGAAGCACTACTAATAAAAATGATAGATTTTTTTCCTTTGGTAGTTTTTGCTCTGACAATTGCTCGAAGATGTATTGATAAATATGTGCACACCATTTAGAAGGAAAATGTATCTAGGAGACAGGGCTATAAAATACAGAAGAAACTTAGATTAATATTTTATGGAGAATTGCACTATAAATGTTTTAAATATAGATCTTGCAATATTACAGATTACGTTGTTTTAACAGCAATAAAATTCCGGGTGCTAATTAATGAATATTTAAAACTTGAGAGATGAGGGCATGGCACAGCTGTAAAGGATTTATTTTGCATAAGCAAGCTCCTGAGTTCTATCCCCCATCCTTAAGAAAAGAAAAGACAACAACAATCTTGAATGATGAAGCATCTATAATTTTGGAGGTACAGCTAAAGGATATGAAAACAGTATGTTACTGTGCATGGTAATCACACCGCAATTAGTATTTGGTTAGCAGGTCTGGACATTATTTATTTGTTCATTTATTGTTATGGTCATTGTTTTTGTTGTGTAGACAAAAATATCACCATGTAGCTGCCCCTGACCTTGATACCCCTGTTTAGCATAACCTTCAAGCTCTCAATCCTCTTCCCCCCACCTCCTAAATTCTGGGAGTAAAGATATGTGTCACCACCGCACTTGGCTTTTATGACTAGAAAACTTCTTATTGTTCCATTTTACAGAGAGTGTGAAAAGTCAATAGCAATGAGAAAAGTGTAATAACCTCTAGTTCTCTGAATTTTATCTTATTTTCTTTGCGAACTGACTTGTGTGAATCTTAGTTAAATCTTCTATCTTATCTATGTGTCAATACTCTTGTGTTATGCAATAAATATATATTTCTGTAGTACTTCTCTCATGAAGCTTCCCTATATACCTTTGCATGTCCTGATAAGTATAACATGTTGTAAATTTAGAGTTTATGCAAAATTCTTTCATGTAATAGTATGTTTTAGTGGGAAAAATATTCATATATAATTATGTATACACGCATACATGTGTAAATATGCATATATTTGTGCACACGAACTCTTTTAAGGGAGATATGAACAAAGCTTGGATATAATCAAAGTCCAACCTGGTGAACAAGTGAGTTTTGTTGAAACGACAGGAATATGGGTGAGGGTTTATGTATAGGAGCAGAAATGAATCAAAGACATCTGCATCACCAAAGCCTACTCCGGCATGAGTGACAACTTACAAAATCTGGGAACCTAGAGCACACTGCATAGCCTGTAGACTGCTCAACAGGTTGAAAAGTAGTTTGTTTAGGTGGCACAGTGGTCGGAGTCTTTCCCATACAGTTCAGCTGGTGTTTGCTTCTTCCAGGCACACATTTCAGTTCTCCTGGGCTGTCATGCTTGTCTGAGAGTCTTCCTTGCAGTTTGGTATTCTGACCTAGACTTTCAGCAGTCTTTGCTTTGCTCTTGGGGGAGGAAGGAGTCTAATGAATGCTGTCTGCTTTAGGGACTTCCTGAAGTGATTTTCAATTGTTTACTTCTTAATGAGCTTCCCTGAGGGTGAAATATTTTCAGCTCAGAGAAAACTGTTTTACAACACTCCTTTATCTTTAGCACTAAAATTCTTTCCACATCCTCTTCCACAATGATCCCTGAGTCTTGGAGGAGGTCCTTCTGTGACTAAGAATTTGGCTACTATGTCTAGCAAACAATCCCCTGTTTGCAGAGCCTTTACCAGTGGTTATGAGTTGAGGCCGACAACAATGATCTATGGGCACAAGCACAGTGTGTAAAAGGCAGTTCTAAAGGAATATCTCAACCATTTAATAAATAACTGATGACTTAGCCAATGGAATCTATGACCTCCACAGTCAACATTTTGTCTAAGTTCTTAGTACTGGTGGCAAATTCCTCCCTGTGGAGTAAACATTATTTCCAAATAGAAAATTGATTCTACCCATAATCACTACTGCACCTACTGGCACATCTTGGCAGGCACTTAAATCATGAAGCATGCAGGATTAAAAATTGACTAAAATATTCTGTGTGATTAATTGTTCATGGCATCCTTACTAGCAAGTTCTGACACTATAGGAGCTGGCTCACAGGGAGGGTTTCTATGGGTCTAGTCCTACCTTTATTTCTACAAATCCTGCAACCAAAATATGCAATATTTTTGACTATAATGTTTTACCTTTCAGTTCCGAAATGCAGCAACACTGGTGTCAATAGCCTTTATATCTTGGAGGCTGTTAGGACCTCTTTGATCAACAGTATGTAGAGAGGATGGACCACTGACTGGTATTGGGAGTTTCAATATACAACTGTATGTCTTTGGCGAGAATCCATTTTTCACTTTCAAGATACCGTTGTTTACTCTTTGTGAGCATAATTATTTTTGGTGTTTAACTCCCTCAGATACACAAACACTTTTCTCCAATTGCTATCTAAATCTGTAAACATTCAGAAGCTAGCATTACATCATCTACATAACAAACTTTTGACAGAGAGTGGGTAGAATGGGCAACTTTGCTGAAGCAGGATGAAAGCCTCTTATCCACTGTTCCAATTGTCAGGTTAGCTCAGAGGTTCACACTGAAGAAGATGCTGAATTTGAACATAAACAGGGTCTCATACATCATGGCTCCATCCATTTGTAACAGTTGTCTCTTCCACAGACCAAGGTTGGGTATGACTAGGAGGCAGTAACTTAATTACCTCTCTGGAATTCTGTCTCTGAGCCATTTTATTTCCCTATACCGAAGCTCTTCCATGAAACCTCCTCACATTTCTCTATCCCTAAGGAACTCAGTGGGCTTGACTTAATCTGCTCTGCCCTACTAAGGGCCAAGAGGGATGAGTTTCAGTCCTCTCCTGCTGTACTTGCTGTCCCCTGGGTGTGAGATGCCACGGAAATGACTTTCTTCCTACTGTCTCAGCGCCTTAAGGATGGAGGAGTAGTTACATCACTCGTGGGGACCCAGAGTGGAGTATGGTGCTTTAAATAATAATAGCCCCCTGTAGGTGTTGAGATTTCAAAAGGTCAAGCCAATCCCAGCTGCTCTCTCTCTTCTTCCCACTACCCGCAGATCCAGATGCAGGACTCTCAGCTACTTCTCCAGTACCACGTCGGCCTGTGTACCACCTTGCTCACCAGCATGACGAAAATGAAGCACACCTCTGAAACTGTAATCAAACACCAGTTAAATGTTTTCTTTTACAAGAGTTGTTGTCATCATGGTGTCTCTTATTGGTAATAGAACTCTGACTAAGATAGCCACTCTCAGTCTCCAATACATTGCTCAACTACTATTCACAGCTATGGCCAGGCAGCCAAACCCAGCCGGTGCTTGTCAATAATCTCCAACCTGGTACATTACTCTCTAAGTCTACTAAATTTCCTCTAAGTCTTTAAATGCTTTCAAGACGCCTACCTATTTGCATGGTGGATCCTGTCATCAAACAGACATGCTAACTTATATGACATAGACAGATGATTCTCCCCTCAGACTGCTCAACCGCAGTTGCCTGCTCCATTGCCTTAGCCAAGGTCAAGCAATTAAGACCCGTACAACACATCATTAGTTCTTTCAGGTCCCTGTTTAAGTGAAAATTATGTTGTATAAGAGACTATTCCTGGAGAGGCATGAACACATGCTTATTTACCTCAGATAGGGAAATGATAACAGACCAAAGTATAGCTACCCCAAAGACCAATATAGTAACCAATGAGTTTTCCAATGATTGCTATCAACAATATGGATGAGTACTTACTTATGAGAGCAAAAGTGATGCACAGACAGCTACATAACAAAAGTCCACTCCAGAACAAATGACACTTCACAGAAGGGGACATTTCATTGCCCATACAAGCAGCTCAGGAGATTAGAGTGTCCTTTTCAGATGACTAAGTTTCTATGAGCCTCTTCCAGAAAACTTAGCTGGTCTTTTTTCCTTCTAGACCAGTGGCTCTCAACCTATAATATCTTAGTAGCCAAAATGGTTTGTATATCTTAATGACAGTGCTGAGATAAATTTCTCAAACAAAAGTTTATAGTTTTGACTTGGTAAGGATACAACCCATTATCCATTGGACTCCAAGGAGACTTCTAGTACAATCCAGTGATCTCAACTGAAAAATCCAAAGCAGTGAATTTGAGAAGTTCATCCCAGCTGATGAGGTATGAACTATGTGTGTACAATACAGACTACATAACAAATTAATACTTCCTAAATTTATTCTCTGGCTCTAAGGCTTGTTGTATGTCTGGAAGTCAGAAAAATAATCAACAAAACATTGTCTTGCTAGCAGTTCACAAGCAAAATCCATGATTTCCACCTATACCTGCTGCGAATCCACACATCTTAGTAGGACTGCAGGTGGAAGATTGATATTTCACCAGAAATGTGTTGCATTTAAATGGAGCATTTTTAAATTTATGAATATATTTCCTTAATGTTTCCTAGAAGAATAATGTATTTATTTTGAGTCATTTTATTACCGTGTACATTATTAAGAGGGAATATGTTTTTCTTATTATACAGTTAATTAATGCAATAAGAAAAAATTGAATTTGGTGATATACATGAGATAGCACTATAAAGAAGCACTGGGAAAAACATTAGTTTGTTTGAGAAAAAATTAATAGCAAAATTAAATATTTTAAAATACAGGAAATAACACAGAGATTGCACTTGCAAAAGTATAAATAGTAAACTATTGAATTCAGAAACAAAAATCACTATTTTCATGAACAATAACTATAAATATATTTAATATAAGAATTTAATCAAGAAAAATAAGAGGGTTTATGAATGGACTCATTGTATACAAAAACAGTCACACCTGTAAGAAGACCCTAAACAACCTTAAAAATGATAATGTACATGAGCAACATAAAGCTATGCCTTATTTGTGAATAAAATATCTCAACATAAAGATTCTAATTGTACCCAAGATATATGGAAATTGAATGTGTTCCTAACAAAAATGTCAACTGTGCAGAAAATGTTAATTCTAAATTTTATGTAAAAATGATGCAATCAAATAATATTTAAACTGACATTACTTCACAAATTAAAACAAGCAGCATTGTGTTTCAGATATAAGGAAATAGCTATAAATGTCAAGAGTTGGACTCAGTAAAGATGTACTTTGGAAAATGAATGGATAGTATGTAGGAAAATTAGATAATGAGATATTATTCTGTATTTTGAAATGTTTTATAACACCATAAAACACATAAGGAAAGGTTGGTTAGTCAAAGCACCAAGTACAACAGACTACAGTCTGTCTGAGGCTAATGATATCCTAGAGAGAGTCCAACCATGAAGATAGCATAAGGACCAGTATTCACCAACAGGTAGAGATGGTGGAACAACAGAATTTCTGTTTAAGGAATGAAACGCTTTTACTCTACGATGAGAAACATAATAATTTGTTTGCAAGCACACAGAATGCACAAAACCATGTGTGAATCCTAATGTGTAGCAGGAAGTCTGAATGGTAATGATGCCTCAGGGCAGGTCCATAATTTGTAACAAATGGACCATTCAGATGGGGATGCTAGTAACAGACAGTGCTGGCTGGAGGCTCATGGAGAAAGTGGAAATCTCTGCCCTAGCTTTTAAATTTTCTATTAAATTAAATGAATCTCAAAATTAAGTTTATATAAAAGAAAGGTTTTTTTTTTCATTTTCTTGTCCTCAGAATAGATACTATGTCTAGGTGAGTTACAGTCAAGAGACCGAAAGGACTGCAGACTTCAGAAAATATTGTGCAAAAAAGAAGTGGGTGTATCTTGTGTGAGATATTATTAGGCAAGTGGAGAAACGTGATATTTTTAAAACACAGTTTACAAATTCTGGATAGCCATTTAGAGAAAAAATATAATTTGATTTTAACAATGCATGACTGAAAACATTGGTCTTGCTCAGTAGTCTAAATGAGAACACATTTGGTTTTCTTTTATCTTTATGTGTGGAGACATTTCTAATTATGACTAAAATAACCAGTTATGTAATGAAAACATACATCAGTGCCCCTACTAGACACCACAAGGCAAAAAACACAAATACCATGCCAAGAATAGGTTGCTTCTTATGTAGTTGTTGGATAGTGAAGTTCTATAGACCCCCCAAACATTGCAGGTGTTTGCCAATGGTGTCTTGATTACTCTTCTGTGAATGAATATAGCACACTCCCGAGTCATAAAACATGAAAAATCAGTCTGGTACTGGTCTGGAAGCTTCATATCTACTGTCTAGCTTCATAGAGCTGGAATCGGAGAAAAGTTCTCATCAATCTTCCTCAGCTATAGACTCTGTAAGTTACAACAGTCGCCTGTCTGTTGAGGAAGCATGTCCACTGGTGAAGGAATAGTGCTAATGTCATGAGGAAGTCATTTTCGGATTAGATTTACTAACTATTTCTCAGGTTGAAGCCTGCATCTGGTGTGGACATGAGGGTGAAGAGCCTGTGGATAGACGCGTCATTACAGACCTAATGGGAGGATCTATTGCTACACCTCTGTCAAATGGAAATAATGTTCAATAAACTTGCAATGATTTATTGTTATACATATGAGGCATCTCTTGGTCCTCATCAGAGAAGCCTCTTTTTGCAGTAGATGATAACTGGCATGGAGAATCTCAACTAGCCAAGATACAGAGAATAAGAGATTGTGGAATACTCAGCCATAAACAGGACTTCTATATCACACACACACACACACACACACACACACAGCTCCTATTTCAGAGGAAGGGGAAGTACGTTTCTAAAAGTTAGAGATGTTGAGTGACTACAAGAAAATAGAGTTTTCAAGACACAGTTAAGTAGTTATTTATAAATATGCACAGCAGTTCATGCACAAGATATGAGTAAGTCCAAGCCAAAGTCCTAATATAGGAAAAGGTAAGTGTGCATAAAGCCTCACCAAAGAAGCAATTGATAGTTGAGAGCTGCTGAGAGAGGAGAGTCAGTTTTCTTTAATGCTATATATAGCCTTGGGTGGGTTGACCAGGCTCCAGTAGAAAGTCACACTTATAAGAGGATATTGGCAGGGAAAACTATATTCAATGTCTTAAAAAAATAAAGGATACAAATTTGCATAACTCAGAAAGTGGAAGAATTGTGTGAGAATTCATATGAAAAAGTAATTCTAATAAAAATAAAAAATATATTCAATCTAGAGAAAGAAAGCTAGACAAAAAAATCTTTTTAACTAACATAACAGAAAATAATTCAACTTTCTTTAATTAAGACTCTTAAAACCTAAGAGAAAATAACATAGAATAATGATCAAAAGAAAATGTGAACTAAGATATGAGTATTTTACAGAAGTATATTGTTCCTTTAACAAATATACTTATTAATTTATAATGTAAAATTAAACTATGTAATGTACCATTTTTAACATATCCTGTTATCATGAAATCAATTCTCTAAGTACAAAACCTGTTGTACAGAGTTGGAGACATGAGGCATTCAAAATTTTGGTAGGCATTATACTATAAATCGCAATCACATAAACCCTTTGATCCAGAAATCTGACATCTAAGACTTAACCCTGCTTGTATTCTGCCAATCCACAACACTACACAAAAAAATTGCAATATAAAACTTTGGAGAAATTTGTAGATGGATAAATAACTTTCCATAAAAGAAATTATAATTTTCATTGGATAGCAGCATTGTAGAATACTATGCAGATTTTTGAGAAAATAAAAATTAATTAAAAATTTATTACAAGGATAATATTAAACAAATAAGGAAGTATGGCTGTATTAGTCAGGGTTCTCTAAGGAGCAGACCTGAAAGGATGAACTAACATATATCTATACCTTAGTAAGGGATTTGTTAGACAGACATCCAGGCTGTTGCCTGAGTGGTCCAACAATGGCTATCTACTGAAAGAAAGACATATTAGCTTTCTGTCTCTCTCCCAAAGAGGTAGCTTCTCCTCTCCTTTTGCCCCAACCCCCCTCTCTGTCTCTATCTCTCCATCCCCCTTCTCCCTCTCTCTTCCCTTTCCCCTTCCCTTTTCCTTCCATAACCCACTAAACAAATATCCAACCTCACTCTGCCAAAAAAAAAAAAAAAAGGCATATTATTTATCCTGTAGTTGTTGGGTTAATGAGACTGGATGTCTCAGAAATTCCAATCTGGTGCCATAGTGCCAGGGAAGTCCTTGAGAGCTGCCAAATTTCAGATCTTGTTGGAATCCTGAAGAAGGATGTTATAACAGCAGTGAAGAGTTGGCTGTGGATAGATGAACGCACCAGTGAGAGTGAGGGCAATCAGATATAAGAGCCCCAGCTTCCTTCTCCCATGTCCTTCTTTGAGGGCTACCACATAATGGTGTGGTTCAGCTTGAGGGTAAATCTTGTAACTTCAATGATCCAGAATTAGGGTGGGTTTCCTATCTCAAACAAGCAAACCAAGAATAATCCATCACAGGTATGTCCAGCTGCCTGTGTTTTAGTTAATTACTAATGTAGTCTAGTTGACAACCAAGATCAACCATCACCATGCCTCAAGGTAAATGTGAAGGTTCATGCATTCAATCCCAATCATCAGGAGTCAGAGTGGGCAGACTGCAAGTTCCAACCCAGTGATCTTTACTCAAAGCACAACATAAAAAGCTCAAATAAACATGTAAATGTATATATACATATATATATATATAGTGTGTGTGTGTATATCTGTGTATGTACGTATACACACATATTGTGTGGAAGTTTTGTTAGTGAGTATGGAGAAGTTTTTGTGACTTTTAAAGGTGAATAAGTTATTTCTTTTTATTTATTTATTTTTATTGAAAGAAGAAAAAAAAAGAAATTCCCACCTCCTCCCAGCCTCCCATTTCCCTCCCCCTCCTCCCACTTTTCTCCTCCTCCCCCCACTCCTCTCCCCCTCCTTCTCCAGTACAAAGAGCAGTCAGGGTTCCCTGCCATGTGGAAAGTCTCAGGTCCTTGCCCTAGGAAGGTGAACATCCAAACTGGCTAGGCTCCCACAAATCCAGAACATGAAGTAGGATCAAAACCCCGTGCCATTGTCTTTGGCTTCTCAGCAGCCCTCATTGTCTGCCATGTTCAAAGAGTCCAGTTTTATCCCATGATTTTTCAGTAACAGTCCAGCTGGCCTTGGTGAGCTCCCACTAGAACAGCCTCACTGTCTCAGTGGGTGGGTGCACCCCTCGTGGTCCTGACTTCCTTTCTCATGTTCTCCCTCCTCAGCTCCCCATTGGGATCTTGAGAGCTCAGTCTGATGCTCCAGTGTGGGTCTCTGTCTCTATCTCCATCCATCTCCAGATGAAGGTTCTATGGTGATATGCAAGATATTCATCAGTATGGCAATAGGATAGGGTCATTTCAGGTTCCCTATCCACAGATGCTCAAGGAGCTACCTAGAGACATCGCCCTGAGTACCTGGGAGCCCCTCTAGGTTCAAGTCTCTTGACAACCCTTAGATGACTCCCTTAATTAAGTTATGTGATTCCCTGCTCCTCTGTCCAACCTTCCTTTCTTCCAATCATCCTGTTTCCCCAAGCTCCCCACCCCTTTCTCCACTTCTTACTTTTCTCCCCCCAGCTCCCCTTACCCCCATCCCACATCACCCCCAAGTTCCCAATTTATTGCCCGGCAATCTTGTCTACTTCCCGTATCCGGTATAATAACTATATGTTTTTCTTTGGGTTCACCTTCTTATTTAGCTTCTTTAGGATCACAGAATATAGACTCAATGACCATTATTTGTGACTAGAAGCCAATTATGAGTGAGTACATCCCATGTTCCTCTTTTTGTGTCTGGGATACCTCACTCAGGATAGTGTTTTCTATATCCATCCATTTGCATGCAAAATTCGAGAAGTCATTATTTTTTACCGCTGAGTAGTACTCTAATATGTAAATATTCCACACTTTCTTCATCCATTCTTCCATTGAAGGACATCTAAGTTGTTTCCAGGTTCTGGCTATAACAAATAATGCTGCTCTGAACATAGTTGAACAAATGCTTTTGTCATATGATAGGGTATATCTTGGGTATATTCCCAAGAGTGGTATTGCTGGGTCCAGGGGTAGGTTGATCCCGAATTTCCTGAGAAACCGCCACACTGCTTTCCAAAGTGGTTGCACAAGTTTGCATTCCCACCAACAATGGATGAGGGTACCCCTTCCTCCACAACCTCTCCAGCAAAGACTATCATTGGTGTTTTTGATTTTAGCCATTCTGACAGGCATAAGATGATATCTCAAAGTTGTTTTGATTTGCATTTCCCTGATCGCTAAGGAGGTTGAGCATGACCTTAAGTGTCTTTTGGCCATTTGGAATTCTTCTGTTGAGAATTCTCTGTTCAGTTCAGTGCACCAATTTTTAATTGGGTTATTTAGCGTTTTAAAGTCTAGTTTCTTGAGTTCTTTATATATTTTGGAGATCAGGCCTTTGTCTGTTGCTGGGTTGGTGAAGATCTTCTCCCAGTCAGTAGGTTGCCTTTTTGTCTTAGTGAGAGTGTACGATTCCATTGATCGACTTCTCTGTTTTTATGCCAGTATCACACTGTTTTCATTACTGTAGCTCTGTAATAGAGTTTGAAATAAGGGATGGTAATGCCTCCAGAAGTTCCTTTATTGTATAAGATTGTTTTGCCTATCCTGGGTTTTTTGTTTTTCCATATAAAGTTTATTATTGTCCTCTAAAGCTCTGTGAAGAATTTTGATGGGACCTTGATGGGGATTGCATTGAATCTATAAATTGCCTTTGGAAGAATTGCCATTTTTACTATGTTGATCCTCCCAATCCAAGAGCAAGGGAGGTCCTTCCATTTTCTGGTATCCTCTTCAATTTCTTTCTTCAATGCCTTAAAGTTCTTGTCAAATAGATCTTTCACTTCCTTGGTTAGAGTTACCCCAAGATATTTTATGCTGTTTGTGGCTATCGTGAAAGGTGATGCATCTCTGATTTCCCTCTCTGTTTCCATATCCTTTGTGTAAAGGAGGGCAACTGATTTTTTGGAGTTGATCTTGTATCCTGCCACATTACTAAACGTGTTTATCAGCTGTAGGAGTTCTTTGGTGGAGTGTTTGGGGTCGCTTATGTACACTATCATATCATCTGCAAATAACGAAAGTTTAACTTCTTCCTTTCCAATTCGAATCCCCTTGATCCCCTTATGTTGTCTTATTGCTATTGCTAAAACTTCAAGCACTATATTGAAGAGGTATGGAGAGAGTGGACAGCCTTGTCGTGTTCCTGATTTCAGTGGGATGGCTTTGAGTTTCTCTCCATTTAATTTGCTGTTAGCTGTCGGCTTGGTGTAAATAGCTTTTATTATATTTTGGTATGTCCCTTGTATCCCTAATCTCTCCAAGACTTTTATCATAAAGGGATGTTGAATTTTGTCAAATGCTTTTTCAGCATCTAATGAAATGATCATATGGGTTTTTTTCAGCTTATTTATATGATGGATTACATTGATAGATTTTCGTATGTTGAACCAGCCCTGCATCTCTGGGATGAAGCCTACTTGATCATAATGGATAATTTTTCTAATGTGTTCTTGGATTCAGTTTGCCAGTATTTTGTTGAGGATTTTTGCGTCGATGTTCATGAGTGAGATTGGCCTGTAATTCTCTTTCTTGGTTGGGTCTTTGTGTGGTTTTGGTATCAGAGTAACTGTAGCTTCATAAAAGGAATTTGGCAACCACTCTTCTGTTTCTATATTGTGAAATACATTAAGGAGTATAGGTATTCGGTCTTCTTGGAAGTTCTGGTAGAATTCCGCATTGAAACCATCTGGTCCTGGACTTTTTTTGGTAGGGAGGTTTTTGATAACAGCTTCTAATTCTTCGCGACTCACAGGTCTATTTAGATTGTTCTCCTGGTCCTGATTTAGCTTTGGTATATAGTATTTATCTAAAAAACTGTCCATTTCTTTTACATTTTCCAGTTTTGGGCATACAGGCTTTTGTAGTAAGATCTAATGATTCTCTGAATTTCCTCTATGTCTGTGGTTATGTCCTCCTTTTCATTTCTGATCTTATTAATTTGCATATTCTCTCTCTGCCGTTTGATTAGTTTGGATAGGGGTTTATCAATCTTGTTGATTTTCTCCAGGAACCAGCTTTTTGTTTCATTGATTCTTTGGATTGTTTTCTGTGTTTCTATTTTATTGATTTCTGCCCTCAGTTTGATTATTTCCATTCTTCTACTCCTCTTAGTAGAGTCTGCTTCTTTTTTTTCTAGAGCTTTCAGGTGGGCTGTTGAGTCTCCAATGTGTGCTTTCTCTGTTTTCTTTATGTGGGCACTTAGTGCTATAAACTTTCCTCTTAGGACTGCTTTCATAGTGTCCCATAAGTTTGAATAGGTTGTTTCTTTATTTTCATTGAATTCAAGGAAGACTTTAATTTCTTTCTTTATTTCTTCCTTGATCCATGTGTGGTTCAGTAGTTGACTGTTCAGTTTCCATGAGTTTGTAGGCCTTCTGGGGGTAGCATTGTTGTTGAATTCTAACTTTAATCCATGGTGATCTGATAAGACGCAGGAGGTTACGCATATTTTTTTGTAACTGTGGAAGTTTGCTTTGTTACCGAGTATGTGGTCAATTTTCGAGAAGGTTCCATGAGCTGCAGAGAAGAAGGTATATTCTTTCCTATTTGGGTGGGATGTTCTATAGATGTCTGTTAAGTCCATTTGATTCATTACCTCCATTAATTCTCTTATTTCTCTGTTAGATTTCTGTTTGATTGACCTGTCCATTGGTGAGAGAGGAGTGTTGAAGTCTCCTACTATTAGTGTGTGCGGTTTGATGGCAGCCTTGAGTTTTAGTAATGTTTCTTTTATGTACATGGGTGCTTTTATATTAGGGGCATAGATATTCAGGAGACTTCATCCTGATGAATTGTTCCTGTTATGAGTATAAAATGTCACTCTCCATCTCTTCTGATTGATTTAAGTTTGAAATCAACTTTGTTTGAAATTAGTATGGCCACCCCTGCTTGTTTCTTAGGTCCATTTGCTTGATAAGCCTTTTCCCAGCCCTTTACTCTGAGTAGTTGCCTGTCTTTGTGTTTGAGGTGTGTTTCTTGTAGACAGCACAGTGTTGGATCCTGTTTTCATATCCAATCTCTTAGCCTGTGCCTTTTTATAGATGAGTTGAGTCCATTGACATTAAGTGATATTAATGTCCAGTGGTTGTTCATTCCGGTCATATTTCTAGAAGTAGAGTTTGTGTGTTTCCCTTCTTTGAGTTGTGCTGGTGAAGGGACTCTAGATGTCTGAGTTATTGTGGGCACTGTTGGACTCCTTGTTTTGTGACTTTCCTTCTAGTACTTTCTGTAAGGCTGGATTTGTGGCTACGTATTGTTTAAATTTGTTTTTATCTTGAAAAAATTTCTTTTCTCCATTTATAGTGAACGAAAGCTTGGCTGGGTATAGTAGTCTGGGCTTGCATCCATGGTCTCTTAGTTTCTGCAGTACATCTATCCAGGACCTTCTGGCTTTCATGGTTTCCAAAGAAAAGTCAGGTGTAAGTCTGATAGGTTTACCTTTATAAGTAACTTGGCCTTTTTCCTTTGCAGCTTTTAATATTCTTTCTTTATTCTGTATGCTTTGTGTTTTGATTATTATGTGGTGAGGGGATGTTCTTTTTTGATCCAGCCTATTTGGTGTTCTGTATGCTTCTTGAATCTTCATAGGTATATCTTTCTTTAGGTTGGGAAAGTTTTCTTCGATAATTTTATTAAATATATTTTCTGGACCATTGAGCTGCACTACTTCTCCTTCTTCGACTCCATTTATTATTAGGTTTGGTCTTTTTATTGTGTCCCAGATTTCCTGAATGTTTTGTGATAAGAGCTTGTTGGATTTGCTGTTTTCTTTGATCAGTGCATTTATTTTCTCTATGGTATCTTCAGCATCTGAGATTCTTTCTTCAATCTCTTGTATTCTGTTGGTTATACTTGTTTCTGTAGTTTCTATTCGTTTACCTAGATTCTCTATGTCCAGTCGGCCCTCTGTTTGTGTTTTCTTCCTTGTCTCCATTTCAGTTTTCAGGTCTTGAACTGCTTCCATTATCTGTTTGATTGTTTTTCCTTGGTTTCCTAGGGTATCATTCACTGATTTATTCAATTCTTCAAACTTTCTGTTATACTTCTCATCCATTTCTATAAGGGTATCATTCACTGATTTATTCAATTCTTCAAACTTTCTGTTATACTTCTCATCCATTTCCATAAGGGCATTTTTTACATGCTGTTTAAGAATGTCAATCACTTTCATAGATTCCATTTTTTCTACTTCTTCTTGATTAAGGTATTCATGTCCTCCTGTTGTGGGGTCGATGGGTTCTGGTAGTTTCATGTTGTTTTTCAGATTGTTGGGTGAATTCTTGCATTGGCGCCTGCCCATCTCTTCCTCCGAATGCTCCCCTAAGGATCTTTTTTTACAGGATCAGGTCTCCTTGCCCACTGATATACCTTCCCAGTGATGGCACTCTCCCATGATGGCTCTCTAGGTGCCCCAGTGATGGTTCTCCTGGTGCCTAGATCAGCTCTCCTTGCTGGTTGGGTAGCTCGTAAACAAAGGGCCTACCCTGCTTGCTGCAGGCAGGCTATTGAGGACAAAGGAATTTGCGCCCGTCTGGCTGCCCTCCGGATTCGGCCCCAGGGCCCAGACAGGCTGAGCTGGGTGATGTTATTTGCCCAGAGATGGCAGGGAGAGAGAAGTGGGGGAGGGTTTTGGATGGACGCTGGGTGAGGTAGGAAGGGAGAGGCAGTATGCAGGGATATAGGCCCTGCAGGAAATAGTTCCTTGACCCGGGCTTCAGCCGCGGGTCAGAAACTCACTCACCCAAAGATGGTTCTCCTGGTGCCCAAGTTATTTCTTATTAAGTATGTATATATTCATGATAAATCAAATAGTGAAAATGATTAATGATGTAGATATTTGTGAAGAACTGGGGAAGAATGCAGAGTTAGATATGTTCTTCTCTGGAGTTGAATTACAGTTCATAAGTGTAGAAGGAAGGGAAGAACAAAACATGGACATCTGTGCCTTCCACAGGCAACAATTAAGTTACAGAGCCATTAAAAGAAGGTTCTGAAAACAGTTTGTGAGATATTGTAGAGAAGCAGTCTGTTTTTTCTTCTTCAAGGTGTAATGACAACATTAGGGAAGATTGGTTAATTGCTTCTGGGGAAATGTATTTATTTATATTAAAGAGTTTTCATAGTTGAACTCAGAATCATTAGTGATTCGCTGCTCAGGGGTAAATTGCATATGTGAAACAGTAAGAAATGTAAAGTAATAACTCTGCACTGTTAGTGATAAAATTAATCACCTAAACTGACTTATCTGGATGCAAACAACAGAACTAAGTACTGGATCAACTCTAAATGGTCAAAGTTTTAGAACCAGCCAATATTTCAATAGTACGAAAAAATAAAGACAAACCAATCTTCAGAAAGCTATATAACCAACTACAACTTGCAAATCACAGTTGCATCCTAGAATGTACCATCAAACTGATTCTAAAAAGACATTATAGAACTGTAAATACATGTAATATATGATAATTTTAAAATACCTTCATCCTTAATTTAGTAATTACTTAAGAAAGTGTTACAGACAAGTTATTTCTGCAGATATTTCCTGAATAAATTATGAAATAATTGTGAACTACTTTCATATTGTTCAGCTAAAAACATTCTTTTTGAGAAAGGAAGCAATTTTGAAGCAAATGTTAGTGTTAGAATAGTAAGATATGTTGACACAGCTAATGTCTCCAAGCTTTTTGTAAGTCTGACTTATTTTCCAAAATAAAAATATATAAAATATGGAATAATCAACTAAAACAAAGATCATTTTTTCTGATAAATTTATAAATAAAGATCCTTAAAATACATTTGCTTAATATACCTATCTCTCATTTGCAGCCATGTACTAGAGTACCAGTGGAGGACATGTTTGGATGGCTGTAACTTATACTGCATAAAATATTAAGAACTATATCATTTGTGTAACATTCTTGTATATGTGTATATTCATACATGCATGTGCAGGTACAAATATGTGCATGTCCTTATGCACACAGTAGTTTTGACTATAGGACAACCTTGGGTATCATTTGTCAGATGCTTCTACCTTTCCTGGGATTTTGTTTTGTTTTGTTTTGTTCTATTTGTTTTAGAGATAAAGTCTCATTTTAACCAAGAACTTGCCAACTAGGATAGAATAGCTGGTCAGTAAGTATCAGAAAATGTGCATGTTTCTGCCTTCGTAGCCTTGGGATTACAGAATATATCTCCATTTCTGTTTTTCTATTGTATTATTAATGGATTTAATGAAGTACAGCTATTGAAGGAACAAATGATTGTATACACCCCATCTCTAAATGGTTCAGCTTACCAAAGAAGAAATCAGCCTTCCAGGTCAGATTAGAAAGAGAAAATAAGACAAAAGGTTAAACGCCAGACACAACTGGACTGGGAGCCCTGTCTTATGGGATTGTGAGAAATTGGTATCATCATCTTTCCTAAGCATAGTTTTCCTTTTTGTTCAGAATTAGGCTCCACTCTGCTGATCTGATGTGCACAAGCTACTACAGTGTCTTGCCTATTCTCTGGCCACTGTGGTAGCTGGATGCAGTTTCTGTAGCTCCTCGGGTCCATCTGCTCCATTTGTCTCTTCCTGGATGAAATACCAATAAACAAATAAATAAATAGCCTTGAAATAAGTAGCATGTAAGACTGTGATTTACTGGGCCACTTCCCAAGTCTGAAAGAAGAATGAGATCATTAACACCTGGGCAACTTGAACAGAAAAGTGAAAGAGGAAAGAATTTTCATAAAACAAAATTAGGATTCTTGTAGCAAAAAAAGGCTGGTGATGAGTGTTGTGTAGGCAAAAGAACAGCTGTTGACTCCCAATGCCAGTACCTTTTCTGGGTGGCTGTATACCACTTTATATTACTTCATTCAGATTTGATGACTTCAGGTAAGATACATGAGTGGTTTTGATGGATAAAATTAGGTTTTCTAATCAGTATTCATATATATATATATATATATATATATATATATATATATATATATATGATGTTATAAGATGAACTAACTTTGATTCCAAACTACCTATCTCACATTAAGTTTTAGTCAAATGAACACATTTTCGTTTGGTTCATTGCAAACAACTTATTTCTCTAACATTTTGTTTCTTGGCTTTTTTATTACTTAATTTGGAGTCATATTTCTAGACCATTAATATTTAGGGGAAATTACTAAATTTCTAAGCAAGAAGATCATGACTCAAGAATGACTCATTTTAGTGTAGAATGATTTTGTCACAATGGTAACGCAGTGAAGGACAAGGTGCCTTTTATTCTAGCAAAGACACATGCATACCACTCTTGCCCTTGTAGTGGAATGAAATAGGGTTTGGCAAGTAAGGAATGTTACCATGTGTGAAACTACCACCTTTCTACAAAATGTAGTAGGAAATAAAATATTTATTTTATGAAATGTCTTCAAATAATTTTTCTTTCATCAAGAGACCATCCTAAAACCTAAAATTGTAGTATCACTTGTTTCTGATTATTCTGGGGGTGGCTCAGCTTGCTGAGTGCTATTTGGCTGGGTTGTTCTGTGATATCAAGTGATTGGAGTTTTCATGCTTCTTTGTATGCTTTAAAATTTCAGATTGACTTTTAAAATATTACATTGTAAACCTGGGTCTATTCAAAAGAACATGATTTTTATTTTTAATAAGTCATCTGACCTACCTAAGGATGGTACTATATTCCAAGTGTCTTTTATGGTTTCTTATTCAACTTTTAATGCAAACCTTGGAACAACCATGATGTTGGCCAGATGGGCTTCAAGCTTGAGAATGGCTGGAGGCTTCTTGTAGTTTATTCTCCCATAGCTCCATTACAATGTTTACATTATGATTCCTATGTGTGAACTTTGGAGGTAAACCAGGGAATTAAGTTACAATTCGTGCAATTACTACTGATTTCCCTCCATTTATTTTCATTTCTTCTCTATTACTATCATTTCATCCAGATAGTTCTTAAATCTTCAAGGCACTTCCTGAAGGTGTTCATTATTCACCTAATAGTGAGAGAACAAGAGAAGGAAAAGCAAATGAGCTATCATCATTTGAAGGAGTTTCCCTATTCGTATAGCTATAGGTTACCTAGCAACTGCTGACCACTGATATTAGTGCCACTGCTACCCTTCCACCCTAGCCTTACCACCCTTACTCTATATAGAAGCTGTAAGGTAAGCTGGAGCAAACAAACAAACAAAACATGGGGCAGGTCATTTCTCCCAGTCTTTTTAGATTTCAATAGTGTCATTTTGTGGTTCAGATAAAGAGAATATTTCTCATAGAGTTCTATCTCATCTGCTTTTTTTTTTAAATTGTGGCTAGTTTTAGTACATGTTAGATGGCAACAAAATAGACAGA
This sequence comes from Microtus agrestis, assembly GCA_902806775.1. Taxonomy (NCBI): domain Eukaryota; kingdom Metazoa; phylum Chordata; class Mammalia; order Rodentia; family Cricetidae; genus Microtus; species Microtus agrestis. The sequence goes on along the minus strand of CADCXT010003491.1, from coordinate 1,919,713 downwards.
AATGGTGGCAAATTAGCCACTAGCTCTTTAAAATTTTGAAATGTAGAATGTGCCCAATACTTATCATTTCACATACATTTGAAAATCCAGACATTCTGCCCAGGATTTGGGTATTTGAATGGACCTTTTTTGATGGACATGGTGGAACATACTTGTAGAGCATATTTATATTCTTGTTTATATTCTTCAGATTCTGCAGGTCATATTCTTCAATAATTTTAAGTAGTCAAGGGTGAGAAGAAATCAAAAAGTGCTTGTAGGGTAGTATAGGCAAAAAGTATAATCCTTAGACAGAGGGCTACAGAAGGGGATCCACAAGGAAAGGGAAACATTGTGAGCAGATGTCTTAGTTGACTCAGTGTTTTGTGTGTTCTGAGTAGTTGACTATAATGCCTCGCTGATGAAATAGTGAATTCGAGAGTCATTTGGGTTATGAGTTTCATGCAGCAGTTATTTTTACTAATGAACTTCTTTGGAGACAATCTACTGTTGGCCACACATTCTTTTAATCCAATGGAGTGAGAGAATGTCTGTCATATGCTCTTATGCTCATAAAGATCCTGAATGGATAAGTAAGCTTCTGTTATAAACAGAAAATATAAAAGGCAACTAACATGAGAAGAATTAATGTTATGATTAATAAATGAGCTGGCTAAAAATAAGCTATACTAAGACTCAGCTGTGACAATGATAAAAACAAAAAAATGTAAGGATAATAAATTTTCTAATATCCTGTTTTCAAATATTGTCCAGAAATACCAAGATATTTTATTTAAACATGCTTTTCTTTTTTGGCTTAAAAATGCTTCAGTAACTTCCACTCTGCTTTTGGATGAGTAAGTGAAATCTGTGCTTTAATATGCGTATGTGAATATGCTATAGAATATTTCTGAGTCCTGACCCTCCTTTGTTTGTTTCCAGTCAGTATTCTGATTTAAAAACAGATATGAGCATTTCTTCAGTAAAATGAGTTTCTTTTTGTTATTCGATGTTTAAAAGACTTCTTTGGGGAGCATCAGGCCATCAACCTGCTTCAATTCCTTCCTTCCTTCCTTCCTTCCTTCCTTCCTTCCTCCTTCCTCCTTCTTCTTTCTTTCTTTCTTTCTTTCTTTCTTTCTTTCTTTCTTTCTTTCTTTCTTTCTATCTTACTTTCACTTCTTCTCATGTCTGGCTGTCTGGTGGCTACCTGGCTTCTCATCCTAGGCATGGCCCTCTCCTTCTCCCTTGTTCTCTTCTCCATCTTATCTCTCAAGCCTAGGTTTCTCCGCCTATTTGTTCTCTATGCCCTCCAGCACCAGCTCTGCCTATTCCACTCCTGCCTAACTACTGGCAATTCAGCTTTTTATTGGACCCAGTCAAATGCCTTAGTCAAGCAAGATGAAACAGGAACACATCTTTATGTAATTAAACAAATGCAGCATAGACAAAAGTAATACATCTGTATATAATAAAACAAATGCAGCAAAAGCTAATGTAGCACACCTTTACACAGTTTAAGTAATATTCCACAGCATGAACAAATGTAGCAAATCTTTGCCTAGCTAAAGTAATATTCTATAAGATCTATGTGTGATGGTTTGAAAGAAAATGATCCTCGATTGAATGGCAGTATTAGGAGGTAAGATCTTGTTGGAGGAAGCTTGTCACTGTGTGCATGGGCTTTGACGGCTCTTTTGCTCAAGCTTCCCTCAGTGTGACAGTCAGTTGATTTCCTGTTGGCTGCAAGATGTAGAACTCTTAGTTCTAACATCATGTCTGCCTGATCACCGCCATATTCCCTACCTTGATGATAATTTACTGAACCTCTGAACTGTAGGAGAGTCACCCCAATTAAATATTTTCTTTATAGGAGTTGCCATGATCATGGTGTCTCTTCCCAGAAATAAAAACCCTAAGACACCATGCAACTCCAATGTGAATTGAATATGAGAAAGGGACCTCAAAGGCATACAAGAATACTCAGTGACTCTGAGTACTGCATTGTACTAGTACTGAATGAAATTCAGTTTACTTGCTGCTCAACCATATTCAATTATGTTCTATTTATAACAGTCAGGAATTGGAAACAATGTAGATGTCCCTCAACAAAAGAATAGATAAAGAAAAAGTGATATATTTATATAATCAAATTATTACTCAGCTGTTTTTAAAAATTACAACCTGAAACTTGCAGACAAATGAATGAAACTAGAAAAAAAATCATCCTGAGTGAGGCAATCTAGAACTGGAAAAATAAGCATGGCATTCACTTATGTGGATTTTAGCCATTGAGTAAAATATACTGGATATGGGATTCCCCTCTGTATGCTGTGAATGCCATTGATTAATAAAAGAACTGTCTTGGGCCTGTGCAGGGCAGAATAGAGATAGTCAGGGAAAACTAAACTGAATGCTGAGAGAAAGATGGTGGAGTCGGGGAGAAGCCATGGAACCACTGCCACAGACAGACATACCAAAACTTTGCCAATAAGTCACAGCCACATGGAAATTCACAGATTAGTGGAGATGGGTTAGTTTAGGATATAAGAGTTAGCCAGAAATATGTTTAAGCTATTGTCCATACAATGTTGCTAATAATATGGTTTCTGTGTGATTATTTTGGGGCTGAGCAGTTGGAAACAAACAAGTGGCTTCTTACTACAATAACCAATCTACAACCAATAGACCCAGAGAACTTAGGTATAGAGGGACTAGGAGGACACACCAATCTCTCTGAGAGGGAGATTTTATGCGTGGATGATGGGTGGGAGGCAGGAATGGGAGTATCAGCAGGTGGGGTGCAGGAGAACAGATGGGATAAAGGGAAGGAATTCTCAGATAGATGGCTAAGATTTATGGGTATTTGAAAGGTGGTATTGAGACCAAGTGCAGTAGTGACTTTCTAAAATATATGTGGGCAATCCTAAAGAAGTCTCCAAAGAATGAAGGTGATGGAGTTCCAACTAGCCATCTCTTGTCACCAAATGATGGTTCTAGTACCAGGACTGAGTTAAATCCAATTGAGTTGCTTGCCTGCCAAATGGGTCCCATGAAAATCCCCAAGCTACACAGACTATTGCCAAGACAATAGATTACACTCCACAAACTGACAGCAAGACCCCATTTCTGAAGATAACACCCATACAACTCACTGAACACGGAGACATCAAATTTGTGCCTACAGAGACTTTCCTCCTTCTGTTTTCTAGCATAATGGTACAGGAAGTTACACTGAAGGCTATCAAAAGAAAAACATAAACATCTACCCTCCCACAAAACCTTTGATATACAATCTGTCTTGGTAGCAAAATATGCTAGGACAATGGTGGCACAAAGCATATGGGTGTAACCAACCAATTTTTAATTTAACTTAAGGCCTATCCACAAGGTGGAACTCATAGCAGATACTGCTTGTGATTGCTTGTATAACCAAGAACCAGAGAAAATACAGCCTGGAGACACTAGGTAAAAACAAATGATTGTCTAAAAAAGGGGAAAAGGTAACAAAATTAACTCTTAATAATATCCTGTTCTATTCATAGATCAATGCCTCAGTCAGCAATCATCACAGAAGCTTCCTCTCATGGCAGATGAGAACAAATACAATAGCCAAAGATAGACATTACTCAGAGAGTGAGAGACCTTTGAACACTCAGCTCTCAATGAAATATCTGATTAAATCCCTCCTTTTAGAGTTCAGGGAACCCTTTGGAAGAGGAGGTGTTAAGAGTGTAAGAGGCAGGAGGACACCAGGAGAACAAAGTCATCTAAATCAATTGAGCAAAAACTTTTCTATCAACTCACAGGGACTGGAACAATGTGGACAGGACCAACACAAGTCTTCTATGTCTATATTATAATTTTCAGTTTGAGATTTTTATGAGACTTGTATGTGTGTGAGCAAGTTGGTCTGTTTCTTATGCCTTCTCTTAGTCTCTTTTCCTTCTATTGGTTTGCCTTGTATAACTTTGATGTGATGGTCTTTGTTTTATTTTTCAATATCTTATTTGGTCATAGAAAGTTATTATCTCTTAGAAGCCTGTTATATTCTAATGAAATTGAAAGGAGTGGTTGTGGATAGGAGATGGAATGGGAAGCAACTGAGATAAATGGAGGGGAGGGAAACTATAATTAGAATACATTTAAAAAAGACAAAATTAAAACTAAAAGAAAGAAAGACAAACAGGCAGACAGAGAGGAAGAAAGAAAGAAAGAAAGAAAGAAAGAAAGAAAGAAAGAAAGAAAGAAAGAAAGAAAGAAAAGAAAGAGAAAAGAAAGAAAAAATGGTTTCCAGTTTCAACATTCTATAAAATTCACAATGGTGATGCCTTGTATTCCTTGTATTTTGATAATTGTAAACTTTAAATTTTTTAATTATTATTCTTATTATTTACTACTGTGTGAATAGGTGCACATATATACATGCCACAGCACATGAGTATAAGTCAGAAGAGAGCTTTGTAGAGTGGGTCTCTCACTCACACAGGTAACAGGCATGAACTCAAACTGTAAGGTTTGCAATATCTGGTGGCAAGGGCCTTTGTTCTTTGCCACCCCATCTCTTTATTGTCAAAAACATTTCATGTAATCTGCAACCATGCTGTTTACTTCACTGAAACTGTAAAGAAATCAACATCCTTGAACAATTTTGATGGTTTCTTTTTAGAAACAACTGAGTGAGTATATTTCTACTTAAATGGAAACATTACAAAACAACAACAGAAGTAATAGAAGCCTCCCAGACCTCTTTTATGCCATAAAATTTTATATCCATTCATCTGGAAGCATTTCACTTCAAGTCTTTGTTCTTCAACCATGCAAACCTGATCTAAAGACGGAACACACAGCAGTTTCTTCACAAACATATTCCAGCTGCTGCTAGTGTGTTGATTTCCTACTGTCTCTCTTGCTTTTTCTCATCCAAAAGATAAATCAAGTATTAGACAAATTGCCAGATGTCTCAAGTTGCAGCCCTGGTAAGCAAACTGCAGTCTGAGAAACAGATGGAGGTGTCTGTGGCTGACTGCACTTGCTACGGCTGTGCTCTGTGGTGTGATTCACCAAAGGTGGGCATCCAAAGCCCAGATGCTCCTCCATAGCTGCTTCAGGAGCAATGCTTCCTCCAGAGCCCTTCTGCTTCATTGATGGATTAAGAACATTTAGGCTCCACTGTGCTTCTGGCTTCTGGGTTTTTGTGTTTTGTTTTACTTCAATGATCAGTGGATGGTGAAATAAAATAGGCTCTGAAGATAATGCATAAAAATTAACAGGAAAAACAAGACTGGTTTTAGTCTTTGCTTGTTAGTATTTGTCTATGTATCGACAAGAGAAATCACTCACTCTTTAGGATAACAGCTGCGGCAAAATCTAAGACATAGAAGTGATTTTAATAATAATTATATTCTAAATTTTGAACCTAAGAGAAATATCTTCTTGAGAGTAAACATTTTATACACACTGAGTTCTTTTAATATGTTTTTTCTTAGGGCATCAAACCATAGAGTGAGTATATTAGAGACTGAAGGGAAAATATGTGTAATTTTTGTGTTACTAGACAGGAGACCACAGGCAGTTAAACAAAAGCATAATTGAAAGCATAAACACAGGACTGCTGCTGTGACTCAGCAGGTGCTTACTGCTAAGCCTAATGACATGAGTTCAATTCCCAGAACACACAAGGAACTAAAGACCCAATTCTCTGACTCCCACAAGTTGTCCTCTGAGCCCTACACATATGCTATGGCTTCCATGTGAATCCTACCTCCCAAAAGTGTAAAAATGTATTTTCATAATTAGAAAACAATGTATCATAGGTCAGGAACAATTCTGGATCAGGATAGTATATTGAATTTCAGGGTTACAATGTGTTTTAAACATAGCAACTTAATGACTTTGTGGTAGGTAAATGACAAGGGGAGGATTGAGCTGAGTCGATCTTAACTCAGCACCTTAGTAGATTTATTTTCCAACATAGATGAAATGCATAAGTGTAAAGAGGGACACTGTATGTCAGTCAACCAACATTTACTGGATAACTGTGCGCATATTTAAAACAGGAGTCGTTGTGGCAGTGCATGTCCGTGAGTGGAACTTTCAAAAGACTGCTTGGGAAGTTTACTGGAGTTTACAGATTAGAGATGATCTTGGGTAATGAGATCACATCACAAAACAAAAGCAAAAAAGTGATTACTGATGGGGGATTAGAATAAGATGTTAATGATTAACCTTGTGATTTGGGAGTAAAGTCATGCTTGTTACTGACTTTCTCTGAAAAGACAAGATAAACGAATTTCTAATACCTATTTAATCTAGATAGAGAACCAAGGGCAGACCAAAAGAACCGTGTAAACCAAGCCTAGCATGTTGAAACAAGGTAGTCAATGGAAGTCCACACAGGAGCATGGACATGGGTTTACTTGCAGAAACAAGGGTGACCGTCAGGCAATTATAGTACCAAAAAGTTCACATGTTGATTAAAGATGACTCACAAAATTTCATCTCTGAAGAACATACAGGGAGTCCCACTAGAAAGTCTCTTTCACCTAGTAGGTATACACTGCTTACATAACCTTCTGACTCTCATAAGTTTTGTAAGTGTCCCGAACTTCTCAAGTTCCATTGATTTTCGAGCTCTTCACAGTGTGAAGTTTCATGAGTTAGATGTCCAGCAGACAGTGTTTCTGTCCCCTTGGGTCAAATGTGTTGATCCTTGGAGAAAATAGAAATGTCTGATTATTTTCTTCTATCTATGACAGGGCATTGGGCTACAGTGCCTCAGAAACACTCATTTATTCTTGGTAGGTTGACTGGTTATAAATGTCTGCAATAGTCACTGCCTCGCACAAAAAAAAAGGAAGTTTCCCATCCCAGAGAAGGACAATATCAAAAATAATCTATGTGTGTAGGCATAGAGGTTCAGAAAGCTCTTATAGGCACATCACATTCTTTACCCAACATGCCAATGATGGAGTCCCTACTAAGGGATATCATTTCTATGTTTTTACCCTGATCTTCAATATCAGTTATGATTTTCCTCCTGTGGAATAGCTGTGAACTGCAATAAGAATGCCGTTAATTGAGGCCCGTTTTATGCCACTATTCAACCACTCTACACGTCTTGCCTGGCATAATGATCCTGTATCACACAGAGTCTGTAACTTGATGTATTTGTGTAACTATTCCTTATAAATAAAACCTCAGTCATAAGTCAGATATTGGGGTAAGAAACTGAATGATCAGAGAAACAGTGGAGAAATGACCAGTGACTTTCTACCTCTCTCTTTTCTCCATCTAAAAAAGGCTAAGACCCTCTCTAAGACCTGACCTAATGCTTTCTGTCTATCTATCTGTCCTCAGGCCTCCAAAACCTCTATGGTTAATTTTGGTCAAGCTGGTATCTTGGTCTGTTCTCTGATTCAAAGCAAACTTTATTGTCAGAATGCAATCAAAATAACACACAACATTTCCATTTTTTTCTATATAAAACATCTGTATTATATCCACCTTTACTCATTAAGAAATAGATACTTGAATCGCATTACTTTGTTTAGTTTTTTTCTTAGCTATGACCAATAATGACTTGTAAACAACCCCCTAAATGATGACAAACATCCATATAATACAGATTGTGGAAGGCTAGTTGCCAGATCTACTCCAGGGTATTATAAAGTCAGAGTAATGAGGACTTAGGAAAAATTCTTATCTTTCTGATTACTAGATTTTTTTTTATGTGAGTGGAATAATAAGGAAATACAGGTGCTTTCTGATGGTAACTTTCTCTTTTACATCATCTTAAATAATCCTCTTGGAGAATTTCTCTTGTCTCTACAGTGGTACGTAGCTTTTTTCAAACTTTCTAATTAGCTGTGCACAGTCCCTTCTCACAGCTTTTTCCTCTTAGTTTTTCTTTTCATAGCCCCAAATTGGAAAATTATATATCACATTTTCAGAGCCCAACAGGTTGTCATATCATATGATATGTCACATAGGTTTTTTAGGGTAGGAATGTCACTTTGACTGACTGGTGAATAACCACCTGGTGGCCAAGCACGTAGCACTAAGTTGGTGAGGGGTCCCAGACAGTAAACAATTGGCTGAATCTTGAGCCTGAGTCAGGGACTATGTACAAAAAGTCAATTACTGAAAAAGTTATATCTGCTAAAGTTGCTTCTAGCCTGACCTTGAATCAGCAAAACACTTGGGAAAACGACCTCATGTATTTGTCTCTAGGGACAATCAGATACTCATCTCTAGGGGCAACCAGCATGATTTGAATTTGCTCTGAAGTCCGAAATTAGCTGTATGTGTAAAAGGTTGATTTTGTGACTGAGAAAACTATGTCAATCTGAGAAATATAAAATATCATAGTATTATTTATATTCATCATAATTATATAGTTAAGCAGAAATCATCTTCCTGACCATCCCCCATTGTATATGTGCCCAATAGATGGAATATTTACCTGAAATAAACATAAAAGCAATGTATTTGTGGTGGACAGCTTTTTGATACTGATTTCATTATTTTTTTCTTATCTGTTATTGTTCTGGAAACATTTTAACACTGTATTTGAGCTGTTTTTCCAGGTGTGAACTTCTTTTTTCACCCACTTAGCCTCAGGATATATTTTATTCATTTTAAAAAGCAATGGTTCGTCATACAGATAGATTGCCTTAGAATTTTTCAGGTTGCTTCAGTCGGTGACCCACAAACTAGTCTTCTTGTCTTTGCCACATGCCCACTGATAACTGCTACAAGTGCAAACTAAACGCCTTGGCTTTCTGGTCTACTTCTTACATACTAAACTCTTTTTTTCCTTCAAATCTGAAAATGTTTTATGCTATGTTTTCAAATGTTGATCAGTTTCATTCTCTACACATAGAAATGTCAATTATTTTTCATATGTCTCTACATGTCTTTTCCCATGGATAGTATTTACTTTACTTCATTGGTTAATCTGTACTAACCACATATACTTTAGTGTTATTATAGCATATTGTAGCATACTGCTATTATATATGAGCACACGTATAATCTGCAATTATGGTACTTTTGCCACTACTTGTCAGTGTTTATTTGTCTGATTTAGTATTCATAACCTCAGCATTATTTCATATTTTTAAAAGGATTAAACTGTTCTAATCTTTAATTTCATGAATTATAATTTGTTCTTTTATACCTTTAACTTTTTTTGGAGTCTCTCTGCCCTAAATATTTTATAATTTTCATTTACTGCACTGTGGATACACTTAACATTAATACCTGTTTCCAATTTCAGATGCTGATTCATTTTAAAAATTAATATCTCATAGACTTGGCTATTTTTTAAACTTCATCTATTAAAATTAAAAAAATATATTCTTGTTTGGATTTATTTATTTTCTTTTATGTGTATGAGTTTTTGCCAAAATGTATGTGTGCTATCTGTGTGCCTGGTTTCCACAGAAGTCAGAAGATGGAATTGGATATTCTGAAACTGGAGTTCCAGACAGTTTTGAAGCATCATGTGGGGCAGACTCCTGAGCATGTGTCCTGACAAAAGCAGCAAGTACTCATAACCACTGAACCATAGTTCCAGCCCCCAAACTATATTTCTCATAGAGATTTATATTCTGGTACATATTACTTAGAAATTTTTCAATATTTTTATAGAATCATAGTTGAGTAACTCTGATTAATTAACTGAATATTTTATTTGCTTTTCAAACATAATATTGAAAAAAACAGAGGAAAAGAAAAATAATAAAATTTCAGTTGCCATTTTCTTATACTAGTAACACAATTGTACAGGTTTCCCATTTTCTAAAGAGCCCTTATATCTCATGATTACAACTCTCACATTATCCACCTATAATTAAAATTTATGGGGTTAAAACAATGATTTTGATGAAAGTGCTATGCATTAATCACATTGTCACAGAGAAATATAATTAGCCAGTAGCAGTAAATAATTTAATCTGATAAATAGTAAAATGATAAGAAACATTAGTTAACAATGTAAGCAAACATGAAAATTCAGAGAACATAATATTTGCTATATAAATATTATTTAAATATAATCTGCTTTATAGTTATTGATTGCTTGAAATACTAATATCCTAAAAAGTGACTTCCATGTGGCATTATTTAGTAAAGATATTTAAAGGTGAGCACAACTTATTTCAATGATTTTAATATTTAAAAAGTAACCAGAATTCATTGTGTTCTGTAAAATTTAACATAAAACTCCTAAAGGGTCCAGTGACCTGGATGTTTGTGTGAAGTTGGCGAAATGAAGAAACTTCTGACCACCTGCTTCAAACAAGTGAACCAGGAGAGCCCGAACCATTTTTATTTATACAGTTTAATAGTTCCCATGGACAGTTTTACAATTATATTTGTTTCCTTAAGTTTCTAATAATAGTCACAGTAATTGCCAGTTTGTTCTCTTATCTCTTCCTTTTTCATCCCTCAGCTTCCCCACCGGTAATCATTACCTACTTGATTTGTAGACTTCTTATTAGAAGCATAAGCAGTATGGCAAGCAATAAAGGAAGTTTTCTAACTAGGCACACCTACAGGTAGAACAGTGTGTCCAGTAGACAGCATTTGCAAAGTAAAATGAAAATTTGCCTCTAAGGGTTAAGGTTTACCGCTGATCAAATCTAAATTCTCGCAGTCAACTCATCAACCAAGGCTGAATCAATTCATTCTTCATTATATACTACTCTATGTCCTATAGGGGATATACTAGATTTTCTCCTACCATCCTATAAACTACATAAATGAAAAGCTTACTCTTAATAGTTGGTTTGTTCTCATGACTTCTTCCTTTCATCTTCCTGCAGAATTGGCTCCTACAGTATTGGTGTGACTACTAGAAATGAGAGCGTTGTAGGTTTCTATGATTCTGCTTCATTCCCTGTCCCTACACTGTTCCCATTAACTCTTGATATCATCTACTTATTAACATTTCCCCTAGACTGTTGTGGTTAAAAATCATTCTCTCCATGACAATTATGCAAATTTGTTTCATTGTTATGAACTTTTGGGACTTTTCTCAGGCCAGTCACAAGGTGCACTGGAAAGGTAACATCCTGTTCTTGAGAATCCTGAATTCATCGTCACACCTGAAACATCAAAGACATTAGGGACTAAATCAGACCCACTGTGTATTTTTAACAACATCCCCTCTGGCTCAGCCCGGAGGAGAAACATCAGGGGAAAGTTTTCCTAATACAATAGTCAAGGCAACCAGCATTAAAATGTGGAAGGAAAGCAAGGAGAACAGATAGTGCATGTACTCCTGGAATCATGCCCAGAATTATACAGCAAACATCATTGGTCTCGCCAAAAATGGGTTAAATTCTCCCAGGACTTACCAAAAGGAGAACTTGTTTGTGCTATTCTCAGGCTTTGTCCCCTGAAGAAGTCACATGACTCCCAGTTTTGAGGGGAAAAACTCAAAACCATGGAAAAAGATAAAGTTAAAAGAAAAAGTAAATAAGAAAAAAAAAGCCCATTGCAGATTCCTGGCCCTGTAGAAGAATAAACAATCTGATTTAATTTTGCTTGAATCATCTTGAAAACAGTGAGAACAAAACTCAGATAAGCAGCCATACTTCTCTAAATTTCAAATAACATAGATGATACCCAAGACATGAAAATACTAAGGATATTGAGTGAATTTTTAAAAATCCTAGTAAGTAAGATATATCAAAGATCTTAACTCTCACTAGAAGAATGCAAGTATAAGCTCAAGTGTGTCTATTGTAGACTTAGATCATGTGTGCTGTGCTCTAAGTAGAAAAATCCACAAAAAGATACGAATATACAACATACTAATGGTGTGATATTTCACAGTGTATTACTTTATGCTATGAATTTTTGGTAAATTTTACATAAATAAGTTATTTTAAAAAATTAGTAATACTTTCTTACAGACTAGACACTGTACAAACGTAGGACCCAAAGAACAAAAAGCAATGAGGGCAGAACATTTTTCTCACCCATATTTTTTCCTGGAGATGAAGATTTCTCTCACCTTCAGTTTGGAAGCATAATCGTTTCTGGTACAAGTTCTCTAAGCACCAAGCTTAACTTGGTTTTCCAATTTTACTTGTTGCAAGGCCGTCTAAGAAAGAGTGTAACATGTGTTACGGCATGCCACACACAGCTTTCCTTGCATCCCTTGATGCATTTGAAAGTGTCAGGAACCCCTCTGTGTTTGTGACCAGCAGCCAGGATTGCTGGATGATGCTACAAAGCACACTGACTAGAGCACCCAAGATCAAGAAAGAAAATTTATTTAGAAACAAATTGGCCTAAAGTTCTGTTATATTTTAACATTAGATTTTAATAACTTGGATGATAACAAGAGTAAACACATCATATTTTGGGTTTTATTTGCTGCCTCTTTAATCATTCAAGAACCATTGGGTATTTTGTGTGTGTGTGATAAAACAGTTTCTCAAGCACTGTTTTAAGTCAAGTGATTTGTTCTGCTCACAAGATCTTCTTCGTGGGGTCTAGAGAATTACTTGATCACATGGCTGGGTATGATTGGAATTGGAAAAGAAAATGCAAGTTCATTTTCAAATTGAGGTAAAGTAGAAATGTGCATTTATTTTGATTAATATGTTTTCCAAAATTATATTAGATTCATTTGTGTTAAAAACCTAAGTGAATCAACAATTAGTCTTGGAAAACACATAAGGATCAGTGATGTTCTTTAGTATTGACTCTATTGAAACAATTGGAACACAATGAGCTTAGCAACATTATATGAGAACTTATTTGTAAATTAATGAAAATTCTCATTTTTCAAAAGGAAAAGCACAGAGGATTTTTTTGTTTTTTAAAACACAAATTTTCTTCTTAAAGAAACTATAAAAATGATTTTGGAAAATGTGGTTCCTTATCATTAGCCTTGCATGTATGTAAAATAGATTGTTTGCAGGGATCTTACTCTTTTTCCAACTAAGATGTATTAATAATAAAATTGATGCTTTGTATCTTAAGTTATCAGTATCTTCTGCAGTTTTCATGCTATATCAAGAGCTAATTTTAGGGTGAAAGCAGTGATTTTTTTTTCATTTTTAATCTCAAAAGCTAAAAATTATATCTTAATTGGTTTTGTTACTAAATGAGGTACAATTTCAATCCAGGTCATGGTGACCTTTAATCCCACAACTAGAGTGGCAGAGGCAGGTGGTTCTCTGTGAGTTCAATGCCAGCCTGGTCAACAGATATAGTTCTTGTACGGTCAGATCTACACAGAGAAACCCTATCTTAAAAAAAAAAAAAGGAGTATATAGAGAGGGATACAGTTTCACAGAAACACCAGTTCAATCAGGTTTGCATTTATGTATGTGGCAATATTATCCCTTGGAAAAACAATAAATACTATTTGTTTTACTTTCCAGTTCTTTTTACTTTTGTAATATTTCTTTCCTTAACCATTTCATACTCTCTAAAATATGTTGGGGATTTTTGTTTCATTTTACATTCTTTCCTTCATTACATTTTGCATTTGAAAATCTGGAACTGATACAAGCAGTGAAATATAACTGAATGGGGAATGGAATCAAACTCAGGACTCTCCTCATCTGATTAGTAAATGAATTATGAGATATTAATTATCACATATGAGACAATTCTATACGCAGCATAGACAAAATAGACAGGATCTCAAGACAGGATCTCAGCCTGTATCAGTGGCCATTATCAAATTATAGCTTTGAAGCTTTTGAAAGATGAGGAATTCCCATAAACAGTCACCATGAAACAGAAAATTCACAACTTCTATCTAGCAAAAACATTACATTAACTCTCAGGTCTGGCCGCAATGTTTATTTTATTCCAAAACTACTCTATATAGAATATGCAAAAATGAATATTATATGGTCCTGTCTTCAAAGAATCTTTAAACTTTCGAGAAAAATGGGCTGAAAGTATACAATTACAAAAAATGTTACACAATTTATAATAAATCTAATTAGTCATTGACCCAGAAACAGACTCTCTGGTAGCTTCCAAAAGATATAACCAGAAAGTCAACTTTGATGCAGTTTTAAAATATAAAGAAGTATTGGTCAGATAAAATACTAATTAACAAAAGTATCAAAATACAAAAGATGAGAAACTGTCACCTCATGATGGATTGAAGACATGGGAAACATTTATTAAGTTTTCATTGTTGAATACTTGAAAAACATACTTTAAGAGGTTCCAATGCAACTATATTGGGGTTAGATTGAACTATATAAAATCATATTACTACTGTGAGAAAATAGATGCCCAAATAAAGTTGTATATTCAATGAAGTTTTAGTTAAAGCATTGAGAAATAAGGAAATTTCAGTTGAAAAGATATTGAGAGCATTGATTTTCAAGACATTTGAATTGTAATAAATAATAAATATTGCTATGTAGAAAACTAGAAAATGAACAATAAAATGAATCAGTTTATCAGATATATGTTAAAATATCATTAAAGTATATAAATATGCTTAAAATACTAGTAATGGTAGTCATTTTTATTTTAATTAGATTTTCTGATTTCAAAATTCAGGAAAAACATGATTATAATAAAAAAATTCTAAGCTAAAAAATTAAAAATAAGAAATCCACTGTTCCTTTTCATATTCAGTCTGAATAATGTATATAAGCTTCTTAATTATACAACAGAAACAGGGAAGGAGTCATATTTTTCTATCAGAATACATGAAATACATAAAGAAAACAAGACTTAAAACTAAAAAAATAGATGGAATTATGTCAATAATAATAATTGACCTTAAAAAAACTGAAGTTGGTAGTAAGGAGATCAGTATTCATCTTTTAAATTACTCATAATATATCTTTGCTTGGTACTCACTTAAAATGTACCACAATCAGATAGAGTGTTAATATCCAGACTCTAAAAGTACTGAATAAAAGGAAGCACACACACACACACACAAAAAAAAAACATTTCTAGTCAAATAATGGGCTTATGAGCTAATTGGCAATTAGCCAGAGAAGAAATACAACCGACCAATAAATATTTGAACGTGTATTTATCATCCTTAGTCACCAGGGGAATGCAAGCTCAAACTGTCATATTTCATCTAACTAGTCAGAACAAATGGCAACAAAAGTAAGCAAGGGTAAAGGGAATAGGAACACTTATTCACTGTTGGCAGAAATGTTAACTTAGGTAGTCAATACCGAAATCAGTGTGGTTGGTTTTCAGAAAAATAAAATAGGTTTATCAAAGAACCCAGATTTTCTTCTCCTGGGTGTATGCTCAAGAACTCTATATCCTAGTTCAGTGATGCTTACTTGTTCATATTTAATGCTGTATTACTCATAACACCTAAGACATTTACCGCTCCATTCTTTTTGAATTTTTTGCTTTTGAGTTACAGGAATTAACAAAAAAGATTGCTCAAAACATCAGCACTAAGCCACTCATCTAAGGCTCATAGCTTAAGGAAATTATGGAAAAGAAACTTTCAATTTTAGTATACATCTTTATGTTTATATCTGTATTCATTTATCTATCTCTCCATAGATAGATAGATAGATAGATAGATAGATAGATAGATAGATAGATAGATAGATAGATAGATAGATGATGGATGGATGGATGGATGGATTGATTTAGATTTAGATTTATGCAAAAGTCATTGAACTCAGGAGTTTTTTTCTATGAAATTGTAGCTAATTGAGATTTGGTAGCAAAGTTCTTTTCATTTTGATTTTTTAACACCAAGCTAAAAACATGAAAATGTTACAAATCTATGTTGAAAGAAATTTTTTTTGGGGGGGGTCGAGACAGGGTTTCTCTGTGGTTTTGGAGCCTGTCCTGGAACTAGCTCTTGTAGACCAGGCTGGTCTCGAACTCACAGAGATCCACCTGCCTCTGCCTCCCGAGTGCTGGGATTAAAGGCGCGTGCCACCACCACCCGGCTGTTGAAAGAAATTTAACAGAAGATAAGAATAGATAGGCAACTTCAAATTGGTTGGAATAGATACTTTATATTTCTCTTAAATCATTAAAGAGAAATTAGATAATTCTGCATCTAAGAAACAATCTCCTCTAAACTTTAGGATTTTGGTCTAATGTTTATACTCCCTTATTCTTGTACAGTACTTTGATTTTATACAAAAGGAGAAAAATAAAATTTGAGAAAAAAATTGGAAATTATATATATATATATATATATATATATATATAATATATATGATTTAACTTTATCTTTTCCTTGGTACTGTTAACTAACAGTAATTATAATGATAACTAAAACGCCCTGCCCTGTGTTCCTACTGCCGATAGCGGGTGAGAGAACGGATCCTTTCCCTTCTCAGATGTGGTCCTCCAGAAAGTAGGCCCTGCACCTAGTCTGGGCAACACAGTAAAGTTGACACTATTGACATGGGTGCAGGTGAGCACCCTCCCCCCCAGAATCTGAGCATGAGAGATCACCCCAATCTTCCCTTCTCTGATTCCTGTGGCACTTATGAGAGCTAGTTGCTTCTGAGGTTTTCAGACTGGGCGAGTTGTCCCTGTGTTCCTGCCTCTCACCAGCTGCAGCACTCCAGAGAGTGGCCCCTACACCTTGCATGGGCAATGCAGCAGAGCTGACCCTAATGTTGTAGGTATGGAAGAGCTGACCCAGAGGACCTGGAAGTGGGAAAACTTTACCGACCCTTGCTAATTCCTGCGAGTTGTGATCGACCAGGGACAATGCTGCAGAGCTCACCCTGTTGGTGAGAGAGAATTGGTGAGCTCACTAACCCTTTAGGTCCAGAATCAAAGGTGATGGCTCACCCCAAAATCTGGCCCATTTGTGATGAGCTGGAGCAGGCGACAGAGAAAGTCCTGCGGACCCAAAGCTTCAGGCTCTCCAAAGCATAGGACAAACAACAACAAGGTATCCATGAGAAATCCCAGTGTGGGCCCAGCATCGATAGAGTAGCAGAAACAAGAGGCTTCAAACCATACCAATGACTCTTTGCAAAGAATATTAGCAAATAAAGATATATGGTAGATACTACAGCTTCTATGACGAAATTGATTTTTCCCTTTTTTCTTTTACTTTATTTGGCGGGGAGGTTGTAAGGGCAGAAGGTGGATGCAAAGGGACCAGGATATAAACAAGATCAAGATGCATTATGTGAAAGACACAAATAATAAATAAAAAGTTAAAAAAATAACATAACCAAAGACTTAGTTTGGTTATATTATTATAACCAAAGGCAATAAAGAATTTGTAGAGGTCATGGAGTCTCATCACATTTACACAGTGGGCGAAAAGTAATTAGCCCTAACAAAGAAGCATTTTGCAACTGATACCTCCAGAGAAAGGGAAATCATTTTATCAATGGAGGGCCACTGGGTGAATTTACAGCACTACAGGGCAAGACCCATGCCCAGGATAAGTAGGCCAATTTGAAATGAACTTATTTTGTGTGGGCTTATTGTTTTGTTTTGTTTAATATTCTTTTGTCTTACTGAATTTTTAAGTTTGTTTTCATTTTAAATTTTGTTTTTGTTGTTTTTCTTGTTCTGTATCTTTTCCTATTTTGAAATATAGAGAAATAACATGAAAATGGATGAATAGAGAGATGGACAAGAATCTTGGAGGAGATGGGGAAGGGGATATAACCTGATGAAAATATATCCTATGAAAAAGAATTAGAAGGAGCAGTGGATTTGGGGAAGAGAGCAGGTGGGTGGAAACTTGGAGAACAAAAGAATGGGAGGATGTAGTCAGGATGTGCTGTGTGAGAGAAGAATAAATAAAAAGAAAAAAGAAATAAAACACTTGAAAAGTAACTCAAAATGGACCTTCAGATTACATTTTGAAAGTCATGAAAATAGATCTACTTTTAAAATTTTAATCATGTTTCCTTCTTAGATTCCAAATGAAGTCTTAATCATCTAAGTGTGTAGGCTCTTTAGGAACTAGTTGCTTCAGTCATAGTCCAATTTTCCTGTGCAACTACTTTTAGTACAAAGGGGATTATACTGATGTTCTCAGATCTCTACATGTAATTCACGTAATCTTCAAATTTTTATGAGGAAGCTAATAGACGCTGAGCACTTAAGGTTATGCTTTGGACAGAAATTACCCTTTGACAGCTAAAGTGTATAGACTCTAATAGTAAAATATTGAATATAAAAAAGTAAATTGAGTAAAAAATAAGAATTATGTGAAAAATAAATAACATATGTCAAACAAACAGAAAAACTAATAAGCCAAAGCTGTGAGGAAACTGCTGATGGAAAATTTGGAAAGGCGGTGATTAAAATGATTAAAAGAGGATGGCACCTCTAAGAAGGAGGCTGCTGATATGATAGAACAGCATCCTCGGTAGAGGGAAAAATCAAGTGCAAAGGACTAAGTGAGGAACAGTTTGACCTTATTTGAAATACACAGAGATCAGTGTTCTTAAGAGTTTCAAAAGAGAAGTTATATTGAAGTCCTAAAGTAGACAGAGCTTGCCTACTTCCTTTCAGGCAAAGAGGATGAGGGTGGGCTTTATTTGATGTGAACTGCAGAGGAACCACTGATGTGGAATAACTATCAAACAGTCATCCGAACGAGGACACTTTTGAAAAAGAAAGAGGTTCTAATAATAGTTATTCCAGAACAATAGGAAGGAACTAAAACTCTCCTAGGAAAACTAGGACATGCATATTCTCTACTGAAGTTTCCTAGGCAAAGGACAGGAATGGCAATTTATGCCTGCAAATATTTAATGGCACTTTGCTGATTTTAGACTGCAAGAGAACAATATTAAGATTTGAAGACAAACTAGACGTTGTCAACTGTTTCCCAATGACAAATAATCTTGCTGATTTCAGTATTGTGAGATGTATTTAGTTTTGGGTTACAGCAAGTAAGACATTTTCTGGTGCTGGTTTGTGTTGTAGAGAAAATAATATGAAATAAGTCTGAGTACTTTTGCCTAAGTACATAATGACACAATTTAGTTACTTAATTAACTGAACAATGTAAATGCTCAGAAGTTCCTGTGCAGACGAAGTCATTTTTATTTAAATATATCTCAAACTATCAAAAGTGAAACCTTAGGACATTTTTAGGCATGTGGTTAATCAAGTCAGGTATCCAGGAGACACAGAATTAGTCCAGACTCAACTATCAGAAGAGACCCACAAAAAAATTTAAGAAAACTGAAACTTTATTTTCCATCATAAGTAAAAACTAATGCAAATTGAGAAGAAGAGCTCACACTTGAAACCTCAACACTTGGGAAGCTGATGCACCGTTGCCTGGAGACTCTATCTCAAAAAAGCAAAAGAAGAAGGGAAATGTTATCGAAAACAGTAAACTGTAAAAGAAATACAATATTTAGGTCTACTCCCATAACATTAGTTCCCACAAATGCAAAGAAAATTGTAATATATGAACATGTGTATATGCTATGATGTTTTTATGCATGCTACCTATAGTTATTCTTTCTTAAGTGCATTTACTTTATTTATTTAAGAAAAATATATTTTTCATATGACATATTCGATTACAGTTTCTCCACCTCCAACTGCCTCTCAGATCCTCCCCAACTCTACCCTCCTACCCAAAATCCACACCTCCTCATTATCTCTTCCTCATTAGAATACAATTAGGCTTCTGAATAATAATAAAATAATTTTAAAAAAAATAAGAATAAACAACCATAATAAGACAAAGGAAAAACTTACCAGAAGAAGAAGAAACACATACACAGTTTCTTTTTTTATGATTTCTAATTTTTAATACATTTTCATTTTATAGTTCAGATTTTACTGTAATCACAACTTTTCTCCTTCACTTTCTTCTTCTCAGACCCTCTTATATACCCCTTTTTTGATCTCTTTCAAATTCATGACCTCTATCATCATTGTGACATATAGTTTATGTATATACATATATTCCTAAGTACAACCTGATCAGTCCCTATAATGTCAACTGTGTATATATATTACAAGGCTGAGAATTTGGTGTGCCTCATAAAAGACTTTATCCACTCTAAGGTCTGTATAATTACATGAGTTTTTCCTTCCTTCCTCCAGCCTTGCCAAGTTTTCTTCCCCCAACTCTCTCCATGCCCCCCTCACTCGCAAGTTGACAGCATCTTCTTCCCTGACTATCACCATTGCATACACGTGTGTATGTGTGTGTGTGTGTGTGTGTGTGTGAGAGAGAGAGAGAGAGAGAGAGAGAGAGAGAGAGAGAGAGAGAGAGAGAGAGAGAGAGAGAGAGAGAGAGAGAGAGAGAATAAGTAAGTGGATCGCGATGCGTCCATTTGGTATGTGTAAGTATATGGTTCAGAGATGACCACTTTGGATTGTACAATCAATTCAGAGGCTTGCCTCTATGAGTGGTCAACACTCCCTTTCTGGTTCTGGCTATTACAAATAATGCTGCTATGAACATAGTTGAACAAATGCTTTTGTAGTATGATAGGACATCTCTTGGGTATATTCCCAGGAGTGGTATTGCTGGATCCTGGGGTAGGTTGATCCCAAATTTCCTGAGAAACCACCACAGTGATTTCCAAAGTGGTTGCACAAGTTTGCATTCCCACCATCAAAGGATGAGTGTTCCTTTTACTCCATATCCTCTCCAGCAAAGGCTATCATTGGTGTTTTTGATTCTAGCTATTCTGACAGGTGTAAGATGGTATCTCAATGTTGTTTTAATTTGCATTTCCATGATCGCTAAGGAGGTTGAGCATGACCTTAAGTGTCTTTTGGCCATTTGAATTTCTTCTGTTCAGAATTCTTGGTTCAGTTCAGTGCCCCATTTTTTAATTGGGTTAATTAGAGTTTTAATGTCTAGTTTCTTGAGTTCTTTATATATTTTGGAGATTAGACCTTTGTTGCGGGGTTGGTGAAGATCTTCTCCCAATCAGTAGGTTGCCTTTTTGTCTTAATGACAGTGTCCTTTGCTTTACAGAAGCTTCTCAGTTTTAGAAGGTCTCATTCATTCATTGTTGCTCTTATGATAAGTGCTACAGGGGTTCTAAGTAGGAAGTGGTCTCCTGTACCCATGTGTTGTAGACTACTTTCCACTTTCTCTTCTATCAGGTTCAGCGTGTTCAGATTAATATTGAGGTCTTTAATCCATTTGAATAGTTTCACATTTTCCCTTTGAGTTATTTAAACATGTTTGTAATTGTTCTTTTGAGGTGTTTGTCAGGAATTTCAGATAAATCCTCTCCCTGAGGAAAAATACTATAGGGCTGCTAATCCAGGGAGAAGACCTGTCCTTTTTGTATGTGGTAACTTCTCCTGCACAAGGACTTGACATCTGAAGTTAAATAGTTCATCTTTATTTTATTTATTCATTTATTCAAGCCACATTTCTTATTTCAGTGGTAAGTTCAAGTAGACAAAAGAGCAATAAGGTTGAAGTGTCATTTTTTTGTTGACCAAATATTCAGTGTTCCAGAATCTGTCGCCACTTCTCCAAGAGTCAGCAACAACCTGTAAGAACAGTCACTATCCAGGGATAATCCTACTGTGAATAGAGTAACAGTTGACTCCACAATAATCTTTCCTTAGTAACAACTGTTTGAGGGATTTCAGGGGGTTGGACAATACTTTATATGTTAATATATTAGTAGTGTGTGTAGAAGGGGAACAAAAAGAAGCCAAACAGGAGAAAAAAGATATAGTGTGACTTGTGATTAATATTAATTAATGTTAAATAACAAAAAGAGTCTTGTGGGTATGAAATAGCAAGAAACAGTCAGGAAGAGCTTTGATAGTGACACAGAATCTAAAACACAGTTACTCAAAATGAATTTATAAAATTCAAAGTATTCATGTGAAAAAATTAGATTAATTAAGACTAACATACTAAGACGTTGGAGAAGAAAACATATCAAAGACACAAAGAAGAAAATTCCATTCATAATCAAGATACACATACAAACATAAAAGCAGACAACCACACTCAATGTATACTCCTCATCCCAACCCACCTATGCACAAAATCAGTAACATGGGGTAGAAGAAATTGGTGTAAAATCTTCTTCAGTATGGCTATGTGGCTCTTCTTGTTCCTAGGGATGTAGTTTGCTCAGATAGGGGAGAAACATAGCAGCTTGATGGGTGGTTCCTCCACATCAAATCTCTATACTCCTTGTCACTGGAAGGAATACTGAGTTCTATGGATTTGTGTTCTTCCCCTTTTAACATAAACTTCCATGGTTTGTACTTTATCTTTTCCAGCTTGGGACATGCCACAGGTTCGTGTTTGGACTAGTCCCACCTCTCCTACAGTGTAGTGAGATTTCTTAGTATTTTGTGCCCTACTCTGGCTAAGGACCAAGCAGCTCTGTGACTCTGACACTGAATGGCAGGATTCATTATTCCTGTTCTATATTATCATTTTTTCAGCATTTATTACATCTAAATACTTATTACTATTCACCAGTTTTCATATATATTCTTCAATCTCAGTTTGAACATTGAATACTAAGTTAATAATATACATTTGATTTTGTGTATATGAATAATATTTAGCAATAGAATAAATAACAGAACCTAATCTAATATATATTAGATTGGTTATATAGTATATATATGGTTAGTATTAAACTTGCTTACATATGGATGGGAGTCTGGTTATTTTCTGCATCATAAGCAACTTACCAGTAGCTACAGACTTGAAGAAAATGAAAAAAGTTTATTTTGTTGTTGTTTTGTTTATTGTGTTGTTTTGTTTATTGTGTCTTTGTATTTTGAATTCCTTGTGTATTCTGAGTAAACCTTCATTGAATGTATCTTAGGGTTTTGATTGTTGTGAAGAGACTCCATTGCAACTATTATAAAGGAAAATGTTTGTTTGGGGATAGCTTACAGTTTCAAAGGTTTAATCCATTGTTATCATGGTGAGACATGGCAATGCATAGACAGAGATGGTGCTGGAGGAGCTGAGAATTCTGCATCTTGATCCACAATAGCATCTTCATCTACAATTCTGTAGGCAGCAGAATTGAAGACTGTCACACTGGACATGTCTTGAGCATGTATCAGAGCTCAAAGCCTACCTCCACAGTAACACACCTTCTCCAACAAGGCCACAGCTCTTAATGGTGCTACTCCCCATAGGCCAGTCATTCAAACATCTGAATCTATGGGGTCATACCTATTCAAACCACCACAGGATGCAAGGCTGACAAATATTTTCTTGCACTCTGTGGATTTCCTCTTCATTTAAATGGTTGTTTTCAGTTTTATGAGGCACCATTTATTAGTTGTTGGCCTGAGTGAGTGGAGTCCTGTTCAGGTAGGACTTTTCTGACCCTATCTATTGTAGGATTCTGTATATGTTTTCTTCTGGAAGTTTCAATACTTGAGATTTTACATTGAGGTTTTTGATTTATTTATCCATTTACAGTTGAATTTATTGAAGATACAGTCTTTTCTCTAATCTAGTGGATATTTTTGGCATCTTTGCAAAATGTAAACTGACTATAATTTTATGTACTCATATTTTCATCTTCTATTTTGTTCCAGTGATATGCATGGCTGACATTGTGCTAGTTTCATAACAGTGTCATGCTAGTTTTATTGCTATGGCCCTGTAACAAAATCTAAAATCTGATACAGTAATCAGTTTTGTATTATCCTTTTTGCTCAACATCATTATGGCTTTCTTTTTTGGCTTTTGTGATTCCATATACGCTTTATAATTTTTATTCATTTAAAGAGTATCATAAGCATTTTTATTGAAACTTAGTGAATATATAAACTGGTTTTTGCAGGATAATCACTTTCACAGTATCAATTCTACCAACCCATCAGCATTGGTGGTCTTTCCATCTTGTAATGTCTTCATCAATATCTCTAGAGACTTAAAATTTTGAGAATGTCTGATTGTGATGTTCAAGCTTCCAAAAGAGAAAAGCAATTAATAGTCTCACCTATACATCTATGAACAACAGAAATGAGCAGAACAACTAGATATATCCAAGGGTAAAATAGTGTCACTTATATCATAGAGCTAACCTACATTAGTGTAATTGTACTTATGGGGGATGTAATAAGAGAAATTCATGTCTGGTACCATAAAGCTACCCAACTACTTATGACTGGTGAGGCCACAGAACCTAGAGAAAAACCCATTACAGCCATTTTTCCAAACCAGTTTAATTTTCAGCTTCATATCCTTATCCACAAATATGTGTAGTCCTCGCCTCTCATCAAGAAACTTTTTTTTAACAGAAGATAAAGCCAGGCGCTGGTGGTGCACGCCTTTAATCCCAGTACTCAGGAGGTAGAGGCAGGCGGAACTCTCTGAGTTCGAGGCCAGCCTGGTCTAGAAGAGTTAGTTCCAGGACAGGAACCAAAAAACAGCTACGGAGAAACCCTGTCTCAAAAATCAAAAAAAAAAAAAAAAAAGATGGAGATTATCACAGAAATTTAAAAAATTCAGAAATCAATTGACCATAGGATATTTGTCTATAATTATTACATATACTATACAACATCTCTGCCCAAGAGATCATCAAGGAAGAGGGTTTGACCTATTTAAACCAGAGGACCAGAACATCTTGTACAACATCATGTCTTCTATATATGTGTGAGAGATGTACACATTAAATTTTAAAAATGGCTGCCTGAAGAAGCTCTACATAATGAGAACACCAGTTGACATACAAAAACCAGAATGAGAGTATTCTTCTGAGGCCCCACCCTGAGATAAAGAACTACAGGCAATTAATTGCTAAGAGAGGGAGAATGAGCACTAAGTAATCAACTTTAAATGCATTTATATAAGAGCTTATTAAATAAACTCTGTGGGCATGTGGACAGAACAACAATAATATTAAAGAAAAGATCATGAATTTGAAAGAAAGTAGTAAAGACAAGGACTTGAAAAGGTGGTATGGAAATAATGTAAGTACAGAACTCATATATGAAATTCTCAATTAGATAGAAATAAGCTCCCATATCTCACTTAGAGTGAGACATCATGTGTCCTTCTACTTATAATGTTGGACCATAAATGGGCTTCATTTTTATGCAAAAAAGTACATCTGCATGAATATAACATTCACATCATGTCTATAATGAAAGATCTACACCATTCTTCCCAGGTTCTGTATCCTATAGTTTTCCCCTCCCTCTTCCATAATAATTCCTGAGACTTGTGGGAGGGAAAGAATTCATACAGATGGTTGACTTAGAATTGTATACTTAAAAATAACTTATTCTTAGCAGTTTGATCAATTTTGTGTCTCTTAATTGATGATGTGCACTCTAAAAATTAGCTTCTCTGACTAAAATTAGAAACAAGGCTCATGTGTGAGTATAAGCAAACAATAAGGCAGTTTGATATGCCGATGTTTAGCAAACCAACTGTAATATGTTTCTCCTTAAAGCATAAGACCTCTCTAACCATTTTGTCTATCTATCTATCTATCTATCTATCTATCTATCTATCTATCTACTATACTCTATCTATTATTTTTTGTGTATGGATGGTTTTCCAATATGTATGCTTGTGAACTAATTGTATACCTGGTGTCCATGGAGATCATAAGAGGATAGGGAATGCATATTATTAAAAGAAGATGCATTTGAGGAAGGACATAAACAAAAATCTAAATAATCTAAGCCTGTCATTCAAAATAGAGAACCACCCAAACTATGCATGCCTCTTGTAACCAAACTCTTTTTTTCATAAGCCTCATAAAAAGAGACCCAAAACTATAATTAGGCCTCTGAGTATCTTCATGTATGCAGCCCACTGCTCTCTTATAGTGCTCTGCTCTGTATCTTTGCTTTAAATACACTTTCTTTGCTACTTTGCATCTTTTAGGCCTTCATTGCATTCTTAAATATGATGCCAAGAACCTAGAAATACCTGGACCAGATTTCAGACACTGGTAACACCAGGAATGTAATACACTCCGTAGAGTGTGCCTCAAATCCAGTTAGCTTACCATTATAGTATGCAGGTTCCACTACTGGATAAGACTATTGATATATTTTCTCTCCTACTCACCTACTTAGAACCCAATCTTTTCATGAAGGTTGAAGTAAATTTTGATGCATTATAGATCTCTCTCATCTCTTTCTATCTACTTTTTTTTGTTGAAACAGATCTTACATTCTAGTCAAGACTACCTGGAACTCAATATGCATATATACCTCTGGGTGGTCTTGTCTTTATGATTCCCTGCTTTCTGCCTCAGCATCCCTAGCGGGGTGTGTTCCATCATGCCTCTCACTATATCCATTTTTCAAAGATCAGCCTACTATGGTCAAAGCTTTCTTCTCTTGTCCTGCAAAAAAGGCTCCCAATTTTTTGAGAACTGCTAGAAAAACTGTTTCATTCTGTTACCCCATTCTTATTATGTGCATGTTTGATGAAATGAGCAATAGCTGAGTCAGTGTGTGTATTTCCTGAGAGGAAATTGTCACTTGATAAACATTATAAGAAAATCATGTCAAAAATATTGTAGAATTTGTATTTTCATGAAATTTTGCAATTAATGGCCACTATTTCTATTTCTATCTGTTCAAAGCTTCATTTTACTAAAGAGGCATGACAGTGTAATGCATACTATTTGAAAGAGATGTTTTATAATAATTCAATAAGGCCTGTTCAAATAAATACCTTTAATAGCATATGATAAGGTATCAAAATATCTTAACAATATCCACGTCACAATTGTGGAAGTAGCCATTTTAGTTATTTATGAAAAATAGACTACTGAGTTTCATGATATCCTAATACTTTTGTATTAATCTTCTTGATTAATTAAAACAACTCTGAACACTGTAAATACTTCAGCCATCCTCTTATACGTTTTATATTTGTCATCATCTTTCTCTAGCTAAGAGTACAATTCTCTACTTATTGCCATAAACAGTTTTCCAAGCACAATGCAGTATATAATAGGCTGTGTTTGCTCTATTGCTGTACTTTACTCGACTAAATGACATAAATTTACACCTATAATATAAGTTATTGTACACTACAGGGCAAAATAAAGGCTGCTTTTGGAGTTCAAACAACCGGAGCAGACAAAACATACTACTGAATGGCTCTCTGTATCCCAACAAAAGTAGCTGTTCTCTAGAACGTCCACAGAAATAGATCCCAGAGTTAAAAAAGCAAGGTTCCCATCCATGTGTGGGTTTTAGTGGCTATGAATGAACACATTTCAGAGACTGACTAGTTGCGAAGTGTCTTTTCACTTCTTTTTTTTTTCAAACTAGGTGCTCTACATTATGTGATAATGAAACACAGCAGAAGGGACAATAGCCTTAGAGGAATTTCGAAGGTGGCTATTGTGATGCATCATGTCTTCAAGCATCCATTGTTACAAGAAAAAAAAAGGTTGACTTTTAGCAAAAGGGCTCTTGTGTGGAAGTACTTTAAGCCATTTGAGAAGATAATAAATCTGCATTGTTCATTTTTGGTGGTCTCCAATACATATTGCCATTACTAGATGGGTCATTTTATCTGTGGCTCATGCAATACCTATTTTATCATGTATAGATTATATTCAATACTCATTAGTTTAATAAATAATAATAAAACTTGACGTGAAGAGTCTTTATAGTTCCCCCAAATATTTCATCAGTTAATCTACTCTCATCTAAAATGAATAACTATAGCTTACTTTTATCAGGATGTAGCATGACTTTCAGTGTAATTGGAGAAGTGACAAAACCTGTCTAATACTTTTTAATTTTGGAGCAGAATGAAAATCATTCAAGATAATTTTAAATAGTGTAGCCAAGCTAAGAACTCCACATATCACTGCTAAGTGTAAGTATTTTCCTACAATCTAACCTTCTTCCTTGCTTTATTGTGTTAAAAAAAAAACTTATGAAGATACATTTATAAAAATCACATGCAAAATGTTGAACAAATGCAAAAGAAAGAAAAGGAGCCTGAAATAAAACAAAGATGTCCAAAAAGTCATAAAAATCAAACTATTAACTATTTACCTAAAAATAGTATGCTACATGTAAGTCTGTATAAATATACATATATAGTTTAAATGAAAATTTCTCATTTGGACAGACAATGTTCCATCCAAGAGCCCAAATTCACCTAACCAAGCCTCCCACACCAGCAATTGTAAATCCTCTCATAGTCCCTAGCTAGATTCTCAATATTTGTCCTACAAAGTAATCCCATATCAAAGCCTCAGATAACACTGAGAAAGATAGGGATGGAAAGAATGTAAGAGACAGATGATCAGGGAGTTTTCTCTGAGATTGTATTTCATCTTGATTTCAGAAGCTACACCCATAAAATCTCACAAAAATGACAGTCTATACAAGAGCTGAACAGAGACAGTAACACTATACAACTAAAGTACATAAAGAGAAGTCCCTGAGACCTCAACCCTACACAAAGAACTGCAGGCAACCAAGGGAAGCTGGGAGCAGGAGACAGGCTCTTCCCCAAGAAGGAACAAATTATTGTTCCAATACAAAATGATCAACCCTGAAAACATACATACAAGTAACATCATAACATATATGCATATAATAACAATTAATGAAAAAGAGGCCATGAAGTTGAACAAGAGCAAGGAGTGACATATTAAAGACTTTAGAGGGAGAAAAGGTTGAAATGATGCCATTATATTATAATCTCAAAACAAGAAAACATACTTACATGATTATCATTATTTTAAATTAATATCCTTTTTTACAATATTAACTAAAATGTATCATTATCTTATTTTGGTTTATTTATTTAACACCCAAACCTGTGGCTTAAAATGAAGCCTGACTATTGTCACTTTCCTAAACTAGTATGCTTCTTAACTATGTTCTAAATACTTGCCTTACGCCTAAGTTAAGTATTGCTCTCAGCCCTCATCAAAGAAACTGTTTTTTTCAAACTGACAGAGAAAATTACAAAAAAAGAACATTACAAAAAATACAGATATATGAATCTAGATGCCCAAGAACATATGTAATAAATGTCTTTCTAATTAAACTTACTTTACTTTAATATGATACTCTCCAGTTCAGTCCCTTTTCCTACAATTGACTTTATATCATCCTTACTTATTATTGAGTAAAGCTCCATTATTTGCAAATTCTATATTTCCTTTGTGTCATAATAAAGATTGATGTGCAGTAATCTTTGTACCAGGCATACTTAGACTCTTTGGAGGACGATTCCAAGGAGTGCTGTTGCAAGATCAAATAGTAGTTCATTTTAGTTTTCAGAGGAAACTCCTCCAGGCTGGATTCTGCCCTGACTGGGTTAGCTTATCTACCCACCAGCAGTATACGAAATGTCTGTTCTCTATCTACCATTAATAGTAGCTATCTTTTTCATTTTTAATGACAGCCAAAATGATAGGGGTGTCATAGCATTTGAATATAGTTTTGAGTTGAATTCAAGGAGCAACTTTAAATATATTGAACAATTTTTATATATTTACTGGCTACATGCACTTCATCTTTGGATTGCTATCTTTATTTGTCTATTTTCAATTGTAGTTTTTGGATTTTTTAAAAATTGCGTACAGATCCTCCTGTTAAATGGATATCTGACAAATATTTTTTTCTCATTTTGTGAGCTCTTTCTGAATTCAGATAATTGGCTCTTTTGCTGTACAGAAGCATTTTTAACTCAATATACATCTCTTTAGCAGTTCTTGCTTCACTTCCAAAGCTGTCAGAGTCATCTACAGAAAACACTTGTCTATGCTTACTTCTTGAAGTATTGCTTTAAGTTTTCCCCTAACACTTCGCGTGTTTCAAGTCCTACGTTAAAGTTTTTGATCCACTTCATGTGACTTCTTAAAGTTGAAAGATAGGGATCCACTTTCATTATTTTATATGGATATAGAGTTTTTCAGAACCAGTTTTTGAAGCGGTTGCTTTTCAGGGTTTCATCAAAAATAAGGTGATTATAGCAATGTGACTTTATCCCTGGGTGTTCCAGTCTATGTCTTTGTTTCAGCACCGTTTGCCAGTGGCATATTATTTGTGTTGCTGTGGCTATGGAGGTCCATTGATATCTTGGATGGCACCGCCCCTGGCATTGATCAATTGTGTGTATATATTTGATCCAAAGAGAATTATTTAAATAATGTGATATATTTTTAGTTCAAAAAATTAAAAAAGCCAGCTAGCAACAAAGAGAAAGGAGTGAATGAAATGTCATTCTTTGGTACCTCATCCTCTGGAATAGCAAAAGCTTCTAAAATACAGTGGAAATTTAATTGTTCCTTTGACTATCTGAGGCTTCAGTAACTCTACAGCCTTAGGTCAAACAATATTTTGAATGTATATTATTATTAATTTTTATGTTTCATTATTATGTTTTATCTAATGTATGTGTACATGTATGTCTGTTGTCTGTAGATGACTGAAAATGGCACTAGATACCCCGTAACAGAGTTACAGAGAGCTGCAAGGTACTGTCTATGCACATGAAGTCAAACTTGGGTTCTACCCTATTCACACTGCACTGCCTTGCCTAGTTTTTTTATTATTGTATATGTGTTTGTTTATTATTTTTTATTGGCAAAAAAAGAAATTTCTGCCTCCTCCCCGCCTCCTCCCACTCCTCCCTCCCTCCCTCATCCTCCCCCTCCCTCTCCAGAATGAAGAGCAGTCAGGGTTCCCTGCCCTGTGGAAAGTTCAAAGTCCTCCCCCCTCAATCCTGGTCTAGGAAGGTGAACATCCAAACAGGCTAGGCTCCCACAAAGCCAGAACATGAAGTAGGATCAAAACCCGGTGCCATTGTCCTTGGCTTCTCAGCAGCCCTCATTGTCCGCCAAATTCAGAGAGTCCGGTTTTAACCCATGCTTTTTCAGTCACAGTCCAGCTGGCCTTGGTGGGCTCCCAATGGATCAGCCCCACTGTCTCCATGGGTGGGTGCACCCCTTGTGATCCTGACTTCTTTGCTCATATTCTCCCTCCTTCTGCTCCTCATTGGAACATTGGGAGCTCAGTCGGGTGCTCCAGTGTGGGTCTCTGTCTCTATCTCCATCCATCGCCAGATGAAGGTTCTATGATGATATGCAAGATATTCATCAGTATGGCTATAGGATAGGGTCATTTCAGGTTCCCTATCCTCAGCTGCCCCAGGAACTAACTGGGGACGTCGCCTTGGGCACCTGGGAGCCCCTCTAGGTCCAAGTCTCTTGCCAACCCTAAGATGGCTCCCTTAATTAAGATATGTGCTTCCCTGCTCCCCTAACCAACCTTCCTTTATCCCAATCATCCCGTTTCCCCAAGTTCCCCCAACATCTCCTTCTCACATTTCTCTCCCCTTCTCCCCTTACCCCCTCCCACCACACCCCCAAGATCCCAATTTTTTGCCCGGCAATCTTGTCTACTTCCCATAACCAGGAGGATAGCTATATGTTTTTCTTTGGGTTCACCTTCTTATTTAGTTTCTTTAGGATATCAAATTATAGACTCACTGACCTTTATTTATCTCTAGAAACCAATTATGAGTGAGTACATCCCATGTTCATCTTTTTGGGTCTGGGTTACCTCGCTCAGGATGGTGTTTTCTATTTCCATCCATTTGCATGCAAAATTCGCGAAGTCATTGTTTTTTATCACTGAGTAATATTCTAATGTGTATATATTCCACACTTTCTTCATCCATTCTTCCATTGAAGGGCATCAGGTTGTTTCCAGGTTCTGGCTATTACAAATAAGGCTGCTATGAACATAGTTGAACAAATGTCCTTGTCATATGATCGGGCATCTCGTGGGTATATTCCCAAGAGTGGCATTGCTGGGTCCATGGGTAGGTTGATCCCAAATTTCCTGACAAACCGCCACACTGCTTTCCAAAGTGGTTGCACAAGTTTGCATTCCCACCAGAAATGGATGAGGGTACCCCTTTCTCCACAGCCTCTCCAGCAAAGGGTATCATTGGTGTTTTTGATTTTAGCCATTCTGACAGGTGTAAGATGATATCTCAGTGTTGTTTTGATTTGCATTTCCCTGATCGCTAAGGAAGCTGAGCATGACCTTAGGTGTCTTTTGGCCATTTGAACTTCTTCTGTTGAGAATTCTCTCTTCAGATCAGTGCCCCATTTTTTAATTGGGTTAATTAGCATTTTAAAGTCTAGTTTCTGGAGTTCTTTATATATTTTGGAGATCAGACCTTTGTCTGTTGAGGGGTTGGTGAAGATCTTCTCCCAGTCAGTGGGTTGTCATACACAAGGGATATGGAAGCAGAGAGGGAAATAAGAGAAGCATCACCTTTCACGATAGCCACAAACAGCATAAAATATCTTGGGGTAACTCTAACCAAAGAAGTGAAAGATCTATTTGACAAGAACTTTAAGGCATTTAAGAAAGAAATTGAAGAGGATACCAGAAAATGGAAGGATCTCTCTTGCTCTTGGATTGGAAGGATCAACATAGTAAAAATGGCAATCCTATCAAAGGCAATTTATAGATTCAATGCAATCCCCATCAAGATCCCATCAAAATTCTTCACTGATCTTGAGAGGACAATAATCAACTTTATATGGAAAAACAAAAAACCCAGGATAGCCAAAACAATCTTATACAATAAAGGAACTTCTGGAGGCATTACCATCCCTGACTTCAAACTCTATTACAGAGCTTCAGTAATGAAAACAGTGTGGTACTGGCACAAAAACAGAGAAGTCTACCAATGGAATCGTATAGAAGACCCGGATTTTAACCCACAAACCTATGAACACCTCATTTTCGATAAAGGTGCTAAAAGTATACAATGGAAGAAAGAAAGCATCTTCAACAAATGGTGCTGGCACAACTGGATGTCAACCTGTAGAAGAATGAAAATAGACCCACATCTATCACTATGCACAAAACTCAACTCCAAATGGATCAACGACCTCAATATCAATCTGAACACACTGAACCTGACAGAAGAGAAAGTGGGAAGTACCCTACAACAGATGGGCACAGGCGATCGCTTCCTAGGTATAACCCCAGCAGCACAGTCATTAAGGGCAACATTGAATAAATGGGACCTACTGAAACTGAGAAGCTTCTGTAAAGCAAAGGACATTACCTAGTCTTAATACAAAGCAAAGTGCCTAGTCTTACTGCAACTTGGTATGCCATGCTTTGTTGATATCTATGGGATGTCTGCTCTTTTCTGAATAGAAATGGAAGAGGAGGGGCCTGAGGAGAGGTGGAGGGAAGGGAATAAGAGGAAAGGAGAGAGTGGAAACTGGTTGGGATAGAAAAAATAGTTTAAAGAATGTAAAAGCATAGGTAACAAAAAATTTTAATCTATTACACTAATTTGTTAAAAATACTTAATTTTATAAGGTAAAACTTGGCAGAAAGGTTTATTCTGGTAAAAACTTTTTAGAGTTGCTTCCTTATCCCTGTGTAATAGAGTTGAATTCATCGATAAACTTGATTATTCACTAAAAATAACATCCTTTAATAATTAGATATGTTTTTAAAATATAAATTGGAGAAAATTAACAAAATGACTGATGTTAAAGTTTTTTTCTTGTTGAAGTTAAATACAAACTTAGTCTAAAGTAGTAAAGTGGGTGGAGAAAAATGTAGAATAAAGTTAAATACTACATGTTTATATATAGCAAAATCATGGCTTTCTCCTAAGCATTAGATTTAATGTTTATACACATAATTCTTGATTTTACATGAAAAATTGTCTATGCATTTTCTGTCAATAAAAATTTTCAGTTGTCCCTATTACTTTCAAAAGATTTTGCAAAACATACCAATATCTTTTACAGGTGCATTTTTATTCTCTAATGTTTGAGAGCCCATCAACACCATTGTGCTCTGTGCATATCAACTAGTTTTCTCGTTTTATTTTCCTCCTGGTCTTAGATCCCAATTCGTAGTCTTCTGCTCCTTTAGTGCCAGCAATTTCTAAAGGCTCTTGATGCAAATGCACTAGATGAATGTATTTGCAAGACTGATATCCTAAGATCCTCATTGGAAAAATTCTCTATTTGGGTCTGCACAAATTCGTACCTTTATCACAAATATATTTAAAGTGCATTCTATCAAAGAACATTCCTTTCTGAAGTCTGATAATATAATGTGGAAAACAATGAACTTGGGTCCTATGGAATATCAGCCAGTAGTCTTATCAACTGAACCATCTCTCATGTTCTATTGCATTTTTTGAGCAAAATTTTCAAGAAATTACTATAAATATAGATAAAGATCATATTTTCAGTCATTGACAGACATTTGGACATTTGGATGAGTTAGAAGAATATCTTTCAAGTAACAGCTATAGGTCATATTTTATTTTTTTCTTTTAATCACATTGCCCTTTTAGAATGATTTAAACCATCATATGATTCATTTTTTTGTGACTTTTTTCTTGAATCAAAGCCTCACTGTGTAGCTCTGCCTGCCTTGGAACTAGCTCCATAGACCAACACAGGCTTGAACTCACAATGGTCTGTCTGCCTCTACCTCCCACTTGCTAGGACTAAAGGTATATACCTACATGCCCATATCATTTTTATGTTCTTTTTTAGATAGATCACAAATGACCTTCTTATTACTTAATAAAGTCCCATTTTCAACTTTTTTTGCAATACGTTGTAACAATAAAACTGCAGTGTCTTTATGTTAAACATTACTGAATCTATCTATCTCCTCTTCCCTTTCCTTCCTTCTCCATCAGCAACTCTGCCTTCCTAATCTCTCCTTCAGGTTTACTTTTCTCACTGCAACAGTGTTTCATTTCTTTTTCAGAGAAAATCTTCAAAATTGTTTGAAAGATTCTGCAGTTATATACTAAAGGAAGACTATTTATTAATTTCATATAGTTGCCCCATTAGGCCATTGATTTATAAATGAAATAAAAATATTTTTGCTACTAATTCTGTCCATTTCAATTAGAAAGTGATGTAACTAAACCAGTACTTAGTATGATTTCCTCACAGGAAAATTACCTTTGTCCACATCTTTTGACCAGAAACAACTTGATCTTGTGCACTTACATACTCTTTAGCATCCTTCATTTCTTTGTTTTTAATTTCTTCATTGGTGTGAGAAGGTCTCACACCTGACTTAACAGGAATTCCTAGATAAAAATAGAAGGAGGATTGAGGGTAGAAAAGCACAGAAGTTGTTTTAAAAATAATTTTAGGAGATAAATACAGTACCACTGTTCATGTGGTGGTATCAAATTTAAAGAGTATGAAAGACAATTTTGTTTTACATTGAAAACCCTTGACAAGTAAACTTCAGTGGTCACACATACTGCCTTTCTCCTTTAATCTTGGACTCCTCTCCTTTCCATAGGCATAAAAGCCATCAGTGGTTCATCTCAATCTTTTTACTTTGTCTTTACATATATTTTTGAGACAGAAAGACACAGAGAGAGACACATGGAGAAGTAGGTTCTTTCCTTCCACCATGGGGGCTTTACTCAAACCATCATTTTGGTTGGAGATGTCCTTATCAATTAATCCATCTCATTTGTTCCAAACAGTCTTAGTTTTCATAAATCAAGGTTTCTACTTGTTCAATGAAATTCTGTATGTTCTTACAAATGTATAATACAATTTAAAACAGCATAATTTCATTTCATTAAAAATTCCATGCTTGATGCCAGATGATGGTGGTGCACATATGCCTTTAATTTCAGCACTTAGGAGGGAGAGATGAGTGGATTTCAGTTAAGTTCAAGGCCAGCCTGGTCTGCAAAGTGAGTTCCAGGACAGCCAGGACTGTTAAACACAGAGAAACCGTGTCTAGAAAAACTGAACTAGCTGTCTAGCTAACTAACTAAGTGAATAAATAAATAAAAAAAGCCATATTTCAATCACTCAGCTTCAAGCCAAAGGCAACCATCTTTTAACTCTTGAAACTTTGTTCTTTTGAGTTTATTATATAATTAGAGTCACACCCCAAACTATCCTTTTAACACCAAAAATATGCTAGTTCTTCTACATATTTTATATCTTGAGAATTTACATTATTATGTGATTGAATGAAATTTTTGTCTATGAATATAATAGCATATGCCATATTTTGTTAATTAAGTGATTTCTTGGTAGCTTCTAGTCTATAGCTTTTCATAGCTTTGTAAATAAAGCTTCTATAAGTATTTATAAATAAGATTTTATGTATATGGAAGCATTTAAACAAATTGAGTGAATAATGAAGGACATAATTAGTGGACTGTATTGTTTTGTTTTGCTTTGCTTTGTTTTGTTTTGCTTTTTGAGACAGGGTTTCTCTGTAGCTATGGAAACTTTCCTGGAACTAGCTCTTGTAGAACAGGCTGGCCTCAAACTGACTATTTTTTTTTATTTTTGTCTGCATATGCTTTTGTGCCTTTGTTTGGTGCTTTTTCCTTATATTTGTTTGTTTTGTGTTATTCTGGTTTGTTTTTATTTTATCATATTTTATTTTACTATTACTTTTAGAAGTCTGTTTGATTTCTAATGAGAGAGAGAAAAGGTATTGATTTGTGTGGCTGGGAAGATGAGGAGGATCTGGGGAGAGAAACAAAACCATAATTAGGATAAATTGTACGAAAAAATTATTTCCAATGAAACAAGAGAAAATCGTTCTATCTTTAGTAAACAAATATGACATTTTGAGTATCTTTATTAGGTAACTTCTCTAAACATTAGCTTTTGCAACTTAGGTGCAAAATTAAGGGATTTTTGACAATAATTCTTATTGCAGACAGATTGCTAGGGGAAAATGACTAATGCTGATTATATATTTTCCATCAAAGAAACTTCTTCTAAAACACATACACACAAAGTATGTAGGTAATTGGTACATTTAGAAATAAAACTTGGAGACAGAAGGTATAACAGTTCTAGAGTATTGGGTTTTATCCACAATATTTAACAAACAATCATAAGAAAGCTGTTTGCCAAAGATACTGCAGTAGAGATCATATTAATTAAGTTTAACAAGACCTTCAACCTATTGACAATTACAGATTTTCTTCAACTCAAATACCAGAGAATTAAGAGTCACAAATAAAGATACTTCTTTGGAAGAGAGAAGAATAGCAAGAGAAAGGACAGTCAGCAGTGGAAATGAATTAGTGTGTCCTTCACACTCTACAGAGCAAAATATATTTAAATGAATATGCCAGTAAAGAGACAAAAGCGTTAAGACAATGAGACAGACAATGACAGGAAGGAAAATGTAAAAGCGGATCTCAAATACAGAGAAGGAAACAGAGGAAATGTAGCAGAGAAATTCTTTAAAGAGGTAAATGAAGTATACAAAAGCGAAGTATGTTGCAAAGCAATCTGTCACAATGGAATTGACAAAATCAACTGTTGGTAACTAAATGTGGAGAAACCAATGAATCCACCTTCAACAAGAATAATGAATCAGTTTATATAACAAAAAATACCTTTGTTTCAAAAGTTAGGTCTCAAATGCAGCAATGATATGAATTCGTTGGAAAATAAAGGTATTTTACATTGATATTTAAGCCAGGACATTACTCTAAATAAAGAATCTGATGTGCAGAAACAACTTTATAATACATCTAAAGGAAATTTATTAGTAAATATGAAGAGCTAAAGATCAAAACTGACAAAATTCTGATACTAGGTATGTAGGCATTAAAAGGTACATATGTATGTTTTACTGTAAGCAAACTTCAGAAATTAGATTTAGTGGATGCTAGATACTATCTTAGGCAATTTTAGTGTCTAGAGAGATGTGTATGGGGAGGGTGTTTGTACTCATGAAGGCAGGAATTCAGCTTTGATTATTATGCTTCAAGAGCAATCCAACTTTATTTTTGAGGCAGAATTTCTCATAAGCCTGGGGCTCACTGCATAGGCTAGCCTGTCTGTCAGTGAGATGCAGACATATGCCTGGCTGTTCCTCTACTAACACTGGATCACAAGGGTATATTCCACCACACCTGACTTGCTAGAGTGGATTGAACTCAGATTCTCTTGTTAAGACCAAAAACACTGTTAAATAAGGCATATACTCAGATCCAACAGGAAATTAGAAATGTTTTTAAAAAAATTATCATTATATACAAAGTAATGAGCTTTATTTGAAAAATTCTAATGTACACATAAAATATTTTAATTATATCAACCTCCTTATTCTCTTTTCCATTTTCTCCTGCCCTCTTTTGTTTGAATTATCTGTCTGTTACTTTTATGATCTTTTAAAATTCCACCTATGCAATGAAACAAACGATACTTGTCTTTTTGATTCTGGTTTATTTTACTTAAAATGAATCTTTATTTGAGTTTTTAAGTGTCATTTGTTTAAAAACCTTCTATTTCTAGAGAAAAATAAGACAAGAGAATAAAAGACAAAATACAGACTTTATAGCTAAAATTAGTAAAGAAGTTTCTTCCTCCTCTTCTGCTTGTTGTTGTTCTTCATGTTCTTGATCCTCCTCCTTCTTCTCGTCTTCTCCTCCTCTTCTTCTTCCTCTTCTATTTCTTCTACTTCTACATTTTCTTCTTCATCTCACATTTATCCCTAGTTAATATAGGTTCTGCTATTCAGACCAGTCTTTCCTTTAACTGTAATATCTACCTACTGCTGCCTCTGTCTCCCTAACACTAGAATTAAGGGCACCCACGACCACACCAGGAAAAGAAGCAGTCTTAAATGTTGATACATTACTAAACCGAATAAAATACTTCAAACAATACCTACCTATTAACATGTATACTTGTGGCTCACCCTTGGTGACCGCCAACCATTCCATCCACTTTTGTAGACCAAGGCCACATAAACAATATTCCAAATAATACTTGGGTACCTTCGGAGCCAGGCTTCTCCTTCTACCCTGTCCCTACATGCTTCCCTAGTTGCCATGCCGCTGGCTGCACCAATGGGACTGCTTGAAGACTAAACCCAGAATTTTAAAAAGAACTTCTAGTAGGACTTCATATAGTTCATCCACCTGTCTATGATGACTGACATTCTACACACTGTTGGAGCAAGGATCTTGTGGAGGTAAACCTTAAATCCTAATTAGAGATCTCAGAACTCAGTCCCCTTCTCCCACACCTGCTTGCTTATTCCCAGGCCCCTTTAGCCTTATTCCCCAGGGAAAGGTGAGTGCATTGTCTGCCAGTTCTGCGGCCCCATGATGCAGAACAATCAGATCTGATAGGGAGTCGAGTCAAAGCAGGAACTCAGTTTATTATTTTGAGTGTCAGCTTATATAGGCTAAGTTTTGTTGTGTAATGTGGGGATACCTCTAGCCAATGAGAGACAGCCAAGCTCTCCCTCTGGCTGGAGAGTTGCCTACCTAGATTTTGCTGTCTCATCCCCCCTCAGTAGCTTTGAGACTATCCTTCAAACTCAACCCTGGCTTTTCTCTGCCCTACAGGCCTCAAGGTACAGGCCTTGAGATAATTTTGGTGCAACATGTTATCAGACACCCAAACTACCACCTCAGACATCTGGTACTGCTTGGCCTCCAAACAGTGGGACTGAGTCAGAATCCCAGGTAAGAACTCCAGAAGCCAGTTACTTCACTAGCCTGTCAGCTATGCATAGGACCAGCTTATCTGAAAGAGAATGAAGTGGATGTTTGTCTTAGTTTGGATTTTTATTGCAGTTGATGAGATACCATGACCATAGCAACTCTTATAAAGAAAACATTTAATTGGGTTGCTCACTTAAAGCTCATAGGTTCAGTCCATTATCATCATGATGGAAAGCTTGGTAGAATGCAGGCAGCTGTGGTGTGGCAGAAGCTAAGTGTTCTACATCAGGAAGTCAACAGACAGTCACACTGTTGGAAGCTTGAGCAAGAGACCTCAAAGCCCACACCAACAGTGACGGACTTCCTCCAACAAGGCCATACCCACTCCAACTAAGACATACTTCCTACCAGTGCCACTCCCTTTGGGGGCCTTTCTCTTTCCATCACTACCTTCCATTCCCTGGCTCCCAAAGGCTATAGCCATATCAAAACACAAAAATAATTATTCTTCAGTCCAGCTTCAAAAGTTTCCAGTTTAAAACAATCTGAAACTTGTTTCAAAGTCCAAAGATTCTTCTGGCACTCATAGCAATCTCTTAACTGTAACCCACCTGTAAAAATTCATAATCAAAAACCAGATCACAAACTTCCATCACTTAATGGCACTTAAATACACTATCATTCCAAAATATAGGGAGGGGAGCATAATGAAGAAATTCTGAACCAAAGGAAAACCAAAAGTCAGCTGGGCAAACTCCAAACCCTACATCTGCATGTCTGATGTCAAAACGCTCTTCAGATCTCCAGCTCTGTTCAGCTCTCTTGACTGCGACATCCTTATTTCTCTTGGGCTAATTCTACTCCCTATCATCAGCTTTTCTCGGCAGGTATCCCATAGTTCTGCCATCTCTAACATCTTGGGTTCTACAAGTCAATCCAGGCTTCAACTTACTGTTTTAAGCAATGGCCTCTCTACTTGGTCTCCATTAAAAGACACCCTGACATATTTCTGAGCTCAGTGTCTTTGTTAAGCATGACAGAAAATCCCATAACTCATTTCTTCTATCCTTAAATCTAAAGTCAGAATCATGTGATCAAAGTTATGAAGTTCTGCTGCTTGCTGGGGTGGAAACATGGCCCAATCATTCAACTGCATTTTCACCAGCTTTCTGTCCTTCACTAC
This sequence comes from Microtus agrestis, assembly GCA_902806775.1. Taxonomy (NCBI): domain Eukaryota; kingdom Metazoa; phylum Chordata; class Mammalia; order Rodentia; family Cricetidae; genus Microtus; species Microtus agrestis. The sequence continues at coordinate 1,879,157 of CADCXT010003491.1, read as the reverse complement.
CTAGGCTAGGTTGCCCTGAACATTGAAGCTCGCTCTGTATACCAGACTGACTTCAGAGATCTGCCAGTCTCTGCCTTTCCCAGTAGTGTTATTAAAAGTGTGCCCCACCATACCAGGCTCTAAGTTTCCCTTTAGCTTCCTTTCACAAGTTGGAAACTTATCTGGGTGGGCTCTTGCCCTGAGGTTACCACTCCCTTTATTCCCTTTCTTAATCCATTTATCTCCTTGAACACAGAATTCAGCTTATTTCCACTTCTGGGTGCTTTTTTTCTCCAGCTTTCCTTTTTGCAATTTACCCTGCTCAGCTTGCTCCTTTTTAGTATTAATCTTCATTAGAGTTACAACTAATATCCACATGATAGAATCTATACTAGGCTTTTTTTGAGATTTCTTCTGCCAGTGGAATTAATCCAAAATTCTTCATGTTACCCTCAGGCAGACTCTTTGGACAAGGACAAAAGGCTGTCATTTCCTTCACCAGAATATCACAAGAATGATTTCTGGGCAACACACTAAAATTCTTCCCTTCTGAATATTCTTGAGCCAGTTCCACATAGTTCATCGATTCACATTTAGTGCCACGGTCTTCAATGCTTCTACTAGGATGGCCCATTAAGCAGCATTTAAGGATTTCAACTTCTTTTCTAGTCAGCAGTCCCATCCAAAATCCCAGAATCCATATTACTCCAAACAAAAAAACAGCCAGGCCTATCAGAACAATACACCAGTTCCTGGTTCCAACTTCTATTTAGTTTGGGTTGTTATTGTGAAAAGTCTCCATGTCCTTGGCAAAAAGAGAAAAAAAAAACATTTAATTAGGGTGACTCACTTAACAGTTTCAGAGATTCAGTCCATTAACATCATGATGTCTCCATCCAAAGGGCATTTTTCAGGAATACACGGTGCTGGAGCAGCTAAGAGCCCTACATGTTGCAGACAACAGGAAGTCAACTGACAGTTCGCTGAGGGAAGCTTGAGAAAAGGAGATCTCATAGTCTACCCCCATAGTGACACACTTCCTCCAAGAAGGCTATACCCACTCACACAAAGCCATACATTTTAAAAGTGACATTTCCTTTGGGACCATTTTCTTTCAAATTAGCACAAATATCCAAACCCAAAGATTAATCAAAACTCCTCCCATTTCCCTTCCCATCCCCTAAATCCCCCTCTCCCTCCTTCTCCAGTCCAAAGAGCAGTCAGAGTTTCCTGCCCTGTGAGAAGTCCAAGGTCTTCCCCCCTCCATCCAGGTCTAGGAAGGTGAGCATCCAAACAGAATAGGCTCCCACAAGGCCAGTCCATGTAGTAGAATAAAAACTCAGTGCCATTGTCCTTGGCTTCTCAGTCAGCCCTCACTGCCAGCCACATTTAGAGAATCCAGTTTGATGACATGCTCCATCAGTTCCAGTCCAGCTGGCCTTGGTGAGCTCCCATTAGATCAGTCCCATTGTCTCAGTGGGTGGATGCACCTCTCGCGGTCCTGACTTCCTTGCTCATGTTCTCCATCCTTCTGCTCCTCATTTGGACCTTGGGAGCTCAGTTCAGGTCTCTGTCTCTATCTCCATCCAGCGCTATAGTAATTAGGGCGGCAGGGCTGTTGCGTCCCCGGCACCCGGCCGCCCTCATGGCTTACTTATGCCAGGGAATAATTACACGGAAACTGTATTTTTTTAAACACTGCCTGGCCCATCAGTTCCAGCCTCTTATTGGCTAGCTCTTACATATGAATCTAACCCATTTCTATTATTCTGTATAGCCCACAAGCTGGCTTACCAGGAATGATCTTAACCTGCGTCTGCCTGGCATGGGAACATCATGGCAACTCCTCACTCAGCTTCCTTCTCCCAGAATCCTGTTTTGTTTACTCCACCCACCTAAGGGTGGGCCTATCAATGGGCTTAGGCAATTTCTTTATTGATAAGAAATCACTCCCACATCACAGCGCCAGATGAAGGTTCTATGGTGATATGCAAGATATTCATCAGTGTGGCTATAGGATAACCCTCTCCTCTGCTGCCCATGGAACTAGTTGGGGAAATCCCTTTGGCCACCTCAGAATCCCTCTAGAGCCAATACTCTAGCCAACCCTAAAATGTCTCCCTTGGTTATGATAACTAATCCACCATATAAATAAACTGAAAGAAAAAAAAACATGATCATTTCATTAGATGCTGAAAAAGCATTCGACAAAATTCAACACCCCTTTATGATAAAGGTCTTGGAGAGATTAGGGATACAAGGGTCATACCTAAATATAATAAAAACTATTTACAGCAAGCCAACAGCTAACATTAAATTGAACGGAGAAAAACTCAAAGCCATCCCACTAAAATCAGGAACAAGACAAGGATGTCCACTCTCTCCATACCTCTTCAATATAGTGCTTGAAGTTCTAGCAATAGCAATAAGACAACATAAGGGGATCAAGGACATTCGTATTGGAAAGGAAGAAGTTAAGCTTTCGTTATTTGCAGATGATATGATAGTATACATAAGCGACCCCAGAAACTCTACCAAAGAACTCCTACAGCTGATAAATGCCTTTAGTAATGTGGCAGGATACAAGATCAACTCCAAAAAATCAGTGGCCTCCCTGCTCCCATATCCACCCTTCCTCCATCTCAATTATCCCATTCCCTCAAGCTCTCCACAATCCTCCCCTTCTCCCTTCTCTCTCCCCATGTCCCCTTTCCCCCAATCCACCCCTACCTCCCTGCTCCCAACTTTTGCCCAATGATCTTGTCAACTTCCAATATCCAGGAGGATAACTATATGTTTTTCTTTGGGTTCACCTTCTTATTTAGCTTCTCTATGATCATAAACCTATAGGCTCAATGTCCTTTGTTTTTAATTGTCCAATTTTAATTGGGTTAATTAGAGTTTTAATGTCTAGATTCTTGAGTTCTTTATATATTTTGGAGATCAGACCTTTGTCTGATGCTAGGTTGGTGACGATCTCCCAAGCAGTAGATTGCCTTTTTGTCTTATTGACAGTGTCCTTTGCTTTACAGAAGCTTCTCAGTTTTAAGAGGTCCCATTTATTCAATTCTACCACAGGCAATCCATAATTCAATGCAATCCCCATTAAAATCCCAATAAAATTCTTTACAGACCTTGAGAGAAAAATAATCAACTTTATATGGAAAAACAAAAAAAAAAGGATAGCCAAAAAATCCTATACAATAAAAGTACTTCTGAAGGCATTATCATCCCTGACTTCAAACTCTATTACAGAGCTACAGTAATAAAAACAGCCTGGTTTTATAGCAAATCTTAAGCTTGGTGTATTTCATATTTAAAATGATTAAAAATTGCATTGAGGTACATTCAATCCCTCTCATTTTCTTCATCAGATTATTTTCACTTTATTTTTTTTCTTTTTATTTATTGATCTTTTTCTTTTTCTATCATTTTTATTGAGCTCTACATTTTTCTCTGCTCCGTCCTCCCCCACAAGGTTCCCATGCTCTCAATTTACTCAGGAGATCTTGCCTTTTTCTACTTCCCATGTAGATTAGATCTATGTAAGTCTCTCTTAGTGTCCTCATTGTTGTCTAAATTCTCTGGGATTGTGTTTTGTAGGCTGGTTTTTCTTTGCTTTATGTTTAAAACCCGCTTATGAGTTAGTACATGTGATAATTGTCTTTCTGTGTCTGCCTTTTCCCCTCACTCCTCTCCTCCCACTTCCTTCACTCCCACCTCCTTTCTCCCCTCCCAATCCATTCCTCCCCTATTTCTATTTAGAAAATTGCAGGCCTCCCATGGATATCAACAAAACATGGCTTATCAAATTGCAGTCAGATTGAGCACTGCGCCTCCTGTTAAGGCAACCATGCAACCCAGTATGAAGAGTAGGATTCTAAAAGTCAACAAAACCGTCAGAGGCAACTCCTTCTACCTTTGTTAGGCTTCACAAAAGAAGATTAAGTTATACAACTGTCACATTTGTGCAAAGTCCCTAGGACAGTCTCATTCAGGCTTCCTGGTTGCTGGTTCAGTCTCTGTGAGCCCCTATGACCCCATGTTGCTAGATTCTGTGGATTTTCCTGTAGTGCCCTTGACCACTCTGGCTCTTACAAATCTTGCCCCTTTTCCTCAAATTACCCAAAGGTAACCTAATGTTTGGCTATAGGTCTCTGCAACAATTCCACCTATTGCTAGATGAAGACTCTCTGATGACAGTTTGTAACATCTGCATTACTCGGTACAGTTCTCATGCCACTGTACCCTATGCGAGATGGGCAAGGGCCTGGAGATTGAAAGAACACACAAGAGACCTGAGTCATTCGAAAGGAGATCAGCCGAATGCCTTTTATTCAAACTTGTGAAAAACATTCAATACCTAGTTGCTGCATAATGGAAGAACCTCCCCTGGGAAATTACCACGCCCAAGGTGGAGTCAACAATGCCCTATAGCTAATCACCAGATGGAGCAGAGGGAGCACAGGAACAAACAGAAAAGGCTGACTGGGAAAAAAAAAAAAGAAAAGGCTGACTGGCCAGAAACTGTCCTCAAAATGAAACCTGGGAGCAGGGGTAGAACCATGGGCCCTACAACAATTGGGCTAATATCAATATATGAATATAGGAGAATAGCATTAGGAATCATTTCATTGAACTTTTTTGCTAGTCATAATTGGTTATATCCTAGGTCTCCGGATTATACAATCTCTGGGTCCTGGGGCTTCAGGAAGTGTCAGGGTTGGGCTCATTTCATAGGATGGGTCTCATACTGGACCAGCCATTTGTTGGCTACCCCAACAATTTCTGTGCCACATTTAGGCCAGCACATCTTGCAGGCAAGACAGATTATAAGTAGAATGTTATGTGGTGAGGTTGGTGACACAATCCCTCCAATGGAAGTTTTACCTGTTTGTAACAGATGGCCAGTTCAGGCCGAGTATCCTCTGTTGCTAGGAGTCTTCCATAGGGTAATCCTTTTAGATTCCTGGGAGTTTCCCTTGCATTAGGTATCTACCTTTCCAGTTGTCCCAGTTTTCCCAGTACTCTCTCATTCCATCGCCCCTGTACATGATCTCTCATCTTCCCATTAGCACTCAAAACCCATCACCTGCAAAATCTATTCTATTTCCCCTTTCCAGCAAGACCCATGATTCCTTCTTTGAGTCCTGCTTGTTAATTGGGCTCTCTGGGTCTGTGGATTGTAGTTATCTTTTACTTTATATATAATATCCACTTATAAGTGAGTATATACAATGCTTGTCTTTCTGGTTAGGTTACATCAGTCAGGATCATTTTTTTTTATTTCCATCCAATTGCCAGTACCTTTCATTAAGTCACTGTTTTTAACAACTGAATAACACTCCAGTGTATAAAAGTACCACATTTTTTTTATCCATTCTTCTGTTGAGGGACACCTAGATTTTTTTTTCAGGTTCTGGCTATTATGAATAAAAATGCTATAAATGTAGATGAACAAGTTTTCAAGTGGTATGATTGAGCATCCTTTAGATGTATGCCTAAGAATGGTAGATCAATTTCCAATTTCCTGAGAAGCTGCCATATTGATTTTCAAAGTGGCTGTACAAATTTTCACTCCCCCAGCAATGGAAAAGTGTTCCCCTTATTCCACATCCTCTCCAGCATGAGCTGCCACTTGTGTTTTTGATCTTAGCCATTCTGACAGGTGTAAGATGAACTCTCAGATTCTTTTTAATTTGCATCTTTCTGATACCTACAGATGCTGAATATTTAACTAATTCTTTAATTGTTTCTCAGACACCTGAGTTTCTTTTCTTTTCCTTTTCTTTTTCTTTTTTTTTTTTTTTTTTTAGACAGGTTTTCTCTGTGTAGCTTTGGAGCCTATCCTAGATCTCACACAGTAGAGTAGCCTGGTCTTGAACTCATAGAGATCCACCTGCCTCTGCCTTCTGAGTGCTAAAGGCGTAAACCATACTACCCAACTCTGAGTTTCTTAACTTGAGAATTCTCTGCTTCGTCTGTGCTCCATCCTTTAACTGGATTATTTGTTTTGTTTTGGTTTTTGATGTTTAGTTCCTTGATTTCTTAATATATTTTGAAAATTAACTCTGTGTCAGATGTGGGAATATTGAAAGTTTTCTCCCATTCTGTAGACTTCCTTTTTGTCCTATTGGTTGTATTCTTTGCCTTACAGAATATTTTCAATTTCAGAAAACCGCATTGATTTATTGTTAACCTTAGTGTCTGTGCTACTCGTATTCTCTTCAGGAAGTTTTTTTCTAGTGCCATTTGATTTAAGGCTATATCCCACTTGCTCTTCTATCAGGATCAGTGTAACTGTATTTATGTTAAGGTCTTTGAAACCCTTGACCTTGAATTTTGTTCAGGGTAATAGATATGGATCTGTTTGTATTATTCTACAAGCTGAGATCCAGTTAGACCAGCACCATTTGTTGAAGATGCTTTCTTTTTTAACATTGTATAATGGTGGCCTTTTTTTTTTAGTCAAAAATCAGTTGGCCATGGGTGTGTAGATTTATATTTGGGTCTTCAATTCAATTCCATTGCTCCACCTATTGATTTTTATGAAAACACCATACAGTTATTTTTTTATCAGTATTGTGCTGTAGTAAAGCTTGAACTCAGGGGTGATGGCAACTCTTGTAGTCCTTTTATTATAAAGGGCTCTTTTAGCGAGCCCAGGTTTTTTTGTTTTTCCCTATAAAGTTGAGTATTGTTCTTTGAAGGTCTGTAAAAATTGTCTTGGGATTCTAATTGGGATTGAATTGAATTTGTAGATTAATTTTGGTAAAAATGCCATTTTTTTACTATATTAATTCTTGCAATATATGGGCATGGCAGATCTTTCCAACTTCTGATATCTTTTCAAATTTATTTCTTCCAACACTTGAAGCTCTTGTCATTCAGGTATTTCACTTGCTTCATTAGAATTTCAACAAATATTTTATATTATTTGTGGCTATTATAAACAGTGTAATTTCCCTGAGTTTTTATTGAATTCTAGAAAGTTTTTAATTTCTTTCTTCATTTCTTCCTTGACCCAGTAGACACTCTGTAGAGAGTTGTTCAGTTTCCATGAGTTTGAAGATTTTCTGTTTTTTTCTGTGTTTTTCAGCCTTAATCCATGGTGGTCTGATAGAATGCAGACAGTTATTTTGATTTACTTATATCTGTTAAAAGGTGCTTTGTAAACTAGCCTTGATCAGTTTTGAAGAATGTTTTGTGAAGTGCTGAGAAGTAAGTGTATATTTTTGTTTGTGGTAAAATATTCTATAGATATCTGTTAGATCAATTTGACTCATACATTTAGTATGTTTCTATTTAGTTTTTGTCTAGATAATCTGTCTGTTGTCGAGAGTGGGTTATTGATGTTTTCCACTATCATTGTATGAAGGTTCATGTATGATGTAATCCTTAGTAGTGTTTCCTTAACAAACCTGTGTGCCCTTGTGTTTGATGAATAAATGTTGAGAATTAAGGCATCATATTGGTGGATTTCTCCTTTGATGAGTATGAAATGTCTTTTCCAATCTCTTTGGGTTAATTTCAGTTTGAAGTCTATTTTATTAGATATTAGAATAGCTACACAAGATTACTTTTTGGAACCATTTGCTTGAAAAATCTTTTTCTGAAGCTTTATTCCGAAGTCATGTCTAATTTGATGCTGAGACATGTTTCTTGACGCAGCAGAAGGATGGATCCTTTATTCTCCACAATTTCAGTTAGTCTATGCCTTTTTATTGGGGAATTGGGTTCATTCATGCTGAGAAATATCAATGGCTGTTAATTCTTATTTATTTTACTGTTTTGTTTTAGTTGCTTTTGTTCTCTCTCTCTCTCTCTCTCTCTCTCTCTCTCTCTCTCTCTCTCTCTCTCTGTGTGTGTGTGTGTGTGTCCCTTCTTTGGGTTGTGCTGGTGTGACATTTCTGCCTGTGTTTTGTGTATGTAGTTAAATTCCTTTGACTGCAGTTTTTCCTCTAGTATTTTCTGTAAGGCTGAATTTGAGGTTAGATATTGTTTAAATTTGATTTTGTCATGAAACATCTTGCTTTCTCCATCTATGATGACTAAAAGTTTTCCTGGGTATAGTAGGCTGGACTGGTATCTGTGGCCTTTTAGAGTCTGCAACACATTGATCTAGGCCCTTCTGGCTTGTAGAGTCTCCACGGAGAAGTCAGGTATAATTCTAATATGTCTTCCTTTATATATTATTTGACCTTTTTTTGACTGCAGCTTTTAATATTCTTTTTTGATATCCATGTTTAGAGTTTGGATTATAATGTAGTGCAGGGTCTTTATTTTTCAGTCTAATCTATTTGTTATTTTGTAAGCTTCTGTGCCTTTTATGTCCTTCTTTAGGTCAGGAAAATTTTATTCTATGATTTTGTTAAAAATATTTTCGGGACCTTTGAACTGAAAATCTTCTTCTTCTTCTATTACTACTATTCTTAGATTTGGTCTTTTCATAATGTCCCAGATTTCCTTGATGTTTTACGTCAGCAATTAGTTTTTAGTTTTTTTTATTTTTAACATTTTTCTCTAACCAATGCAACTGTTTCTCCTATCATGTCTTCAATATTTGAGACTCTCTCTTCCACTTCCTACATTTGATTGGTGGTGTTGACATCTATAGTTTCTGTTTGATTTCCTAGATTTTCCATTTCCAGAATTCCGTGTTCATGTTTCCTTATTGCTTCTATTTCTATTTTCAGGTTTTTGATGGTTTTATTCATTTCCTTCAACTGTGTGTTTGATTTTTCTCAGCTTTCTTGAGATTCCTTAAGGGATTTTTGTGCTTCAGCTATGTTAGAATATTCAGCACTTGCTGTAATAGAGTAGATGGGATCTAATGGTAATGTATTGCCCCAAATATTTTTGTTGTATTCTTACACCGAAATTTAGGCATCTTTTTTTAAAGTGATTATAGGCCCTGGTACCAATTTCTGTTTTTGTTTGTTGAATGTTTTCTTCCTTGGTTTCTATTTCCTCTCTGATTTTCTGGTTACAGTGGCCTGTGCTTGAGTATAGGGTCTCCACACAAATTGGGGGGGTAGACTTCTAATGACTTGGCTGACCTCTGGTCTAGCAGGGGTTTGCCACCCATGTTTGGGGCTAATATTCTGGCTATGCCCATGGCCTCTGAGTTGATCAGTGGTTGAGGATGCTGACCTGGCTTCTGGTGGAGTAGGAGTCTTCTATCTGGATTTCAGGGAGCTTTCCTAGTCTCTGAGGTTAAGGATGTTGACCTCTCTAGAACTCGCTTCTTGTCAGGAAGGAAGATTTCACCAGTGGTGTAGACTGGAATATGCTGACAAGGAGAAGAGAAGCACTTAAAATTTTGCTAAGGACAGATTGGGTGAGTTAGTCTAAACTGGGGTTCAATGAGCTGGTTTGGCCTCTGGAGGAATAAGAAGCTTTATCCAGAGGCTGGGCTGGGATATGGTCTATTTTCTTTAATTTTTATATTTTTATTGATTAATGTTATAGTTTGACAATTTCACACATGTATACATTGTATACTGGTTACTCTTTCTTTCTCCCTTCTTACTTAATTTCTACTGTTTCTTTTACAGATTATCACTTTGGGGTGTTATGGAAGCTGTAGATATATCTCATTTAGTTTATTCAGTGCTGTGTGCAAGACTGTGGGATTGATTCCATTTCCTAGCTATTGTGAATATAGCTGTAATGAACATGGATGATAAACTATCTCTGTAGTAGAATATAGCTTTTTGGAGCATATGATGAGTAATAGAAAGATAGAAATAGCTTGGTTATGGTAGTTTTATTATAGCTTTTAAAAAGGTATTATTATTTTAATTATATGTAGGTAGGTGTGAGTGTATGTGTGTGTATGTATGTATGTGTAGTGTAGGGTTACATGTAAGAACAGTGTACATGGAGAACAGAAGACACTGCTGGATATACTGCAGCTGGTGTGAGAGGTAATTTTAAACTATTTGTACTGTGTGCTTGTAATTTTCAGACCCCTGAAAGAGCACAATATGCTTTGGAGTCCTAAGGTAGATTGAAAGCACTCTGCATGGCTTTTTGAAGGATCTCTACAATGATTTCATCCTGGGTACACCAGTTTGTATTTATACCAACAGTGAATAAAAGGTATATCTTTCTTAGGCCTACATCAGCATTTGCTGCCATTGACCTCTTGATAATGGCCATTCTAAGGTAAGATAGCACTTCAAAGTAGTTTAAATTCATATTTTTGTCCATGAGTCTCTAAAGTTTTAACTCATCTTTAAGTTCTAACATTCAAAATCTAAATGAAATATGTGTGAGACTCAAGTTATGATTAAAACCAACAAAAAAATTCCCCTTTTCCTGTGACTGAGATGAGCAATGTGTTTCTCAGACAGGCTGATATGAAGATATAGAACATACATTCATGTTGGAATTGGAAGAAGTGGCAGAAAGAATAAGGTCAAGGAGTCTCAAAACCAAAACCTGACACTTAAAATGCTAGGATATCTTGAGATATGAGAAGAAGCCTCTCCATTTTGATCTTCTGCCTTCTAGACGCACTTCTGTAGTCTTTCCTTCTAGTCAAGAGACTGTTGTGTTGACTCCAAAGATCTGCTTGGTGTACTCTTGACCCTAAAGATTCTGGGAAACCTGGACAATACTCAAAGGAACAGTCACAGTTCAACTGTTTTACAGGGAAGTCCAATTTTAGGACACGAGAGACCTTTGCCTATTGACATTGTGTTGATTGTTGTAATTGTCTCAGGGTCCTTCAGTCTTTATCTTGAAGAATGGTCCTGTTTCAAAGCTCAGTTGCCATTGTCCCATTAATAGGATCCAAGAAGTTTACTAACATTCCAATCATTTTAGACCTACTTACCACATTCAGTGATGCTATTAAATGGGACCAATTTGCAGTTAGAGCTGTTTTATACCATCTCATGGTTTGAGCTATCGTGTTGGTGCTAAAACATGAACCAAGAAACCTTGGAGGAATAACTAGAATTCTTAACCTCAGAACCACCTTTCCAGACCCTTTATTTGTTTTTAAATTGAAAACTATTTATATTTCTGGAGTCAGTTGGATAATATACAATACATACATTGTATATACTCAGCATCACTTTGTTTACTTTGTATTGTGTTGATTCAAAACTATTTCTTTGAAATATTTTGAAATACTTAATAGGACATTGCTTGCTGTCTTCACCTTAATATGCAATAGAATTTCAGAATTTATTCCACATAACTAACCGTGACTTCCACCTCTGGCCAATGTTTTACCCTTTCCCAGTTTCCATTACCTCTCTGACCTCTAGCAGACTTTATTCGAATACATTATTCCTATGGGATCAACTTGGTAGATTGAACATGCAGCTGAGATCATGAGCTCTTACACAGAAATCATGGTGACTGTATTTTCACAAACTCATATATATTCTCTGTTATTTATTTTAAAGGAAAGTATTCAAATTCATATACCAATGTGGTACAGAAAGTAAGGGTAGAAAAGAGCACTCTGGCTTGTATGTGTCTCTATAGCTCGTGTCAAGGGGCAATGTAAACTACTTCAATAAGAGCAGAGGCCATTCCGTTCTATCAATCTTTTTACTAAGAACGTAACACATAAATTGTTCCATCATAATGGTACTGTATACACTTCATATTGCTTAATTATTTTTTGAGTTAAAGGAATCCATTCTTAGTTACATTCACCAAGATTTCCTTTTGAAATTCGAAAGCAGTAATAATTCAGAGTTCACTTTATTCCTCAGCCTCTTGAAAGTTATTTCAGGCAAGGAAGACCATTGAAATAAGCAAAAATAAAAATACCTTTAATTTCTCGTGGTAAGAAAGATTTATTCAATCCATTATTTGAAATAATTTGTGGGATTCCACTTCAGAAATTTCTTCACAAATTGAAATGTGTGGTCAACAATTTGAACCCAAAACAAACTTTGATATCTGCCAATAATTATTTTTCTTTCTTGAGAAGCAGTATAAATAATTAAGGGTATAGAGGTTTGAAACCATCATCCCAGAGTTTGAATCTTGAGAAGGTACAAGTTCCTTGTTATATGATCTTCACCAAATTAGTTAAATTTTCTTTGCCTTAATTTTGGCAGTAATCATCTGGGCATTATAAAACAACTTATCTCTTTATGAAGACCACATCAAATAGAATAAATATTTAAAAATCTTACAAACAATCCACATGGTGCAAGCATTCCATAAATATTAATTATTTTCTTTTTAATTTTGTAACTAATGTGTCTCTGAATCACAGGACAAGGAATTATGATTCTCAGGAATGTCCTCTGTGACCTGGGTAAATAAACTTGATTGATTCCATTATTAGATGGGAGGGCCTAAAGTAAAAGTTATGATATTACTGATAAAGAGAGTAACTGTTATTAGTTCAGGCTACTTATGTGTACTAGCAAGTGATGTTTTGACATGTACCCTCTTCTTTTATTTCAATACTGTTTTCTGGCTCAAGTACCAACTTTGTCCTTATCATTCCACGGGTCTGTTTTCCTTCCTGGACTCAGAACAGCATTTACCCTCCTTGAGGGTAGCATAATTCCACCTTTTACTTTAAGCACCTGACTGAAATCTGACAGCTTGAGCCTTGCTGAGATGTATTCTGCTCTGCTTCTGAGGTCTAACGAGCAGTAAAATATGCAGCTGATTCCTATGGAATGAAACAGGTATCTGCCCAGAAATTCAAGCCCAGTGAAGCCTCTCTTTAGCCACTGAGAAGGACTACAGACTGCATCTTTTGAAATTATCCACCACCCAATAGCAAGATCTTTCTTATTTCTGGTCTTCTGGACAGTGACAAAATATGTTCTTCCTGTATCCTGCTTCACTATATTCTATGAATTTTACCTTTTCAAAGATTCTGGCACAATAATGATTTAATTTTAATCACTTTAAATAGGAAACTAAACAAGTATTTATAGTTTGAGAGGGTCTTTGGAGGACATTTGTTTTATTTCTATTATATATAAGAAATTATACAAGCATTCATCTAGTGTAAATAGTATTTCCTTGATTTTGAGAGAAAAAATATTGATTGAAACTTCATTGCTTGTGGATTTGTAACTTATCTTGTTAGATACACAGACAGGTGTTGGTTATGAAAGAAATCATTGTTAGAGTGTCATTATCTTCATCAATCATCTTAGTCCTTAGTTCTCACATCTACAAAAACCATCATTCAAAGGAAACTTATTTGCAGCCAATACTTTCATTGATTTTAACAAATGCATAGATTAATGATGAGAAAAAGAATTTGAACGCTACTTTAAAATAACTTTACCTTATGCTCAGTTTCACAGTTTGGAAAGAATCATTGAACTATCTTTAACACATCCATCCACTGCTTTATTCTACAAGTATTTCAAGAACATTTTCTCTTCTGTGTCTTGGTAATGGAAACATAAAAATATAACACACAATTACTTTTAATCATGGAGTTTGTCCAATCTGAGAAAAGAAGTTGTTCATTTAAAATACAAGACATGTAATGATTGACAGTGAAGCAGAGCTGTGAGCCATGAAGCATGATTAATAAAAGCTCAGAGACAAAAACTGGGGTTCAACCTAAAGATCAAAAAGCAAAGCAGCCATTCACTGGTTCTTACCTCAACCTCAGTATGAAATGGCGATACTGACTCCAGATCTCAGAATAAAACTGAGACTGAGATGTGTTTTCTCCCATTTTATAATCCTCTCTAGGGCTGAGATTAAAGGCATGCACCACTGGAATTAAAGGTATGCACTGCCTGTTTTCTATGGCAACTAGTGTGGCTACTAAAGGTGTGTGTTACCGTTGCTTGACCTGTAAGACTGACCAGTGGGATTTTTGTTACTCTTTGATCTTCACCCAAGCTTTAACTATTAAAAAACAAATGAAATGCCACTATATTTCCCCTTTTGTCTAAAGTAAAAAGGAAGGCTATAAATAATATAAGAAAAATTATATGTAATGAGCACAATAGGAATATACAATACACATCAACAATGTCTAGTCATTTGCATTTAACAAATTCATAGAAAATACTCCATATCTATCCCATCTTGGTAAGTCCAAAGTATTGTACCTAATTTACTTTCTATCACAACTTTCTTTCTGTATCAGGTAAACAAGGAATATTATAGCTATCTAGTCTTCAACTCCTTCTGAGACATAAGAAGAAAATAATATTAACTGGCTAAGCAGGAATTGTAAACAAGAGACTTCCATAAAAATGTGCGAAATGACAAAATCAGCTGGTTTCCTGTACAGTCATCCAAAATTCCTCTGCACCATTGAGGCCTACATCTTTGGTCTATAGGACTAGCATATACAACAGATGTTTCTGTGAAGTAGGATATCCTGAAGACCTCTCCTGCCTTGTTTTGACAATGTTTGGCAGTCTCTTAAATGAGACATGCTTGCCTCTATCAAACAGAGCCCACCTGAGATAATGCTGCTAACAAGAATCCATGCTTGACTTTGTTCTTTTGCCTGTCTAGAATCAAAAATAAATATTTGGGTACCATTTTTAAATAGAGCTTCTGTCCCACCTGGTCCCACATTCATCAACTCCTAAAGAAACACACAACATATATTAATTATAAGCCTTTTTGGTCTATTAGCTCAGATTTATTATTAACTCTCTCTTACAACAAATTAACCCATAGTTCTTATGTATGATTAGCTATATGGCTTGGTACATTTTCTCAGTGTAGCATTTTCATTTTGTTTCCTCTGAGTCAGGTGGTAACTACAGACTGAGGCTTTCTTCTTTCCAGAATTCTCATAGTCTAGTTGCCCTTCCTATAATTCCTCCCTGGCTACTGGCCAATCAGCATTTTATTAAACCAATACAAGTGACACATCTTTACAGTGTACAAAAGCATTATTCCACAGCATTTCCCCCTTTGTTTACATTTGTCTTTTGGTAATATACAAAATGCCTATTTTAAACTAAAGATACTAGAACACAAGAGTTGAAAGTTCTATGTAGACATCAGCTAAGGTTACTCATGCTCAATGAGTTGTGTAGGTGTTGTCTTTAAAAATGGGGCCATGTTGTCTGTTTGTAGAGAATGGTTTATAGTCTTTGCAACAGTATGAGCTATTTGGGAATTCTCTGGGGACCTTTTTGTCCAACAACTCAATTAGATATAACCCAATCCTTGTACTAGAAGCTTCATTTGGTGAGAAGAGATGGCCAGGTGGGACTCTGTTTCTCCCATTATTTAGCAATTTCATTTAGACTGCCTTCATATATGTATATATCTTAGGGAGATTCTACTATATTAAGTTTCTGTATTATTCCTCAAATGGCCATTAATTTTAACTGCCTTTCTTCCTATTTACTCCCTCATCTCTTCTCTCCTTGCCACTTGATGCTCATTTTGCAGTTCCTTCTATAACTGTTTATTCTATTTTCCTTTCCTAATGATATCTATTTTCCCCTACAGTTTGGTTTTCGTATTTATTTATAAATATATATTTTTGACTTTTGGTTAGTAACTATTAATTATTATTTTTTATTAGGAACAATTCTAGCCATAAACAAAGGATATTGAGCCTATAGTTCGTGATCCTAGAGAAGCTAAATAAAAAGGTGAATCCAAAGAAAAACATATATTTATCCTCCTGGATATTGGAAGTTGACAAGATCATTGGGCAAAAGTTGGGAGCAGCAGTGTGGGGGTGGATTGGGGAGAAGAGGAGATGGGGAAAGAGAAGGAAGAAGGGGAGAATTGGGGAGAGCTTGGGGGAATGAGATAATTGAGATAAAGGAAAGGTGGATATCGGAGCAGGGAAGAAGTTATCCTAACCAAGGGAGCCATTTTAGGGTTGGCTAGTGTCTTGGCTCTAGAGGGATTCTGAGGTGGCCAAAGGGATTTCCCCAACTAGTTCCATGGGCAGCAGAGGAGAGGGCGCCTGTACTAACTGCCACACTGATGAATATCTTGCATATCACCATAGAACCTTCATCCGGCGATGGATGGAGATAGAGACAGAGACCAACTTTGGAACACTGGACTGAGCTCCCAAGGTCCAAATGAGGAGCAGAAGGACAGAGAACATGAGCAAGAAAGTCAGTGCACCCACCCACTGAGACAGTGGGGCTGATCTATTGGGAGCTCACCAAGGCCAGCTAAACTGAAACTGATGGAACATGTGATCAAACTGGACTCTCTGAATGTGGCTGACAATGAGGGCTGACTGAGAAGCCAAGGACAATGGCACTGAGTTTTGAGTCTACTGCATGGAATGGCCTTGTGGGAGCCTATTCTGTTTGGATCCTCACCTTCCTAGACCTGGATGGAGCGGGGAGGACCTTGGACTTCCCACAGGGCAGGAAACCCTGACTGCTCTTAGGACTGGAGAGGGAGTGGGAGGGAAATGGGAGGAGGTGGAAATTTTTAATAAATAAATAAAAAATTGAAAAAATAAAGAAATAACAAAAAACAAACCAGAACAGCACATGAAGCTGAAAAGGGAAAGTGTTGGGTGAATAAGAGAGGAATTGGAAGGGAAGGAATATGTCAGATTTAATCAGAACACATAGATGATCCTTAAACAATAAATAGTAAATAAAAGTAAATCAAAAAGTTTAGTTATGTAATGAAATGAGAAGATGTATATCAAGAACATGCAATATGTTCAAACATCAAAAACAGGAAGAGAAAAAGTTTGAAACTGAAAGGAAATTAAGGTTTTATTCTAATATTTTATCATCAGTAATGTGTAATTTTCAGCACTACATAAATTTAATTCACAGGATTCAATCAGATTATAATCATAGATAATATTCATTATAGAAAAAATACAACATAAGAAAAGCATATTTGTCAGGCAGGATCCAGAAGAACTGGGTGATATTCAAAGCTTTTCCGTGTTTGATATATAAGCATTCTATAAAAGAGAGACTTCTGTGAAATACCTGTTCAGTGAATTGTCCTCAAACTTCAGGGAAGGATATTTTATAGAATCTGCTCACTAAGTAGTATCTTGCTAATCAACCAAACACAAACATTGAAACTCTGAAACCAAACAATGAAACTGGGTGTTCATAATCATTCTTTTGCATGCATGAAACAATGTTGAAAGGCTAAACTATTGAAACCTATGCTATTACATATGTGAAAGAAGACCTTTAAATACTAGCATTCGGCTTTTTGTTAGGGCCACATTCAAATGAAATCTGAGTTAGTGACAAATTCCGTCTCACAGAAGGACATGCAAGGATTATAAAACCTGATATTCTCTTATTTGTTCTTTTTCATTTATTTAATTAGAATCTTCAGGAGCTAAGGTGTTTAAAAAACCATCAGTAAATACTAAGCCCAAATTGTTAGGTGAGGAAAAACTAACAGAGGCCAAACATTGTTAAATATTAAAATTACATCAAAGGAAGAAACCAGGAGAATAATTTTACATACATAAACAGTGAAATTAAAAATGGATAAATGTTCAAAACATATTGGACAAAACTTCATAAAGTCTGGACAAAAAGATCAGTAAATCAATGTCTTTAACACTCAGAAACAATATATCAGTGACTGAAGAATTATAAGGTACAGTAATTTATTTTTCCATAACCTAAGAACCAAACTGAAATAAAAATTCTCTTTGAATAGAAGGGTTATTTTATTCTTTAAATATCCACATAGCCATCTAGAAAAAGTTAGAAACATGCTTTCCAGCAAACATTGCTAATCTAAATACACAGAAATAAATATTGAACAATTGAATAAAATTCACTGCAATTCTCAGATTGGACAGGTAGCTCAGCAGTCAATAGCACTTGTTGCTCTTGCAGACACCCTGTGTTCGTAGCCAACATCTATAACCAGTAACTCACAACTGCTTATAATTCTTGTTATGGAGAATCTGATGATCTCTTCTGGCCTCCATGGGTATCTCCACCCATGTGGCATAAACTCACTTAACTAACTAAGACCCACCTCTTAAAGATGATAGGCTAACAAGGTTCCCCATCAAATACATACAAACATAAATAAAAGTTTGAAAACTATTGATAACAGTGATTTGAAGTCAAGTTGCAACCCAGAAAATCAAGGATGGGAGCACACTAAGAAAATAAGCAAGCCATCAAGGAAATGTAGAGATGCTTTTGTATTTCCAGAGACAACATACCATAAATACCAATGTTCAGTTTAATGTGGTGACACAAACTATGCTATTGATGCTGAAAATTTGAATATAATTAGCAGAAAAAATGAGGAGATAGATGTACATTAAACAAATTATACAAATTATAAAATTCATGAAAGTTAACAAAGAATAATTAAAAGCAGGATTAATTACTCTGAAAGTGATTAACAGAATATGATGGCTGTCATATAACACACTTCATAAAAACCAAATTAATTAGATTTTTAAAAGAATGCTTATATTCTTCTATGAAATGCATTAAATATGCCAGTTATAAAACAACCACTAAAGATGAACAAAGAAATATCTAGATATGTTATGCGTTAAATATGCCAACCAGAAACTTATAAAAACAAAGCTAGTTAAAAAAAATCTCATGACTAGGCCATTAAGCCAATCAGAAAGCAACTGCCATTATTACATCAGCATATCTCTAAGTAGGTAACCATTGGAGGTCACAGGATTTGGTGATGACTAGAATACCTTTTTCCTCCAGTCATAGAGTACCTTCTGGATTGTAACTGATTGCTAAGGAAAAATTGGTGTATAGTCACTTAGAGAGAAACATGTAGGGTGACATGTTTTCCAGCCAAGAAAGTTTGCCAAAACAAAGCAGACTCAATGGTTTATTTGTAGACTTTTGAGCATTTGTTTTTCTTTTTGGTCTTTTGTTCCTACAGTTTGGTTTGTGTTTCTGTTTTTGTGGCAGTGTGGAGTTGGGTCACTAGGGAGGTGCGGAAGCTGTGCAGAAGCTGTGGGAGGGAAAGGTGAGATCAGATCACTTTGTACAAATTGTTTTCCAATGAAAAAATCTCAATGTTAGAAAGATTCTATGCAAAAAAAAATAGTACTTAAAAATCTTCAGAAAGCGCTGGAGAGATGGCTCAGCAGTTAAGAGCACTGACTTTTCCTCTAGAGGGCCTGGGTTCAGTTCCCAACAACTACATGGCAGCTCACAACTGTCTGTAACTCCTGTTCCAGAGTACCCAACACCCTCATATAAATATACATCCAGGCAAAACACAAATGCACATAAATAAAAAATTGAGAGGTGTTAAGAAAAATTTTCCCTGTAGCTAAAAGGAAAAAATTCCAACAGAAAGTCATATTTATATTTGCCATTCACTTTATGAGACGTAACCTTCATATTGAAGATATAGACAATGGATTTTGAGAAAATTCATTTTCTTACAGAATATATAAATTGTGGAAAATCTACCTAACTCATTTTCATTGAATAGTAAAACTCAATCTAAACAGCAAAAACTAAACGAAACATATCAAAATTGGAAGCAAATGTAGTACATGACATATTACCAAGTTAAATCTACTCATGCTGATTAATGAATGATCATCAAGCTGACTCTCTCAGAAAATCAGCCTAATTCATACTCTAGATTAACAAAAGCAGGTGATTTCAGAACTATAGTTGAGAAGTGAGCGAGTACAGTAATGGCTTATCATAGAGACGTCGACTCACAGGGACCTTACCTAACTAGAAACCTCTTATAATTTATATGACCTTCTAGCGAAACAAAACACAAGAAAAAAATCTCATATTAGCAATGTGACAATTTTCTAAATTATTGCCATTGATTTAAACTCAATTTTAAAAGAAGAAGGGAACTAAAGGGGAAATGGCTATGTTGGGGTTGAAAGATAACAAATGAACAGTGGTTATTCATTTCAGACAAAGTAAGTTACTTGAAATAATCCATTAAAACCAACCATTGAAAACTTTATAGATATAAAGATGGAGCAAAGTTTTGAAAATAGTAACAATTTGTAGATAAATCATTCATTTATAAACTGTTACAGTAATAAAATCAGTAGAAAATCCATATTTTATAATAAATCTAAGCAACAAAATCTACCAGCCATGTTTTATGTTCTAAATTGTAGAAATTATACATGTTAGCAAGAGGCATTTGAGATATTTCAATAAGTCATTCATGTATCAGAAAATGCAATACTAAAATATATGACTTTCTCTCAAATAATCAATACATACAAGACTGCCATCCCAAGGTTATTTTAAAATATGTATTTCTGCAAAATCAATTCTAGTATGAATATGAAATAAAACTCACACAAAGATATTTAAGGCAAGGTGGGAAATAAAAAGAAGAATTTCCACATGCTTTTATTTATTTGTATTTTAAAACTGGTATTGTTATGACAACATTATCCATTAGGGTTACTGTGTTGGAAGTACCTTGGTGTGGTTAGGTCCAAGGAATACCACAGGAATCTAACCATACACAAGAACTCACACAAGAGATTTATTGTGGGGAGCTAAAGCCACTTTGGAGTGGGAACAAAAGAGAGAAACAGGCACAGAAAGAATACAGAAACAGAGAACCAGAGCAAAAGGAGAGACAGAACAGGCTGCAATGGTGGGGACCATAGCACACACACATAGGGATCATACATGACTTGTGGTGACAGTGGAAATGTGAAGCAGTTGGTGGAGGGTGATGTCCTGGCTGCTGGTACTGAGTCATTGAAGGTGGGCTGGGAAAGAGAACTTGGTTTCTAATATTATGTTTGTTAAATATAAGTATGATGCAAGTCAAACACCCTCAAGTTATTAATACATTTTTATTGGTTGTTGGCAAATCTGCGATCAATGACTTTATATCTTCAAACACTTGACAGACTACTCAGTAAAAAATGGGTTTTGGCTACCACTAAATAGACATCATTTGGACAATTCACTGTGGATCTGTAAAAACAGAAACTAAGTTTATATAATATGTAGAAGAATTTGCTTATTTGAAATAAGTATGAGAAATCATAAAGAAAATACATATGAAATGAAAAGAAGAAAATCTAGATTAAACAAATAATATGATTATAGAATAAACATGACTTTTGTTAAGAAAGAATTCTACAAATAATTTAAAATGAAAAAAATTCAGCGTTTTTTTTTAAAGTATAGCAAACTAAAAGTTTCTGAAAGAAATTCTATCAATTCCACTCACATATTGTTGGAAAACATTGAAAGCTGCATTTCTTTATTTAAAATTTAATTTAACTTTTATTGACTCTTTGTGTATTTCACATCATGCATCCTGATCTTATGTATCTCTTTTTCCCCTCATATTTGTCCTTTGCCCATCCAACCGCACACCCAAACAAAACAAAACTTAACAGGAAAACCAAAACCGAAACTCTGTTGAGTCATGCAGTTTACCCTTTACTCTATCCATCTTTACTTTTAAGCATTCATTGCTATGATTTCTTGGTCTGGTGCAAGACCTCTGGCTTCTGCTACACTATTGATCACATGCTTTCTCTGGGGCACACCTTGGGTATTCTGTTGTCCTCTAGCATGGAGATGCTGAAGTTGTGAATCTTTAAGTTCGTCCCCTTGCTGTGATACAATAGTTCAAAGATGGCTAAGGTTATTGAGCTTTTTCTTGAGTGTGTCTCAGCCATTTGAGTTTCCTCTTTCGATAATTGTGTTTAGATCTTTATTCCATCTTTAATTGTTTTTTGGGGACGATTGAATGGACTAACTCATAGTGGTTCTGGGCCTGTGTAGGAGCTGCATTGGTAAAGCTCTCCCTCATCATCACTACCCAGGCAAGTTCTTCAGAACTGCCTCTGCTTTCTCACAAAATGCAACCAGAAGCAACTTAAACAGATGAGCAATTTAAACGTATCTATAACTCCTATTGAAATAAAAGCAGTCACTAAAGTTCTCCCAACCAAGCCCAGGGCTAGGCAGTTTAGAACTCTACCGCACGTTCAAATACAAGTTATTGCCAATACTCTTCAAATTATTAACAAAATAGAAACAGAAAAGGCAAAACTGCATGATCCACTTTACAAGGTTGCTATTACACTGGTACCCAAACCACATAAAAACTGCACAAAGAAGACAATCAAAGACCAATTTCACTTATGAACATAGATGCCAATATTGTCAATAAAGTACTTGCAAACTGAGTTTTAGAACATATCACAAAGGTCATCTGCCACAATCAAGTAGCTTCAACTCAGAGATGTAAATATATCTCAGCATACGTAAGTTAATAAATGTAATCCACTATATAAACAAACTGAAAGATAAATAAACACATGGTCATGTCAGATATAGAATAAGCCTTTCGCAAAATCCATCATCCTTTCATTATAAACGTCCTGCAGAGAATAGGGATACAAGGGACATAATTCAACATAATAAAGGCAGATTACAGCAAACAGTAGCCAACATATAAAAGAAATTTTATTAAAAAAAAACGGGAAAAAGACAAAGCTGGGTGGCTCTCCTTGCATACCTGCTCAATATACTATTTGAAGTTCTAGCTCAAACAATAAGGAAAGCAAAGGTGAGCAGGGATATACAAATTGTAACAGAAGAAGTCAAAGCATCTTTATTTGCAGATGATGACATATAAAAAGGATCCGAACAGTTCCACTGGGAAATGCCTACAGCTAACAAGCACTCTCAGCACAGTAGCTGGATACAAGATTAACTCACAAAATTAGTAGTCCTCCTATATATAAATGACAAATGGAGTGAGAAAGAAATCAGGGTAACAAATCCTTTCAAATTAGCACCAAATAATATAATGTATCTTGGGGTAATTCTAACCAAGCTTGTGAAATACTCGCATGATAAAAAAAAATTAAGACAATGAAGAAATATCAAAAGATGGAAAATACTCATGGATCAGTAGAATTAATACAGTAATAATGGCCACCCTACCAAAGCAATCTACAGATTCGATGAAGTTCCCACCAATCTTTCAATATAATATGCTTTTTTATTATTTATTTATTTTTATCATTTATTAAAATTCGTCTCTTCCCCACCTCCGCCCCCATTCCCCCCCCCCAATCAAGACCCCCTCTTCAACAGCCCAAAAGCAATCAGGGTCCCTGCCCTGTGGGGGTCCAAGGACCTCCCACCTCCATCCAGGTCCAGTAAGGTGAGCATCCAAACTGCCTAGGCTCCTCCAAAGCCAGAACGTGCAGGGATCAAAACCCATTCCCATTGTTCTTAAGTTCTCAGTAGTCCTCATTGTCCACTATGTTCAGCGAGTCCGGTTTTATCCCTTGCTTTTTCAGACCCAGGCCAGCTGGCCTCGGTGAGTTCCCGATAGAACATCCCCATTGTCTCAGTGTGTGGGTGCACCCCTCGTGGTACTGAGTTCCTTGCACGTGCTCTCTCTCCTTCTGCTCCTGCTCAGGTCATGAATAGGCAATCTTCAGTTTTATATAAAAACACAAAATCCCAGTACAGCAAGACAATTCTGAGAGATCAAAGGACTACTGGGGGTATCACCATCCCAAATTTTGAGTTGTACCACAGAGCTAGGGTAATGAAAACAGCAGTGTACCTACAAAAAAATAATAAAATAAAGACACCAAGCAATGAAATTAAATTAAAGATAGAGATATGAATGTACATCCCTATGGAAAACTGGTTATTAACAAAAAAAGCCAGAAATACCCACTGAATAATAGACATCTATGAACAGGACTGGTTATACCAGATGGTTATCAAAATGTAGAAGAATACAAATAGATCTATACTTATCACCATACACAAAACTCAACTCCAAATGTACCAAAGGCCTCAATATAAAATCAGATACTCTGAAACTTTTAGAAAAAAAAATGGGAATAGCCTTGAACTTATTGCAACAGGAAAGACTTTTTGAACATAGCAACATTAACATAGGCACTAAAATCAACAATTAATAACTGGATCTCATGAAACATAAAATTTTCTGCATGACAAAGGACACATTCATTTGGAAAAGCATCATCTTATAAAATAAGAAGATTTTTTTTATCAATTATACATCTAATAAAGAGTAAATATACAAATATAAAAAGAATACAAAAAACTATATATCAAGAAAACAAATCAAAAATAGTAGGGAGACAGCTTGAACTAACCATTTTTTTTTTTAACCAAACAAAGTATCCAGTACCAGGATTGGTTTACATCTCATTGAGTTTGGGGCAAAAGGATCCCATTGGAATTGCAGATATGCCATGTTGTTGCCAAGACAACAGGTTACTTTCTGAAAACTGACACCAAGAATCCTTTTGCTGAAGACAGCACAACTCAGTGAACATGGAGAACTTGGGTTGATGCCTACACAAACCCTTTGATCCTCATGTTCTTTTGTACAAGAAGGTACACTGTGTCCTACCAAAACAGAAACCCACACTAAACCAACCACAAACCCTTTCATCTACAATGGTTTCCTGCCTCCAATATATTCTTTTGCAATGACGGTACAAAGATTGATTGAGGGAGAAACTAATCAATATTTGACTTGACTTAAGGCCCAGTCCATAAGAAGAAACATATACTCAACAATGCTCAAGTTAGAAAGAACATGGGACTAGGTATCCTGGGGCCTAGGGTAAAACCAAACATAAGTAGTCTTAAAAGAAATTTTATTGTGATAAAATGCTTCTTAAGATGGATCTAGACTCATAGATCCATGTCCTGCTCAGTTTTCATTAGAGAAACTTCATCCTACAGCATATGGGAACAAATACAGAGATCCACAACTAGACACTATGCAGTGAGTTAGAGATCTTGGAAAACTCAACCCTAAATAGGATGTTTCCATCAAATCCTTCTCTTTCAGGCTCAGGAAACCCTGCAGGAGAGGAGGTAGAAAGAGTCTATAAATCAGAGGGTATGGACGGCACCAAGAGAACGTGTCATCTCTGTCAGCATGAGCAAAGATCATATGAATTTACAGAGACTGGGAGTAGGCACAGGGGTCTTTACCAGATGGAGTCCTAGAACTATAATAAGGAGAAACACATACCACTATTCCTAACCCAGAAGCAATCTCTAATTAATAACTACATGCTTGGCTTTCTCTAAGGGGGTAGCACAGGAAAACAAACTACTCTTAAGGGTAGGCTGCGTAGCTAGCATTGTATGGGCAACAGAAAAGGAACTTAGAGATTTTTTGGAGGTTTCTTGTCCCATAAAAATCACATTAGGCCTCTTCTTTTTTATATTTAATTTTTACACTACTATTTTTATTTAAATAATCTTTTCTTCTCTTTTTACTCTCCAGGTCCTTTGTGTGTATATTATGACTTTCAGTTTAGTGTTTTTAATGAGATTCCTGAGTGTGCATATAAATGAGTCTCTTATGCCTTCTCTTGTGCTCTTTTCTTTCTGTTTGTTTTATCCAAATCTGGTGTTTGTTTTCTAATGTGAGACAGAAAGGGGGTGGTCCAGATGGGAGGGGAGGTGGGGAGGATGTGGAAGAATAGAGATATAATTTGAGAAAAAAAAAGTCTATTGTCTATAAAAGGAAAAAGGAGGGAAAAAAATGGAACTTGAAAGAATATAAGAGAAAAACCAAGCAGAAGGTAGAGCACACCTTTAACCCCAGGTTAACCCCAGGCTTGAGAGGAAGAGCGGGCAGATCTCTGTGAGTTTGAGGCCTGCCTTGCCTAGAGATTAGGCTCCAGGACAGACAGGGCAGTATACAGAGAAACCTGTCTCAAAAATCAAAGAGAGAGAGAGAGAGAGAGAGAGAGAGAGAGAGAGAGAGAGAGAGAGAGAGAGAGAGAGAGAGAGAGAGAGAGAGAGAGGAGAAGAAAGTCAAAGGTTAATGACTGATATGTATACATTTAAGTAGCAATATTACAAACATGCAAAAACAAACACCTATAAAACTACTTTATCTTATAAAATTACTGTACTAACAATATTGTGATAAAACAGAAATTTTAATAAAATGACACAGTATTAAATACCTATATCCTTTTGATATAAAAAAGTTGACATTTTTCAGTAGAAAAGAAATTTCCATTAATTTAATTTCAATGATATATTCTAGGTCAGTAGTTCTCAACCAGTGAGTAGCAACCCCTTGGGTTTAAATGATTCTTTCAGCGGTGTCATGAAAGACAATCAGAAAACATGGATATTTACATTACAATTAATGTAAACAATATTACAGTTATAAAGTAGCAACAAAAATGATTTTACCATTGGCAGTCACCATGACATGAAGAACCGTATTAAAAGATAGCAGCATAAGGGAGGTTCTAGAATCACTGTTATAGAAATCTTGAGCTTATATGTACTGGGAAACATTGTCAAGAATGTGAAATACAATCAATTTTAATAATGATATGCTACTTAAAAGCCTAAATGAACATGTAAAGAGTAATGTCGCCATTACAATTGACTCATATAATGAGTGGTATTTGTATGGGAAGAAATAAGATTTACTCATGTAGATATTTTGTGCAAAAAAATTGGTTGATTTCTGTGCATAGTGCACTACGATTTAAATAAAATGCAGGTTTATTTTATACCATATACATGATGCATAAGATATAACTTAAATTTATTAGAATTTTGAAAATCAAAAATGAAATTAATAGAGAAATAAGAAAGTACTAAAAAAAGCTACTTTAGTTGTTTTGTGTTTGTGTTTAGTTATTTGTGGTGTTATGAACTGAACTGGGGCTTTAAAAGTTATATGCAAGCTCTGTACCATTGAGCTATAGCCACACTCTCATTCATTGTTATACTATCTATAGTAAGGAGATATTGTCACAATATTACAGTTACCCAACTTGACCTCATACTAATGAGGCTAATGCAAGGGAGGAAATAGACCATTGTGGTAGGGAGGGCAAAATGGGAAGATGAGGTGTGAATATACTTAAGCTATATAACCAATGTGTGAACATGACAAAATGAAATCCATTGTTTTATACAATGAGCATTAAATAATTCTTTTTAAAATACTTTGTTTGATCAGAAAAGAATTGAAAGCTATGCTAATTGCAGGGGGAAATAAAGCTTCATAGATAAAATGGACTTGAACAGAATTGTGATGAATGTAAGTGAAGGAAGACATTTACTTCAAATTAGAAAAGAAACATGAATTAAAAGTAAAGGAAAATAAATACATGGGGAGTTACTCTTATAGACTTTTATCAATTTATCCACAGTTTAATACCATCATACTAGTGTAGTTCTTGGCTAGGAAGATTGTATAGCAAGCACACGGCTATGAATTCTGTTGCTCAAACTGAAAAAGCAAACTCTGTGTGTGTGCATGTGTGTGTGTTTGTGTGCTTGTGTGTGTGTGTGTGTGTGTGTGTCTGGGTCTGCCAACCATAGATAGATAACGAATAAAAAATAGACAAGTGATAGGTAAAAGGTCCAAAATATTTAACACACATTTGAAGGACAATAAAACAATAAGAAGGTCAACAATTGTGATGCTATAATAGCCAAGTTCACATGATTTTGGTTGGAGAACAGATAAGTATATTTATATAGTAAAACAGCAAGAACAATGTAGAAATAAAACCACCTAATCAACTGACCTTTGACAAGGGAAACAGCTAATGAAATGGATCACAGGAGTTCAGAGCTTTTTAATGGGTGTTGCTGGAGCTTCTCATTATCACGTGAGGAAGAATAAACTAGACATGGGCTGTATATCCACAACAGAGATTGGGTTAAAATCTTATCAAAAGCAAGGGAACATGAAGCATGGGCATAAATGTTAAATGGCTAGTCTAATATTTCTAGAAGAGACCATAAGGAAATATCATAGATGACAGTGACCATCACAAGTTGTATCACAACAATCTCACAAGGATATGATCCTTGAGAGAAATAATTGATAAAACCTATTTATTCAGAATTTAAAACTTCTCCTCTGTGAAAAATAATTCTGAGACAATGACAAACCAAACCACAGATTGGGTGAAAATATTTGAAAAGGCCTAAATGATGAGGGCTGCTATCTAAGATATACAATGAATATTCAAAATTCAGAATAAAAAAACAAATAATCTGATGTTCAAAAGGGGGGAAAGATTTAGATTGACCAAGAAGATATTTACATGGAAATAAAGCATAGGAAAAGATCCTATATTGCATACCATCAGGAAGTCAAACCTAAAGCAATGATGATGATATAATGCCACCCAATTGTTGCTATTCCCCAAATTCAGTGTTGGCAACAGTAAACGTGGAATGGATGTAGAACAAGATGTGATGTGGGAGTTTCATTCACTGCTGGCAGAGAAAGACAGGGTAAAAGAGACTGTGGGCACTGAAATGAAGAACGGCAAAAGACTTAGCTGATTTGGGAGGCAGAGTGGGGAGTCTTTATTCTTAGCCTCCAATAGTGTTGCAGCTCTGATTACAAAATATATAGTGTGTAAGAGAACAATCTACTAATATTTAAATTCTTTTCTTTCTGTACAAAGAGTAGCCATTTATATGTTACTAATTAAACCTTTCTCCAGAAGATAAATGTGAAGAGCATGACATCTGGCCAAGGAAGTACTTGCTGGAGTGTGAAGACAGCATTCTGCCAAAACTGCAAATATCCTCTTGTTTTCAAGGGATGTCTGGCAGGCAAGTGCATTACCCTGGCCTGATGTCAGTTCAACAAATCTCCTCCAACTACCATAGCAGAGCAATTTTAGAAAACATTTTAGTTTCTAACAACACTGAATGTGTTCCTAACATGTGATCATCAATCACGATGAATAGTAACAAACAGGGGTCTAAACAATGCCCATACAGCAATTATATATGGTTGTTTATAACAGACGCTTCCATAAATCAAAAATTTGAAAGTAATCATAATTTCTATTACTAGTTATATATTCTGTGGCAAATACAGAAAATAAAATGGAGGCATATGAGATTCAAGTCACTAAAAGACATGGGTAATATTGAATCTGTATAAGCAAAGAAAGAGGTCATTCTGAAGTAGTCATATACATATGATTTCAAATATAAAACAGCTTGAAAGCAAGACATCTTTAAAAAACAAGTAAATAGACAGTAGGCTGTCAAGGAAGGAAGGAGAAATGAAGAGATGAAGAGCAGCGGAGGTTTAGAACAGGAAAATCATTCTGCAACATATTATTGCTGTGGACATATATCATGATAAAATTTCACAATGCATAGAATGTGTGATTTTATCAGTCCTTCCTAAAACTGACTGTCCATGTTAGTGACAATGTGTATCGTTGTAGGGTCACTGTAGACAACAAATATGGGAGATGTTGACAACACATGAAGTGGATGGAGCAGGCAGTGAGTGAACTCTGCATCATTTTTCATATAGCCACACTGAAAACCGAAGACTCTTCTGAAAAAGAGAATGCTTAACCCACTCATCTATTACTATTATGACCTGAAATAATTTTAAGATAAGTAGTCTTAAGAACCCTGGGTTTTCAAATTTGTTTGTATTCTTAGCAGGACCTTGATAATAATGCAAACGGAACAGAAATAAAATCTCAGTAATGAAAACCCAACACAGGACAAAACATGAGAACAGAACCTTAATAAACTAGCACAAAGCATTCATTATTCAAGAAAGAGAAGGAAGGATTGATTCTGCTATCACAGCCCAGTTTCTTAATATCATATGGATGCTGATAAACACAACAGGTAACATCTAGCAGAGCCTTATTCCATGCCTGTCCCCTTGCTAAGGATTTGGTGTGTAATGGCTACACAAACATGGCTTTAAACAGAATGGAAGTTGAGTACAGATATTTTATTTTTGTTTTATAGCTAAGACAAACGATGACACCTGCTAATATATATTTTGATATATATACTTCCTTACATTCTTGACAAAACAGCAGATAAATAGTAATGACATTCATACACTGCTGTGATTTATCTATTACATTTTAACTAGAATTTTTGCAGTGATGTTTACAATATTGGCCTTAAAGTATATGCAATATTTCATGTTTAACATCCTTTCTAATTTTATGTTAAATAGACACAGATTGAAGCTTTAAGGTTCTTATTAATAAAAGTTTCTTTGTATCTCTGAATGCTATAATTTCTCATGCAGCAATGTTAGTGTGATATTATCTAGGACACACATAAAAACCATAATGTACTAGATTTATTTATAATAGAAAAGTGCCTATTTTATTATCTTGAAATACTTTTCTTCTTGATGAACAGAGTTTGGCCTTGGCTCAGCTTTGTCCCTGGCTGTTTGCAGTTCTTTCTTACTTTTTGTGTGCATGCCCATCCTTCTCTTTTCCAGTCCCGTTAAACTCATTTACTGGAAAATTGAACAGAACTCCTTTTCAAATATGGAAATGCATATTTTATGTATATTTATATAAATATACATTAGACACACACAGATATCTATTGATATGGATAATAAAATTACTCCTTATTATGCTATATTCTTTTTTTTCAGAAGATAGAAATTATTAGCTTTAATGATTTGAAAATTTTTAGCTGTAATCAAACTTTCTTTTTTTTTTCCATTAACAGCTTTAATTGGGTGTGGGGCAATAGAACCATTCTTAGCACAATTATGGGTGTGGGGTTCCCTGCAGACTCCCCAGGGTGATGCTTCCTGTAATGATTTTTAGGGGGAAACGGCTCCCAACAGATCCCCCTTTCCTTATGGCTTTAAATTTTATTTTCAGCATAGTTTTCTATTTTTTATGTGTATTTTATATTGTGGAATTTTTGTTTTGTACTTGATTACTTCAAAATTTATTCTTTTATAAATTGGATATATAATAAGAAAATTGAAAATAAAAAGTTCTCTATTTTAAGACGCCATAGCTTAGTTTACCGAAACAATCAATGATTAAAAAATAAAGTGTTTGGATCCGGGGAGACAGCATAGTCACTGTTGTCCTATTTTTTAATGGTTGTTTCCTTTTAAGCTATGACGATTCTAGTCAGAATTGCCTCTCTGCTGCTACCAACAGCGACTAGGCCACAAGAGCAGCAGCCTGAGGATATTCTGTCCAGGCAGCAACTCTTTCAAAACTACTGAGAGAACTTATCAAAATATCTGTTCAAAAAAAAAAAACCTCAAGATTTAAAGGTTGAGGTAGAATCCTGCTTCCCAGAGTGGCTGAATAGCAAGCAGCTCACCCAACTCAGCTATCTCACCTCCTTGTGTCTCTCCAGAAGTCCTTGTGCTTTTTCTTGCCCCTCCTTTTATTTTGATTTTTTTGAATACACACATGAGGTCTTTAATGTTTCTTTTTTTATTACTTTATAAATAATACCAATCAAAATTTCCACTTCCTCCCCTCCTCCCACTAACCTCCTGCTCCCTCACTCCCCCTCTTCCTCGCCCTCCTCCAGTCCCAAGAGAGGGCAGGGCACCTTGCCCTGTGGGAAGTCCAAGGTTCTCCCCCCTTCACCCAGGTTTAGAAAGGTATGCATCCAAATAGAATAGGATCCCAAAAAGCCAGTACATGCAGTAGAGACAAATCCCAGTGGCACTACCAATGGCTTCTCAGTCTGCCCCAATTGTCAGCCACATTCAGAAGGTTCCGTTTGATCCCATGCTCCTTCAGTCCCAGTCCAGGTGGATTTGGTGAGCTCCCATTAGCTCAGGCACCCTGGGCATCCTTCTCCACCCAACTCCTCCCTATAACTTCCTGTCAGCTAGTTGCTGACTCAGCCTCCGGATGACAGGTGAATTTTATTTAACCAAACACTTCGTTGAATCATCAAATAAATGTTGCCGAGCTTAAACAAAAGTAACACACCTTAAAATAATATTCTAAACAAGTTATTAAAGCACTTGTCACCAGTCTGAGAAACACAATTCATATCCATCACACCCACATAAAATACCTGTGCAGCATACACTTGTGATCACAGTACCCTCAGGTGACGAACTCTGAGGATCCCAGGGACACCTTGGGCAGCCATTGTAGCTGAGCATGTGAACTTCAAGCTCAGCAGGAGATCCTGTCTATAAAAAGGAGATGGAGAGAAATTAAGAAAGAATCTGACATTGACCTACAGTATATGCATACACCCACACATACATGCATGTACACCCTCACTAACACACACCCATGCTTGCACACACACACTAATAACTAAAATATGGATACACACAGAATTTTTCTTATTCTTCCCTATATTCCTCCTTCAATATAAACACCAGCTATTATTTCGACTGCCTTTTTGTTGCTTTAAGTGATTTTCTTTGTTTTCTACTCATCGAATGATCATCATCTTTATACCCTATCTTCTTTCATCTTTTTCTTCAGATTTTGCTC
Organism: Microtus agrestis; assembly: GCA_902806775.1. Lineage (NCBI taxonomy): Eukaryota > Metazoa > Chordata > Mammalia > Rodentia > Cricetidae > Microtus > Microtus agrestis. The sequence goes on along the minus strand of CADCXT010003491.1, from coordinate 1,846,957 downwards.
AGATGTAGTACTTTATAAGGCTTGAATCAATAGAGCTTGCATTCTGGTCTATTGCTCATTTCTTATATTTTTGCAAAGGTAGATCAATAGATAAATGCTTCCAATTTATTAGCTTGAACAATCAGTTTCTGATCCAGCATATTTCTCTTGGTTATCTTAGAAAGCTGCATTTTGTTTTCCAGTCTAGTGATTTTCTAAAGATGGTTTCCTGAGAGTAGCATTCCTGGAATTTGCTCAAATTCAAAAAAAGTTTGTATTCATTACACTAAAATGGCATTAGTTCAACGGAATTAAGTAAATAAAAACCAACAAACAACCAAACTATAGTTGGCACTCTTCTTTAGACCTGCTGCAGATTTTCTACACTGATGTTGAATGACTGCACTTCACCACTAGAACTGACAGAATTTTAAGGATAGTATCAATAATTCTTCTTAAACATAAATTAAAATTACTTTGCAATTCCATCTTACACCTGTCAGAATGGCTAACATCAGAAGTGATAGCTCAGTGACTGGCCAGGAAGTAGAGCAAAAGGAACACTTCTATGTTGTTGGTGGGAATGCAAACTTAAAATCACTGTGGGGATTAATTTGGTGGTTCCTCAAAAACGATGGAATTGATCTCCCTCTAGACACAACTTCTATACCGCTATTGGGCATATATCCAAAGGACGTTCTATCTTACCACAAGGACACTTGCTCGAATATGTTCATTGTGGATTCATTCATAATAGCCAGAAACAGGAAACAACCTATATGTCCCAGAAAGACAAACATGATTGGTGTCTAGTCCAATTGTCACCAAAGAGGCCGCCCGCTGGTGGTTGAAGGGAACACATGTAGAGACCCATAACCAAATATTATGCAGAGAGAAAGCCCAAACTGAAGATCTCCATTGGGTTCCTTCCCTTGGGGCTCTGGGAATACCCTGTGGAAAAGTGGGAGGAAGAATTGGCAGTGATTTATTGAGGACTCAAAGAGAACAAGGCTCACAGAAATCAACTAAGCAGGTCTCATAAGAGCTCACAGAGACTGAGGTGGCAAACACAGTTTGTATGGGGTGCACTAGTTCCTCTGCATGTATGTTATTTTGTGTAGCTTGGTGTTTTTGTGGGACTCCTAACAGTGGGAGTAGGGGTGTCTCTGACTCTGTTGTCTACTCTTGGGACTCTTTCCCTACTACCGTCTTGCATGGCCAGCCTTGATATAAGGGTTTGTGCCTAGTCTTACTATATCTTGTAACGCAGTTGATATCCCTAGAAAGACTGCTCTTTTCTGAAGGTTAATGGAGGAGGAGTGGATCTGGGGGATAGTGGAGGTAAGGGGTATAGGAACTAGGAGAAGTGGAGGGGGAACTGTGCTTGGGATGTATTCATAACAAAATGAAACACAAACAAAAAGACAATGAAAATCCTAAAAAAATTAGTTTTCCTTCGAAGTTGGAGTTTATCATTCTAGAGAAATGTCTCTGGTAATCATTGCTCCTGTCCAATGAAAATGGATTTTATTTTTGTTTTGCAGAAAGCTTTCTTAATATAGTTTAAAACATTTCTTCTTTTCATTACCAGTTCTTATTCTTCAGGGGCATGATGTGTCAATTATTCTCCAGGGACTTGTTATGTTGATTTACTTGATATTGTCACCTCATCCTTTTCCTAAGTTTTTAAAAATTTCTGTCCCCACCTTTATTCTTTGCCTCGATGTCTATTTTATGCTGTATTTCTTCTATGTTCCGTTCTAACTTGCGACTGCTCCTTTTCTCCTCACTTGTCTTCTGAACTCTGCCAGCCATGTGTCACAAGTTACTATTTTCTCATCATCTCTCTCTTATGCCTGTGGTTTTCACTCTGAGAGGCAATTCCTTTGCTGCGCCTTTATAGAAATTCATGTCAGAATATTAAAACAATTTTTCAACTTCTCCACAGCAACATTTCCTTTTCAAGTTAAAATGTTCAATCACTGGTTCATTTCAGCTCCTCTCAAGGACTTTCTTGTTTTTATATTGATACTGTGCCTATTTTTAGCTAATCAAATTAATGAAGTCAACATATTTTTAATCAAAGTGAGAAGCTGAAAGAATGTCCCAGGATTCCAAAGACTTTTTTTTTTGTTGCTACCAAAGGATCAAACGCTATTTGCTGTCCATGCTTTTGTCTAATCACATTTTTCCTGACCTCCTCCAGAGGTTTACAAGCCATGTTCATCCCTCAGAGACCCAGGGGAGGAAGGGATGCTAGCTCCTCAATGCAGTGTCAGCAGGTAGCCTCAGCTGACTCCTGTGATGTCCATGCTTTTTCCTTTCCTGTGTCTTTTGTATTCAAGGACCAATTCTTGTTTTGTATGCACTGTACCAAGGAAAACAAATTTCTCATTTCAAAATGAAATTCTCACTTTTCTGAAGTACAAGTTTGTTGGTAAAATCTTAGAGAAGATGTCTTTGGGACCATTCTCAGTTCCTCCTCCCCTGAAAACTGCAAAACCAGTGACATTGACATTCAATCTTGGCAGTTTTAAGAGCTCATCTATGTATTTGGGGAATGGCAGGTTGTCTATCATCTGATTTGTTGAAAATAGGAATATCAGAGCTTTTTCTTTTGCCCTCTCATTGTGGCTTTGGAACATTCTTTAGTGGGGCAGAGAGAAAGCTGCAGATTCCAGCATCATCTTCACATCAGTTTTAGGTCATGTAGCCAGTGGTACCAAGCATACAGTATAGTTCATGTGTAGTTTCTAAAATGGTCTATAAGCTTAGAGACATTATTCTATGAACTACCACAAGGGAAAACAGACACCCATTTAAAATAGTTAATGCTGACTAAATTTTCACTTGCCTACAAACTATGTTCTCATATTGTGTCAATTTTAATTTTTTATTTTGTTTTGTTTGTTTGTGAGCCCTCTTTCCTCTTTTCTCTTCAAAGCTCATTTATGGGGAATATTCCTTTACACTGTTGGAAGATATCACTGTGATTGGTTTAATAAAAAACTAAACAGCCAAGAGCCAACCAGGATTTTGGGGGCAGAGAAAATGCTGAGAAGGGAGGAGTCCCAAGGAGACACCAGGACTCAAAGGAAACAGCATGGGCAGTACAAGGTAAAGGGAATAAAGCCATGAGATAAAAAGTAAATTGATAGAAATATGTTCACTTAAGTTATGAGAGCTAGTTAGAAACAAGCCTAAGCTATTGGCCTAGTTTTCATAATTAATAATGTCTCCGTTCTGTCATTTGTGAGTTGGCGGCCCAAAGAAAAGTCCATTTACAGCTCATATGTAAATGCACTGGAGCAGAGTCTCATAATCTTTCTGCATCTAACTTTTATACATCTTAATGACTATTATAAAATTATGAAATATTCATTCTTTAGGCCTAAAACACACCAAAATTGCAATTATCATATAATTTCTTTTATTGATCAATTTATTTTGTGGAACCATTGAACAATAAGCTTTACAAGGGCAAAGTTAGCACTTTCCTTCATTGTAGTAACCCTTAACATAGTACAGATTGTTCCTTTAGTGTCCGTTCTATAAATATAGTGTTGACTTTACTGCACTAAATATTTCTACCATATGTGCATTAGCAGCTCATAGATTAGCCTTGAGACCTCCAGTTTCAGAAAATTTCGAATGAGTTTGTTTTCAACTAATGCAAAGTACCAAGCTATTCAAAGAAATTTTATTTTATTAATAAATTTATTTTGGTTTCTCTTATTGTAATTCATAATATAATTATACAGTAATGGAGATACAAATGAGAAAAAAGAGAGAACACTAGAGTTGAAAACAAAGTTTTTCCGAAATAAAAATAAAAAACCTAAGTCCACAGGCAAGAAAACTAAAATGCTGTTCCATCTCTTACCTCTTTCTTTTTCTTGTCTCCAGTGGGTCATGTGGCTATGGAAGAAAGCTGAAGTGCAACTGTGTGTTTTCTTGTGTTCTTTTTGCTTAGAGTTAAGGAATTTTAACTTCCACTCTTTTCCATTTCATAACCATAAAATCAGACCACACAAGATGAACCAAATATGAGGAGACAACACTAAAACTTCTCAAAGGCAAAATTATCTTATTAAGACAGGAATGGGGTGTGATAAAGATATCCCATTATGAATGATACAGGGAGAAACAGTATCTATGGGACACAACAGTATCATGATACTCATGAATACATAGTAGCCGAGGTTGCTTTCAGAAAGCCTTTCAGCTCCGTAGCATCCCCAGCCAAGGAAATTCTGCCTGTCTGAGGAGCTGACAGTCAATGGTTGCAGGAGAAGACAGTCGGTTTTTCTTTAAGGGTGTATCTCTTCCGAGGTCAACCATACGCTAGTGGATGGTCTCAAATGCATGAGGACAAATCTGTCGCAGTGGGTTATTATATTAGTTATGTTTTTATTTCTGTGGCAAAAATTCCATAACCCTGGCAACTTACAAAGAAAGTGTTTAGTTGGTATAGTGGCTTCAGAGGCTGACAGTTCACGAAGCCATGATGGCAGGAACATCTGAGAACCCACATCTCAAACTACAAGCAAAGGACTGAGAACACACTAGGGGTGACAGAAGTTTGCAAACTGCAAGATCACCCCCAGTGACAGGACTCAACTAACAAGGCACGAAAAACTTCGACTAATCCTTAATCGTTCCTTAACAGTTCCAACAACTGGGGACCAGTTATTCAAATATGTGAGCCTCTGGAGGCTGCAATCATTAAAACTACTATAGTTATGAAAAATAAAGTCAGAGCATATAAAATTGAGGTGGGGAGGGTGGATTATGCTGAGTGAGGGGTATGACAAGTGGATAATATTATAATATATTGTATGTGTGTGTGAAATCCTCAATTATACTAAAACTATATATAAACGTTATGTTAAAAACAGAGGACAATGATAACCATATATGAGGAAATCTGTATTTTATCTAATTCTAATAACCACCCCTTGACTAAACAGTTACTACCACGTGCAAAGTTTACCATTCACCTCTCAGAAAGACAAGAGTGCTGAGTGGGGTATTACGCTTTGTCAGCCTTTTTCTTTTCATGTTCTTCAAGTGATTAACAGTAGGTGGGCTTATCTACTGCATGACTGCATATGCCCTTTGAAGCTGGCAAGGTGTATGGTCTGTTGCCCCTTACCGAACAGATGCCTCTTTTATTCTTACCATTAATTCGATGTGGAACCAAATCTTTTCATTAGTACACACGCTCAACAGGAAAGAGTCTAACAAGTCAGGGACACTATCAAATATTTATTTATCACTAAACTTTTGCGCTTACTTTTGTCCATGTCAAAAGGTACAGGAAGAGATAGAAGGTTTTCGGTAATATTTAGGCCTGGCTTGTTGCATTAAAAATGTTTTCACGCTGCATTTACAACTGAGAGTGCACTTATTTTAATATGAGTACATTTGTTATGTAAGACATAATTATGTAAAATAAAATGTCTAAATTATGCTAGAGACTAAGTTCCTTTGGCAGATGAAAGACTACCACACTTACAAAAGCAGCACATACATCCCCATGTGCATAAACAGCACATACATACACATGCGGGTGCACACACACATGCGTGCGCACACGCACGTGCACACAAACACGCACATACACACATCAGAACTTCTTTCTTCCAGTCCTCTGTTATGGAGTACAGAGGCACTTCATGTGTTATTTGAGGAGAGTTTTACCAGACTCCTCTTTCTACCTGTATCTTTACCTACCTCATCCACTTGCTCCTTGCCTGCTCCCTATCCTCAATTAGTAAAGATTAGGAAAACCAAGGTTCATAGGAATTGGTCGATAATACTCTCGATTGTCTTTGTATTTATTAAATGTGTGACTTCATTTTCTGAGGCTTGGCATGGAGGAGGAGGCACTACATATAGTTTCTGTATGTGTTTGAATCATTGGAGTTTAAGAACAAATATTCAGGATTGATTTTTAGGCTAATAAAGTAAACAAACCTGTCCCAGGAAAATGGAAGAAGGGGTAATGATGAAGCCTAAGCCCTTCATTACTATCTATCATTTGTCTGTCTGTCTATCTATTTATCTATCTATCTATCTATCTATCTATCTATCTATCTATCTATCTATCTATCTGTATCTACCTATTTATTTTTTAATGTTGGCTAAAGATGAAAACCTATATTGACTGCAGCCCTCTCTTCACATTTTACAACCTCCTCAAATCACTAAGATAATCAGGCTCAAAAATTGTTGTTGTCTTTTTTCACCGGTCTTTAGCTGTTCAACCCCAGATGAGAATAAACACCTCCATCCATGACCAGACAGCAGATTCAAGGGACAGGAGAAGGTTGCCATACTGAGCTCCCTGTTGTTGCCTTCTGGCTGGACAGTCGGTGCCAAATAGCGCCCTGGGAAACAAACAGCAATAGAGAACTCGACAGATGCGCTTGATGCATGTACAGAATCATAGCTTGACCGAAAAGGAGAGTGGAGGAAGGCGACAGGCTGAGAGTCTGCAGCTGGGAGCTACAGCAATGGAACCAGCGGTTATGTGTGCGAGCACAGGTGCCACAGGCCCGGCGCCCAGAGCTCTGTCTCCGCAGCCTCCCTGCTCAGCACAAGAGGCAGCTTGCTGAAACTGCAGCCGCGGCAGAGCTTGGGTATTTTCAGCTACAGACACCGGAGGAAGAGCCAAAGGAAAGGGCGCGAAGGGGGAAGCATGGAGTGGCAGGGGATTAGGGCAAGACCCACAGCCTCATCTCGTAACTCCTCGGGCGAGAACCTGTACTCGGCTGCTACGCTCCTCCCTTCCCTTCCCAACTCACGGTGATCATCTCCGTCTCCCCACCGCATCCCTGCCCCCCTCCCCTCCCGGCTTTCTTTGCTCTCCCTCCTTGCCGCGTGCCTGCTCCCCTCCCCCTTGCCTGGCTGCTCTGGGCAGCAGCAGCCTCAGCAGCCCCGGAGATGGGCAGAGAGCGCGCGGGGCGCTGCAGCTCTGGAGCAGCCGCTCTCCCCGCCCCCGGTGCCCTGCGCCCCCGCCGCCGCTCTCGCCGCCTGGCTGTCCCCCGACTCCAGCTCTGCTTCTAGGACAGCGCCGCCACCGCCGCAAGCCCTCGTCCCGCCCGCGCTGCGCTACCCTCACGCGCCCTGGATGGCGCTTTCCCTTGTTGGGATGGAATCGGTGAGTACCGAAGAGTGCGGGGTGTTAGGCACAGGGCTGAGCTCCCACAGAACATTCATAAACGCCAGAGGCACCCCAACCACCTGCTGGGTGTTCTCCTGGCACAGGGTGTCCGGCAGGTCTCCGGGGACATTTGGTTTCAACTCCACCAGCCGGGAACCTGAACCCTTTCTCTTCTAGAGATAAATGCGTGTAGATCTTAGTCCCTTGTCACCCTTTGGCCTTCAGGCTGCTACCCTCACTCCCGATGCAGATAGCCCCTGCCCGGCTACACTTCAAGCAGGGTCTTTGCTGCCCTCGTTGTCGCCACATCTTTCTGAATTCCCTCTTCTGCCGCGCGCTGTAGCGCGGACCCAGCTTTCTCCACGAAGTCCTCCCCTGACCCGCCTCCCCTCAAAGCCTGACCACAGAGCCCTGGGTCCCGCTGTCCCGCTCCTTCTTGGAGTGATAGTGAATTCTGACCTCATTCTCTCCATATGATGCCGCCTCCCAGCTTTTCCGACACTCACCTCAAAACTGACAGTGACACCGGGTGATCCTGCCTTCTGTGTATTGTGTCTCTGCACCTGGTCTGCTTTGGGGATGATCAAGCATGAAAGGAAAGGGACAAAAAAACAGCAAATCTTGTGGGACTAAACTTTTTGTCATTGTTTCAAAGTGCATAACTATTTACCTTGCTTAGACTCCTTGTCTGCAGTCTTGTTGGCTGAGAACGGGGAAAGGAACCTTCTTTTACCTGTTTTTCCGGATTCCGTTGGTCTTCCTTTCAGGTCTAGAGCAGAACACCTACGTAGCCCAGTTGTGAATCTCCATCAGCCAAGCCACCCAAAGCTCATCAACTCTTGAGGTTAAGCAGATTTTTCTTGAGAGAGGACAGGGTGGCGGCAGAGTTGCCCTTCGGAATATTTTTTTTTAATTTTATTTATTTTTTTTTGAGATTTCAATGATTAGAAGCCCTTATTTTTGTGTTTAGTGCCTGAGAGGGAACCGTTGTACAGGCGACCCCGACATCATGCTCTTCAGGTAGGGTGTCATGTCTTGTCTTCCCCAGGATTTCTGTAGGAGCTTCCCTGAGTACAGCAACCTTTCCTGCTGAAACCAGGTTTGGCATTTGTTTGTATATGGCATGAGTAAAAATAGGCATTGTGTTCAGTGAAGGAATCTGGCTGAGGGGGTAAGGAAAGAGGGAGATAGTTTCAACACTACATTTTTAAATCAAGATTCCTCGTAAAATGAGGCCGCACATGACTTAAAATTTACACTCAAACAACTTGTAAAATATTAATTTGGAGGTGACATTTTATTCTGCACAACTCCTGAATAGGGTTAATGTTTGAAAAGTACAGTTATGAGTATTCGAAAATATGTAGAAACTTTCGAAAGATACCTGTTTAAGCATGGGCTATGTGAATATAAGTTTCTTGGGATTTCTGTAAGCAATTTCAGGGGAGTAAGACTTGAATGGCCACCCTTACCCTTTGCAGTTGATGGAGAGGATGTGCTCTGTCCTCTTCTTGAAGAGGCAATCCTCACTTTACAAAAATAGAAAAGGGAAAGTCAAGCAATTGGATGAGGGGTTTATTTAGTGAGGATTGCCTTAAAAAGTCCACCCTTTGTATTTTCAGGCATTTTGCTTCATGGTGTTTCCTTTGTAGCCCCTTGCCTTATGTAGTCTGGGCAGGAACCCAGTGTCCAGCTGTGGTTTTTAGGAAATGTGTTCAGCTGCGTCAAAACTCACAGGGGCCATGAGTACTAACTTTACGCTTGGTTTTCTAAATATGGGAATTTGCTTATCTAAAAGTAGTGTTGGACTAAGAAGAATACTTGAAACCATGTATGTAAGCTTGCAATTGCTTCAGGTGTTCCTGTATGGTGTGACGGGTGGACAATAAAGGAGAGGGAAGCTAAATCAAAGTACCTTTTAATCTTCCCTTTGGATATACTTTTGTGTAATGATGGGGTAATTTGTATGTACAGTAGAACAAAAAAAAAGTAGTCTTCACTAAAAAGAGCCATCAGAATTGACCAAAGTACAGCAGGATGTAATGCTGCCTGCTCTGTTTTTGTGATCAGCACAAGATCAAATCAATGTGTTCTAACATAATTCTAAACTGTGTCACAATATTAAAATTGTCGCAGAATTATCTATGAGCATGGAAATTAATTTGTCATAAAGTATGGCAGAGATTGTAAGCGTTTGTATAAAGAACTTCAAGACTCGCCTGGATTTAAAGTTCCTGTAGTTAGTAAAACTATGTAAAACAATTAAATATAACAGATGAGGAGGCAGGTACGCCGATGATGCCTGGTACATTGTGGAATATGTAATGTTCTTAATTAGGTGCTACCAAGAGGACAGGTCTAAAATAAATATTTGCCTTGGAAATACATATTAACAATTGTGTAAGTGACATAGATATTTCATCAACAAGTTGTCATTAGTCGAATGCTTCATGAAAATTATTTTATTGAGAGTGCAAGGTAAGGAGAGAGAAAGGCTGAGGGAAAGGAAGCATGGAGCAAAAGTATAAAAGCTGAATAGTGACTTGAACCCATTCCTTAAAGGAAGAGAACTGCGTACAGTTCCTATGATGGTGGGAACAGCTTTTTTCCAGCTTGATTTTTTTAGAAGCCTTCCTAATTTCAGGAATGAAAATGCATTTTTCTTTTTTAATGAAGTGGCTATTTAAATTCTTTCACAAAATGTGAGAGTCAAAGGCAAATTAACATAAACAATCTAATTAAACTAAATTCTAGACAAATTTAAAACCAAAATTTGGGACAATGAATATATAAAATAATACCTAATTTACAATGTCTTGTGCTGGCTTATTTATGTGTTAGTGGATGCTTCTTTCATATATATGTATATATATACACATATATATATACACTTTAATTCACAGTAGTCTATATATTATAACATCCAAATTTTATGAGGTCACCAACCTACCAATAGCAGGAATAGCAAGTCATTAAATAAGCATTCATAATGTTTTTTCTTTCTAGCCTCAGTCTATACAGTAATATATTTAACAACAAGCCTTTCCAGGGAACAAAATAGTGATCATTTCAACCAAAGTTTCACAGTTTTCTAAGATGTGTGATTGTGATTCCTTCGTAAATAAGCATTTTCTCTGATCTCTTGGCATGCGCCTGTAATTCTAATATTTGGGATGCTGAGGCAGGAAGGTCATATGTTCAAGGTCAAACTGGGCTACAGAGGGAGTGGCTCTCCCCAGACAACTAAATAAAAGCACACACAAGCAAAGACTTTGAGATTCTGTGGTGTGACTTGAGTCTGCTTGAAATATACTTTGATTTGTTTTGTTGAAATGATTGATAGAATTTCGATGTTGATTAGGGATTTGAGGGGTGTTCCATTTCCATTATTTTAGTTATGATTTACCTAAGGCTCCTGAGTACTAGATTCAGAATTAGAATCCAAGTTTCCTCTACCAGTGTGGTGTTTATCTTTCTATGGCATTAAAACTGGCCCTCTCATTGGTAATACAGGATGATTCAGTTTCAGTGTTAAAGAAAATAGGAAGTTAAACCCGTGTGTTTACTTAACCTTTATTTCACCACAAAGCGAATTTACACATCTCTGTGCTTATTTTTCATTGTGACGTTTGCCTCCCATAGACTAAGAGGCTTGGGTAGTCAGTGAAGGAAAACGTGTTTCACCAAGCTCAAAATCACATCTGAAAATCCTGGCACCTGTAAATTTCTCTTCACTGACAGGAGGCAGTGGAGAAAAGGGTATAACGATGAGGAGCTGCCATTATTACTGGCTAAATAATAAATTGTCAGATACATCCCTGGACGTGGTGGATCACCAGTATCATCTTCCCAAAGAAAGAGGATGACTGTGTAGATGACTCTGTCTTATCATGTGGAACACTATTGCATTATCTGAATGTGGCTGGGTTAGAGATGGTTAGGAGAAGCATGGTGTCTTGCTCAACAGTTTTCTTTTCTTTGCTTTTCTTTTTTTTTTTTGAGTTCCTTGTTAAAGGAACTTGCCTTTGAGTTCTTTAAGATGCAGATTTGTCTAATAGGAGAATTGCATTTCTAAGGTTTCCATGACCTAATTTCTTTTCAGTTCAATTCACCCTTCATTAACTGAGATCTTACTATACTATGAGATCTGAGGTGATGAATACAAACAGATGAAAGAACATGACATAGGCGCTGACTTCAAACATACTGCAGTTTAGCGGGAGAGGAAGCTTATAAATGATAAAGGATTGTGAAGCTGCCTGCCCCTAAGGTAAGGCAGTCCTATCTTCCTGAACAGACGACCCAAGAAAAATTATTAAAAAACACAACTTAAGCAAATCTTCATTGAATTTAATTGAGGGGGGAGAGAAGCCATTGCTAAGGCTTTATATGAAAATAATGTATTTCTTAAAAGCTTATGGTTTTGTTGCTACCTCTATTTAAATATAATGTCATGTCAACAAAATTCTGACAGTATAGACATTTATCAGAAATATATCTGCATATTTATGATTCTTACAAATAAACACATTACATTATTAGGTTATAAGGTAAGTTTCCAAGGGAAATGTAGCTAATTTGTATACTTTCATTAGAGATTAGAATTGCCCACTTTGTCTTTTAGTAAGCATTCACAAGAAAGTGAGTAGTTGTGGGGCAAGAGCTATAAATAATTCTTGCATTGAGTCTTCAATACTTACAAGTCTACAAATCACTTTAATAAAATTGATTTAAACTTAAGCAATCAAAATCTCTGTCTTATTTGATGAGGATAATTTGTTGAATAGTAACAAGTGAATGTTAGAAAAATGATAAAACTTAGTTGGAATGCTAAAATATTTTCTTGAGAAATAGTTTGGAGAGATTTATAATGTAGAACATGGACTGTAAGATTCTTTTCTTAGTAATCATGATTTATAATATTGTAGTTTCTATATAGTAATAGTTTGTAATAGCTTCTTATGATACTTGAATAATTTTGCATGAAAAATATATCTTATGCACATGAAGAATTTATTTCTTTATAATTTATTTCTTTACATTTGCTCTTGGTTTCCCAAGAGGAATAAGAGTGAAACTGTTTTTTTAAATCATATATATCTTTATGTATATACACATATAAATACATATACATACACTCACATATGTATGTGTGTGCTTGTGTCTATGAACAAATTTAAGAAATCCTCACAGCAAGCTGTAATAATGAGGGGAAAGTATATTGGTGACCTTGTTTTATGAATGTTATTTGATCTTTCACTCTTAGGAGTCTTTATCAGAGAAAAGATGGTCTTGATAGAGAGTAAGACCCATTCTAGAAGTGTAATCTGTGCCGTGTATTCGATTGCATGAACAGCTGGGACTAAGGGACCAACAGCTGGATTCAGTGAGAGTTAATCCACTCTGAGCTAATAAAGTTGATTAACTCTCTCACTTCTCTGGAAAGCTGCTACACTAGGATATTGCCTCACTTGCTGCCAATGGCCCCTTAAAATCTATAATCGCATCTGTGGTCTTTCTTTCTCCTATAATATTTAAACAGTTTCGATTGGATTATATGGGAAGACAAAAACAAAAAAAAAAACAGAAATCATGCAAGACTTATGTCTTGTTAGCACATATGACATGTGTGTTTGCCCAGTTTTGATAGTCTTCCAGTACTTAAGAGATCATAAAGAGTAAGCATATAAAATCTTATTTTTCCCTGTAGAACATTGCTAAACAGATTCACAAAACCTTATCACCAGATGTCGTTTCCTTGTCTTTCCTGCTATAATCCTGGTATAAGCTCATGACCTGAATCTCAAGTCTTTTATTTTCTACAGGTACATGTAAAGAAGTGATCTGAGCATCTATATCCAACATACCCAACTCCTCCCATCAATGTGATTCCTAAATATACTTACACATGTGTACATTCACGTAAAAGAAGATTAATTTAATAATTAATTTATGGGTGTTTTGTATTTCCTAGAAAATACTGACTAAGTTCTGACTAATAACAGTGGCTGAAATAGGGGTTATCATGTCTACATAGTGCTAGTGATCCCAAGAATTTAGATTTCTTTCATCGCTCTGATTTTTCATTGAGTCACCTTACTCTAAACTGTAACTCATATGAACAAAGACGAAGAGCCTAAATACTCATACATGTGTACATGGGTCGCACATCCATGATTTCCACATTTTTTTATTTAGGAAAATATCTCTAAGAAGAATAAAGTCACTGTTATTGGAAAACATCCCTAATCCCCCACACACACACACACAGGCACACACATGCACTCTGTGAAAGAAAGAGAGAGAGAGAGCACAATGAAATAAACAAAATGACTTCTAAGAATCTTATTGTCACTTACAAAAAGCTCCATGGTTGCTATGATAAAGTGAACTTAGGGGGGAGTTGGGCATAAAGCAATGTATCACTTGCCATCTTATCTTAGTAGATATACTTCATAGTAATGCATTTCGTGGTCCTTCTCTCAGGAAACAATGAAGGTTCTTATGATTGACACGGTAAAGTCTCCTTCACACTGGATGTATGTGTTCATTTTTTTTCTAATACTCTCAGAAAGTTTCAGAACCCTAATCCTACAAAGGACCTATCTTCATGCTACAATTTATAGGGGTGCACAAGTGAAAGCGCTCCTTCTATTGAGGAGCGCGTGTTTCTGTTAATAAGAGAATTAGAAACAATTGGGATGACTTTCTGGCATCTGCATTTTCCTTATTTTCTATTCATTACACTGAAATAACTTCCTTGATTTATTATCAGTAATAGGTAAAAGATACATTTATTGTTTACTGTGTGTTTGTCATAGACTCCTGTAGACTTCGTTCAATCCCATGAAAAAAAACTAGCAAGGACCTCAACCATCCTCATGCAGAAAGAATGCAAGTAGATTACAAATAAAACTCACTAAAACATTTGGTCTCACTCTTTAAATTTTATTAATAAGTTATACTTAGAAATTAGACTAAAGTTTTCCAAATAATGAAAAGCAAAACATTATGCTCCTTGAAAATAAGAGAAATGAAATAATGCTTTGGGGTTCATAATGGCCATTTTTTCTTAGTAATAGTGATTTACATACATAAATGCTTTTTTGTGACACATAATTAAATCTTAGAGTTTTATTTCACTTTATATACTTAAGATACTGAGATAAGAGTTACAAGGTAAATGAGTGGTTGGATTTTAGCTAGGATTGATTTAAGTTTTCTGAAATCCCAAGCTAGAAATTCCACAGTGACAAACCTCTCCTTGTCTCAGAGGAGACTGAAGATGAGGATACTTTTTTTGTATCTTTTTGCTGTGATCATAGTTTCTTTCTTTATTTCTAACTCACAATGTTTTCCTCTTACGTGGAGACGTCTGCTGCTCACACTAGCCTGTCTTTATCACCAAGGCACTAACTCAAGAATCTGAAGAAGCCCTTTTCTTCCTCTTGTGTACCATCTTTCAATTTGTTCTGTTTTGAATTGGTCATACACACTCTACAAACCAGAAAACATAACAAAAAATCCAACCTCTACGGGACACCGAAGTTTCTTCTGTGAAGGAAGATTTAAGATAATGAAGTGATGATGGTCTCTGGCTCTTGTTCTCTCTTGCTGGCTGCTATGGGTTTATGATGTACTCACTTCAATTCACATTGTTAATTTATTTTTTTAGTTTATATTATTATGGAAAGTTAAAAATTGCAAGTTATTTTCTTTTTATTGGAATCATTTTTCCATAATGCTTATAGTTAATATGCCCTTGGTAATTGTATTGTTTCTATATTGTCTCACTACTCTCCTGACAAGATTATCAAGGAACTACCTAAACACGATACAATGTATAGTATTTAGGAAAATACAAAAGTTAAAGTGAATTGGAAGACAATATGTTTCTGTTGGAACCATGAATGGTGAGGCACTGAGTACATCGATAGACAACTTTGGTAAAATTCAACTGAACATGACTGGCAATGTGAGATTACGATAGAGAGAAGAGGTGGTAAAACCTTTGAAAGCATGATACAGACAAAGCTTTACAGCTCCACAGAAACACAGTATATAGACAAAAGAGTATAAATCTGTAACTGCACACAAATGGACCCAAAGTATCACAGAATTGCTGGTTGCGAGAGTTCTGTCAAATTTTGTAGGATCCTTAAGACTCCTACTCCCTTTAACTAAAACATTTGGGTACTAAAGATACACAATTAGATAATATTTAGAAGTATTTAAACTTCTGGACAACACTAAATTCTTATCCAATAAATGTCAAAAGAAATTATTCTGTTTTTGCTTAAACAGTGAGGAAGTAATACTTAGATAATCCAATTATGTAATTAGCAACTCTTGGGCCACTTGGGCTTGACTTGGTGGGTGTATAATAATATAGAAAGTAGCATATAATGAGTAGTCAAAATATATTTAGAATCATATTTATGTAAAAAATAGGTAATCCTTTAAAATTTTCTCTTTTAATTATTATTAAGCTGGTGTAGTACAATGCTTTTCACATTTATTAAAAATCATTATCCAAAGGAGGGCCTCTCTTGATAAAATACTCTGGAAAGACTGAGAACAGTACTAGCTGTAGGAAGAAGTAACATAGACCCTGTCTTGAACTCAGTAACACACGGAGTTCATTGGGACAACAGATACATGCCCAGATTGTTGTATAAAGGTCCTTCCCTGAAGAAATAGGTTGTCAGTTCCTGCTATTTGAGTAAAAGCTCAGAATAGGATCAGATCACAGTAGAGGTAATGATAAAATCAGTATGCTATATATCCTCTAGCAATACATTAGGTAAAGTTTTGACAAATAATTAAAATTCAAATATGACATATATAGACATAAAGTGAAACCGCTGACATTCCCCAGTGAGTGGCTGCTTGAAGTGACACACCCTGGTATTAATTGCACCTCTACTGGGTATTTGCTTGTGATAAATGTTAAGGCAGGCTGAGAACCAAAAGAAAATCTCCATCAGACATTAGGCGCACAGTAGGTCTATCTACTAATACAGTTTCTACATGAAATTTTCTGGCCCATCTCCCAACCTCCATTTTAAGTTCAAAGCAACATAATAAGTTCTTCGGTACATAAAAGGCCAACTAATGGTTAGAATAACTCACTGCCTCAAATAAATGACCTTAGAGTGTAAAATGTGTAAGTTAAGGCCAGGCATAAATAATTACTATCAATCTCAGTTTTCCCTGCATTATAAATTTAATAAAAGATACATAATAGAGAAATTTTGCAGTTTGTGTACAGGTTCTGTGTTGTTCTCATGTCTTCTGACACTGATCTAAGGAACCACACTTGACCATTACGTTTTGGGTCACTTTGCGATTTCAAGAACACCCTTATACTTCACATGAAGAGTTTACGAAAACAAGTATTATGGTAATGTACAGGACAAACATTTCTCAGACATTTTCCCCAGAGCAGTCCTACCTGGTTTCTTATGTGTCATTGTGAATGAGTGATTTGCTTCTTTGAAGTATAGAGAAATCAATGGCTTCCACTTTTTACAAGTCTTTCTAGCCACGCTCTTGTTTGCCTGCATTTTAAAAATTCTATTTCATCAGTAGAGAATGTTCACCCTCATAGTACATCCAAATCTTTAGTGAAGTAAAAGAGCCCTAGACAGAAGGGCAGTAGGAAGGAGGAAGTACACGCAACTCAATGTGTTTCTGCTGTGTAGTAAAGGTCTGGGAGAATTCTGAGTATATTATTTCTTTAAGTTGTACTCCTTTAAGAAATTTAAATGAAGGAATTATATATATACATATAAAGAATTATTACCTATATAAAGAATATATATTTGCATATGAAAATTTTAATGATAAATACAAGTGAAGAAATTACAAAAATGTTCTAATTATAAAAATAGGCAAAAAAACCCTTACCCATTCTTTCTATATTCAGAACATCTATTATTACCAACTATGAAAACTGGGCGTCAATTAACTACAGTTTCTGTGTTCATGTGGTCTTATAATGTTCAGGTCCCAATTTCAGACAGATTCTGACTGTTGCAGGCTGTGCAACCAGAGATATAAAAGCATCCCATTGAGATGATATATTTTATTCTTATGAACTGCCTGAGAAGGAACAAACAGTAGACATTATTAGGCAACTGTAGAAAAACCTCTGGTCAAATTTACATGTTTTTCAACACAGTATGACAGTATTTTACTCAGAGAAAAGAGTTCTGTGTTGCCTGTAAGGAAAAGAACCAAAACAATCATGTGTGGTTTCCTGCCTTCTACAATGGGAGGTAAAATTCCATATAATGAATTGTTTGTTATGGAGAAAAAAATAAGGAAATTTAAAAACAAATTTCTCTGTAATTTAAAGTAAGAAAATAAGAAAAATATCTGAACTTCACTTTTTCAGTCATATCAGCAGCACTTCTAAGCTTTTTCTAAGATATTCAGTATGTTATGTTGTAGTTCCCTGAAGAAAGTTAATTATACTAGTTTTAAGTTTATGTGTATTTATGTCTAATAATGTGTTAAAACTATGGTCACAAATTAAACCTCTAAATAGTGAGTTTCTATTAAATCATAATTATTGGCCTGATGGGATGGCTAACTCTGAAATAGGTTGTCATTATTTATAGGTAGAGTATAAACATGTAAAAGATTGACTTCTCAGTCAGGTAAAGGAACAATGTTTACAAATATACTAGCTACAATTACTTACATAGTATGGAAATTATCCAAATCTTATTCAAGTTCTATTTCCTTTCTTCTTCGAGTTATTTTCTTGAAGTGTACAAAAGTTATTGCCATAGATGAGGAATATAAATAAAGCATACCAAAAAGTATATTTTCCTAACAAATAAATTTCAGCAATATACTTGCTCAACTTGGCCTGACCTGCCACAGTATAAGCACTCATAAATATAGTCAAATACAGGTAAATGTATTTCTGCATATGTATAAAGATCGAAAATAAAGATTGAAAATCTATCCAATGTATAAAAAGACATACAAATATAATTACATTCAAATGTGCAAGATGACACACACATATATAATTAGATATAGACCTTCACATTTGTAAATTTATTCAGAAATACAAAAAACACATGTATGTACATATAACCACACAAATTACGCATATACATATTTGTTAATATATTTGATGATACACACATATAGTTATATGGTTATAATATGTCTAAAAATATTCTAAATCTGCTATAGACAATAGCATAAAGGCTTCAATTAGGAATAAAAACCAAAGAGACTGAAAATAAAATTATACAGACCTAAACAAAAGGGATTATTCTATCAATGGCACTTTTCTGATGAGCTTTCATCTTCATCCTTAGTTCTCGTGAAATCACCCCATCTTTGCTTTCTTCATTAATATATTGGCCACTTCAGGAGAAGGCACCAGGCAGAGGAATGTTCTTACCAAATGGGGAAGGGACATCATCATCAAATGTGCGAGGGGCAGTGCCATATCACTAAAGCAGCGACACGGTGAGCAGTGAGTAGATCATCACAACTGTCAGGGAATGATCATTTGATTAGTTACATTCAGCACTAATACCCACTTAGTCCCTGCTGTACATCGGAAATGATATTCAACCATGATAACAAAGTTGCACAGCAAAATGGCACAAAAAATAAATAATAAATCAACATGTAAATGGGCTGTAAAATATAATTTATGTAAAAAAGTGGTTGGCATTCTAACATTATTTCCCTGAATTACTGCCTCATTCAACAAACAGCTATTAATCTGTATGTGAGCTTTCAGTGTAAGATAAATGATCTTCATTATTAAACGAATCAATTGACATGAATCAACTTGAGTTACTATTACTATGGGACAGTTTAGTTCTGTGACTGGGAACCATCCAATATTAATTTATTTATTCTAGAAATAAACATCTATTTCCACTTTTAAAACTGACGAATCTTGAAGGTAGTCAAGATACCCTTCAGAGGGGAATAGATAAATAAGTTATAGTATACATGGACAATGGAATATCAATGAGTAATAAAAAATACAGTAACCAAAATGCAGCAGAATCACAACTGCATATTGCTAAGTGAAATAACCTAGTCTTAAAGGCTTATGTACCATAAAAGTCCAAGAGTTTAATTTAGGTATGTTTGTGTGCTTTTTCACTAGTGCTTCATTTTTCTATTATTTTGTATGCAGGTCTATCAGTTGGAGATAGCTTTGAGGCCTGTATCTACCTCCCAGCTTAGCATGTGACCCAACATGGTGCAGAACTGTGAAGGCCCTGGGCTATTAGTCTCCATGAGTTCACATGCATATCAGTTCTTCTGTATTTAGAAAGCCTTGATTTCATGCTGTTCTCCATACTGTCTGGGTTTTACAGTCTTTCTTTTTCCTCGTCCTTAGGGTTCCCTGAACCTTGACAGTAGGGACTTTATGGAGCTATGCCATTAAACCTGAATGTTCTGTGGTCTCTTCACATTGTCTAGCTTTGGGTCTCTGTACTGATTTCCATTTACTGCAAGAGTGAACTTCTCTGATAATAGCTAAACAAGATACCGATCTATGAGTATAGAAAAACTTCACTAAGAGCCATTTTGTTGCTATGTTACTTAAGCAGAACACTTGTATTTGGTTTAGTCCAAGGTCCATGGTCTATCTAGTCCCGGGTTATTGGCCACCAGAGCATAATCAGGGAAATGTTCCATCTCATTAGTTGCCCTTAAATTCAATCAGATATTGGTTGGTTACTCCCCAAAGTTTTACGCCACTATTGCACTAGCACATCATACATACAAATCACGATTGTTGATCTGAGGGTCCGTGTTTACCTTTCCTCTTTGCTAGTGTGCAGAGTAACTTCTAGTGCCATGACCACTATTCAGTAGGAGTATGTAGGCACCAGCTTGACTTCTCCATGTTTAACAAGTTTTGTAGGTGTCATTAGCAATAGGGCCTTAATATCAGTTTGTAGACAGCAAACAATAGCCTCGAGTGAGCCTGGGTTGTTTGGGTGTTCTGATGGGGACCATTTGGCCAATTACTTGATCAGATTCCCAGGACTGTAAGAGAGACGTCCAGCTCAGACTCCATCTTCCTCATTATTTTGCAAACCATTTAGATCACCTTCATATATATATATATATATATTATTGGAAGTTTCTACTGTGTCAGATTTCCATACAATCCCATAAATGGTACTCAATTTTAGCTGTCCCTTCCTGTATTCCCTTCCTCACCTCCTCTTTCCTTCCCTTCCTCATTTGATCATTCTGTTTGAGCCCTCACAAATCAAACCATAATTATCTATTCTATTTCCTTTTCTTAGGGTGATCCATTTCTTCCTCCAGTCCCTTACTCTATACCTAATCTCTGTGATTATATGCATATAGCCTGTTGGTCAAAGACTTAACAACCAATATCCACATATAAGCAAATAGATAGCATATTTGTCTTTTTGGACTGGATTACCTTGCTCAGGATGATTTTTTTTCTAGTTCCATCCATTTACCTACAAATTTCATTTTTAAGAGCTAGATAATACTCCATTGTATAAATGTATCAGATTTTCTTTATTCATTCATCTGTTGATGGGCATAGAGTCTGTTTCCAATTTCTGTCTACTAAAGCACTAATAAACAGGGCTGAGTAAATGTCTCTGTAGAAGAATGCAGACTTCTACAGAGAATGGTATGTTCTGGGACAACCTTTTTATTCACTACTATGATGTGTCTTTGTCAAAGTGCCTTCTGATGGGTTTAATAAAGAAGTGAATGATCAGCTTCTAGGCAGAAGGAGGTTAAACAGGGCTTCCAGGAAGAGAGAGGAGAGGAGTCTCTGTGGGGGAGGGACACCAGAAGAAATGGAGAGGAAACAGGAGGTTCAAGATGGAAGAGATGAAAGAAAAATAAAAAACATGAGGCAAAATATGGATTAATAAGAATGGCTTAATTTAAGGTATAAGAGCTAATGGGACAAGCCTAAGCTATAGGCTGAACTTTCATAATCAATCATAAGGCTCCATGTCATTTTTTGTGAGCTGGTGGCCCAAAGAAAAATCTGTTCACAATGGTCTAGCTGGATATCAAAGTAGGATTGTTTCCATCCTCTTGAGTAGCCATCACACTGGTATCCGCAGCAGCTGTGCAAGTTCATATGGCTTTTATAACAGATGCAGAGCAAGTTTGCAAAATTCTTAAGTGGAGAAAAAGAAGTCAAGCGTGATTTTTCTTTCTTTGCTCAATTTCTGAGCTTGTAAGCAAGATCTGTTCTGGAAAAAATACTTATCACTAAAACAAGCAGAAAGTTTGCTAAACATTGACCAGTAACTAAAAGATATCATGGCCTAGATAACAGAAAAATAAAACAGAACAAGAAAACCAATAAACTTATATAAGAGAACACTGGCAGATGACAATTTCTTATAAAGCAAAAGTTACAGAGGGATTACTAACTAATAACTTATGTGACTCACAGAGCTTCTAAGCATAAGAAATAGTTACTGGGAACTAAGCTATCTACCCATTTTTCTTCAATAAATTCTGCTGCTTCCAGAAGAGCACAATATTCTACATTTTCTATGTCACATACACACAAATGGGGTTCGGAGTGAGAGGTAAAGAGAATGAAAAGGAAGGAAAGAAGAAAAGAGAAAATATACTTTGAGCTTTTGGAGCATTACTGAGATACTATTATTGTGTCCTGCAAACTTTAGGAACACTGAAATTCATACCTTCTTCTATTGTACTTCTTTTGTTGGGGCAGTAAAAGTCACCAGGCATTTCTGCGTGAAAATTCACTTTCTTCCTCTTGATAGAGATACACTTTTGAATCATTTAGCTTCTTATATTTCAAAAGACAATTTTAGAAATATAAGTACTCATAGTTGTATAGAATAATGTGCTATGTATTCAGAAGTTCAAAAACTACTTTAATTTTAGGCAGATCTTATAGATAATTTCAGTCTAACATCTGTGAATGAGTACTTACAATTCTTAACTTCTTTCTTTCTTTCTTTCTTTCTTTCTTTCTTTCTTTCTTTCTTTCTTTCTTTCTTTCTTTCTTTCTTTCGCATGTGAGTTTTGAGCCAGAGCACTTAGGCTTCAGAACAAACTAAAAACTAAGTAGCTAAATGTGGAAACCTAAACGAATCATTAGGACATCCTCTTAAAATAATATTTACCTTAATTATGAAAGGTTCTAGTCAGATTCCCATACTGCAATAATAATAGATTATAAAGACCGACTATATTCTGATACTTGTTACACTAATTAAAACCCATCTAGAGCAGAGTTAATTTGATATGCTGGTATTATCATGAATGGCAAAACAGTTATTGTGCTGCACGATTAAATAAGTGCTTCACATGGCAGCTGTCGTTATGCCAAAGTAATTTTGGATTTTCTTTTATTTTTCCTTTCCATTTCATCAATATGATCATTAATGATGAATCTTCTGTTAATGTGACTCATAATTAATCATGATTATGATTAGATCAAGCATAGCATATTATAAAGAAAGTTTGTTTTCTTTTAGACAATTATTTTTTTCAGTGCTAGGCTCATCATTTTGTTATGAAACCAGAAGCCTACCTTCATCATCTTTACTGTGGTATATTTGCTCCTTAGGACCTACCTTGGGAAGCAGACAAAAGAAGAACATCTTTAAACATCACCTAATATTCGATTCATTCACATGAAATATGCTTAAACCAAAACTTATGGCTAGCCATACTTGATCTCTTCATTAATTACCTCAAGATGTTATTAGAATGCAAATGCTGTTTCATTAATCTTGTGAGATTTCTGACAAGCTCCCTGTTCACTGATGTTCTAGGAACTATGCTTTAATTAGCACGCATCTGCTAAACTATACCATAAGAACCACCCCTAAGCAGGGCTCTGGATCGCCAAAGCATTTAACCAGTGGTTTTATGATTCTCTGAGTTACAGGATATCCATATGTATGTGGGTTTGAATGTATATTTCTGGAGTGTAGATTTGAATTATTAGCTTGTTTGAGAAGCTTATGACTTAAGTTATGTGATTTTTGTTCAATTCACTCCATTTTTGGAATAGTGAACTGAAGACCAAGGGAACTGAGACATCTGCAAGACTGACAGTCACAAAGCTTGGACGTGTCTTCACTTTTTGGGAACCAAAGCAGAAAATTTTGTAGTACTAGTAAACATTCTTTCAGGCTTTGATTTCAAAGAGGGAAATAGAAATTGCAGTAAATAAGTGATAATAGAAAACAAATAAGGGAACCCTAACACATTCAGGCAACTGTGTCCTTTAAGGATGTAAGTGTATTTGATATACATTGCATGAGAAACCCATAAAGTGTCATAAATGTGTAATTTCATGAATAAATAATGTCTTGGACAGAAAGGAATGTGGAAAAATCAAGGACTGTGACTATGAAAGTAGAGGCAACAGAGTCCAAGGCTAAAGGTATATCTGAGATCTAGAAGTATATATTAGTGGGAGAGCTTTACCTAGAATGCTCAAAACAGACTTTAGTCCCAAGTGCTGAAGGAAGATGAGGACGATAAAGTGAATAAAGAGGCAAAAGCTCACAATTTTACAAACTAACATGACATTTACTCAGAAATACTTTAAGATTTATTTTAGTTTTATCCATATCTGATAGAAAAATTAAGTTTAAAATCTGTGGACTAATGTTGGGGGAGGCTGCTCATTCATTTCCTGGCTGATCAGGCCTGAAATAACCACACAGAAACTATATTAATTAAATCACTGCTTGGCCTATTAGCTCTAGCTTCTTATGGACTAGCTCCTACAATTTTGGTTGCTTTCCTGGCCACCTGGCAGCTCAGTTTCTAAATAATCACACAGAAACTATATTATTTAAAACATTGTTTGACTGTGACTTATCAGGTAAAGTTCCAGCGTCTGTCTCTGGCGGGGCTACATGGCTTCTCCCTGACTCCACCTTCTTTCTCCCAGAATTCAGTTTTGTTTTCCTCATCTAGTTCTTTTCTGCCCTGCCACAAGCTCAAAGCAATCCTTTATTAATCAATGGTAATTACAACATCCAATGGGGAATCACACATCACACCAATACTTCTTTTCAAATTTCATTTCAATGCTTTGCGCCAGAACATTTATGCTTCAGAACAGAGATTATATCTAAAAACTCAAGTTATCTTTTTCTATCAGAATAAAAACTGTAAACTCAAGTACTCATATTAAGGTAAAAATTTCACTGATTCTTAGAAGATTTAAGACGGTGAAAATTCTTTGTATCAACACGCCAAAAAAATGTACTTAAAAGATGATTTTTGTAAACAAAACATTAAAACAACACACATTCTTTGAAATTAACTTTATTACTATTTTAGTTGTATAATTTACAGGATTAGGAATGAAAAATATTTGACCCTCTTTAAGGCTTAATAACAATCTAACCCTTGGTATACACAAGCTAATGTAATGTTGAAGATAAGCCTCGTGGAACCTCCAGAATTATGCTTCTCTTGCTCTTCTGTATCTTATGGAAGAGTGTGAAGGGTCTTAAAAGAATTCCTCCTGTTGTAGAGGAGGTGGATGTTATAGTATTTGTTATGTCAGACTCATACATGTAAAAAATATCAAGCTGTGCTATAATTCCAAACACTGTTAGAACTTTCCAGGCTATGGACTTCATTAAAGATAACATAGCGACCCGAGACAGACATCTAATCATGGATCCTCAGCTGCTTCCTAGAACAGAGAAAAACATTTTTAAATAGTACCAAAGGTCAGAAGGCTGCAGAAGATCTGTAAAAATATAACTAGGTACCTCACTTAAAAGAGGCACAAATTTGAGATGTTAGGTTTTATAGTTATAGTTTTCCATTTAATTGCAAGGTATTGTACAGAATAAGAAGACCGAAGTTTTCAGAAAGGAAATGCTGGCTGAAAAGTCACAAATTTTCATTGCAGACTACCCTTGTCATATCTAGGTCACATGAATTCAAGTGATGTTGGGATCTACAATATGAGCGATATCAGAAATTGCTCTATCATGATTAAAGGGCATTTTAAAGAATTCAGAAATGATTTGACATTGTTAAAGTAAGTGTCTACTTTAATGGAAGCAGGAGAGAAAAATTCTAGTATGTTTCCACCCGCTGCCTGTGACCTATTTAAAATTCAATTCTGATGCGGTCCTATCAATCTCACCACTCACCAATACTCGTGAAATGATGTGAGGATAGCATTTGAACAACTAGCCAAAACATTAGTTACATTCAAAGGTTATTTTGTTAAAATCTGTATGAAATGCATCTTTACCTCCTCCTCTTTCTTTTCTTCCTTTTCCTCTGCTTTCTCCTCCTCTGCTTCTGTTTTCCTTCTTCAGCTAATGGGTGTATTTTTTGTTGTTGTTGTTGTTCTGAACAGCTGACTCAGAACTCAGGAGGAAACTCTCCAAATCACCATGTCAGAATAGTCAGTAGTCACTGCTATTTTTTAATTAATTAATTAATTTATTAAAGATTTCTGCCTCCTCCCTGCCACTGCCTCCCATTTCCCTCCCACTCCCCCAATTAAGTCCCCTTCCTTCGTCAGCCCAAAGAGCAATCAGGGTTCCCTGCCCTATGGGAAGTCCAAGGACCACCCACCTCCATCCAGGTCTAGTAAGGTGAGCATCCAAACTGCCTAGGCTCCCACAAAGCCAGTACATGCAGTAGGATCAAAAACCCATTGCCATTGTTCTTGAGTTCTCAGTAGCCCTCATTGTCCGCTATGTTCAGTGAGTCTGGTTTTATCCCATGCTTTTTCAGACCCAGGCCAGCTTGCCTTGGTGAGTTCCCAATAGAATATCCCCATTGTCTCAGTGTGTGGGTGCACCCCTTGCGGTCCTGAGTTCCTTGCTCATGCTCTCTCTCCTTCTGCTCCTGATTTGGACATTGAGCTTTCTGTCTGGTGCTCCAATGTGGGTCTCTGTCTCTGTCTCCTTTCATCGCCTGATGAAGGTTAATATTCAGGAGGATGCCTATATGTTTTTCTTTGGGTTCAGCTTCTTATTTAGCTTCTCTAGGATCACTAATTATAGGCTCAATGTCCTTTGTTTATGGCTAGAAACCAAATATGAGTGAGTACATCCCATGTTCCTCTTTTTGGGTCTGGCTTACCTCACTCAAGATAGTGTTTTCTACAACAAAAGTATATGCTCAACTATGTTCATAGCAGCATTGTTTGTAATAGCCAGAACCTGGAAACAACCTAGATGCCCTTCAATGGAAGAATGGATGAAGAAAGTATGGAATATATACATATTAGAGTACTACTCAGCAGTAAAAAAAACAATGACTTCGTGAATTTTGCATGCAAATGGATGGAAATAGAAAATATTCTCTGCTATTTTACAATATACCGACTGCCTCATCATTTCTTGTATTGTTCCCAAACTAGGTCAATATCCCTGGCTTTCTGCCTACACTGAATAGTCTTTAAGTCATGTCCTTAGTGGTGGAATCACTAAAATCACATAGTATGTGTCCATGAAATATTTCTTTAATTGAAATAATCACCATTCAGTTATATGTGCCATTAGTAAAGAAGAAATACTAATGCTGGTTATGAGAATTGCAGACACAAGGACTGGGAGAAACTTCTTATGTGTTTCACTGACAGACATGAAAGACTACTCCCTATCACCTGCCTAGCAATTTAAGAATTCCTACCTGTCCCTGTTTCACTGAGCTATCACTCTGTCCTCATTTTATATCACACATTTTCCCCATTTTCATCAATTCCGTTTAAGCCTAATAAGATTCTTCCTACATCAAGACTTAAGTAGGTGGTGTTTCTCTTTCCTGTGATCTTTTTTACTTTTCCAATTATGAACTCAAGTATTTCTTCTACTTCATAATGCCTTCTTTAACTGCTTTGTAAAAAGAAGCCACATTGCTTTTCCATCATTTTTACTGTACTATTTTGTTCTGTTATGACACGAAAATTCTATTTGAAAATTTATTGTAATTTCCCTGGACTGTTTGAGGCCAGCAGCATGGCTCAGCATGCAAAGGTAACTTGCCTCTAAGGCCAGTCTTCTAAGTTTAATTTCTGGAGCATACAGAGCAAAAGGAAAGAACTGACTCCTAGAAGCTGTCCTCTGACCTCTATATAGGTACAGTGATACACCCACCCACACATGCACACACACAAACACACATACACACCATTTCATTTAAATTAATTAGTTAATAAAAGGGAAAAATTTTAAAGAATACATTAGCTCAATGTCAGACACTGTATCTATCTCAATCTTTACTGTTTTTCTTGGCAGAAACAATTCAATTATGTAATAAAGTGATCAGCAAGTGTGTGTAGGTTTAATAGAATTAGTATTCTTTACCTTTTGCATTTCTATAAAATACAGTGTAACAACTTGGGTCAAAGTTATATAAGAAAACAATATCTCGGTGACTAAATTTTAAAAAAGTCTATTTTCTTATCTTTTTCCTGACTTTTATGCTTTTTCATCTTCCTTTTTAGTATTGATTTGATTCCTGTTAAATGCTATATGTGATATCTTACATTATATTGAGTTTATAGACTATGACCTACACAAAAGACTTCAACAGTGCCCAAGATATTGAATAGCACCTTGTGATCCAGAGCATAAAGCTACTTGCCATTATTGTCTTGATGTTCATCAGACTTCAAGGACACACAGTTGTTCGAAAGGCCAATTCAGCAACCATTAGCAAAACTAAACACATTGAGATTTTGAAATACACTCTGACGTAATGAACACTGATAAGAAGAATTAAATGAAAGCATTTATTTTTTTCATCAACAGGGTAGTGGATAATTGATGGAGCAGGGTCATCTATCTATGTGTTACTTTCATTGGTTAATAAAGAAACTGCCTTGGATTTTTGATAGGGCAGAATTTAGATAGGTGGAGTAGACAAAACAGAATGCTGGGAGGAAAAAAGCAGAGTCATGCAGAAGCCATGGAGCCAGCAGCCAGGTCAGACACACTGAATCTTTTTGGGTAAGCCATGACACCATGGTGATACACAGATTACTATTTATGGGTTAAACAAATATGTGAGAGTTAGCCAAGAAGAGGCTAGATATAATGGGCCAGGCCGTGTTTAAATGAATACAGTTTGTGCGTTGTTATTTTCAGGGCTAAGCTCGCAGGCGGGATGAAAAGCAAGCCTGCTCACCTCATCACTACAGATAGTGTTATCTAAAACTTCCACTCCCTATCTACTAGCATTGCATAAACAGAAAGACACAGGAATACAAAATTTGCAATGTTTTTAGAACTTCAAATGTTTCTAGAGAGCAATGTTAGAGGCAGAGAAAGGAAGTCACATAATAGCCACAGTACTGATGATGAGCAGATCACAAAACACTGAAGTGATAGCTGTTGAGCTTAAATTTTATTTTGTGGGTGATAATGCCTATGCTTTTAGGAACCAAGTAGAGGGTTAAAGAAAGTAAATCCAGATACAGAAGCCCTAATGATAACAATGAAGTAGGAGAGAATAGCAGAGAGTCTTGAAGAGAAGTCTATAAAAGAATCTGTGTTGGAGTCTCAATTTTACATCTTGAATGGTAGGGTAATGGAAGGCTGAGGAACGAAGTATGTAATCTGGATTGGAGTGGGTAGTGACATACAAAAAGTATTGGAAGGTGGAAGGTTTGTTGGGTCAAGATTTTCGCATCTTCGTTGGGGTAAACATGATTACTTTTGCCTATTTGTTTACTATCTTATTCCTATATAAGAGGAAAGTAGAAGAAGACCTGATCCGAAGGATAGTCCAAGTTTGGATACAGAATATTTCTTCCTTTCTTTGACTCTTCCACATTTCCCCCACAATTAACTGACAGTCCTTCTGTCTCTTATTTCTCTTTCTCCACTATGCTTTCCCGCAACTTTTCAGTCCCATATTACAAGGCACAGCTTAGTGAATATTATTTGCTTATGAATATCTCTCATTGAGAAGAGGGTTTAGGCAGCATATGTCCCACCACATGGTGTAAATTTTATCTAAAGAAAACCAGGGTGAAGGATCCTATGTCACTTGATTTTCCTTATTGCACCCTGCAATTATACGACTTGTTTTATATATGTGTGTATTTTGAATTATGTATACACCTTGTATACATAATTCAAAATGAATATAATTGTTTAGTATTCCATAAATGTAAATAGCCGGATGGCTATGATAAGGGAAACATTTTCTATATAGATTTCCTTAAAAACTTTTTTCTATATTACATAAATATAATCTGGCAACTCTGCAGGCAACTCTGCAAAGGGGTTGCCAGTGTAAGGTAGGGAAAAAGGCTGTGAGCCAACTAGACCTGCCTAAACCAGTTATCCTTATCTGAACCAGCTAGCCATGCCTGAACCAGTTAGCTTTGCTTAAACCAGCTATCTTGCCAGAACCAACTATCCTTGTCTATAGCTGACCTGAAGGGTGATGACTGTTAGGAATCTAAATGTTCTCGTTCATAAATGTACATTTCTAAGTGTATTTGTTGAACAAAATTCTCTGATCCATTCATTTTAGAATTCTAGCACACTGAGACAGTCTACTGACCCATTTATAATCACCATATCTTCAGTCTTGTACTCTCACTCACTGTAAAGTTTTGTGGAAAAAATAGATTCCTTCTAATATTATTTTATGCAAAATATGAAAGGTTAACTTTTAAAGCCCAGAGAAAATAGTTTATACAAATATTCAGATCACTGAATCAGAAATAATTTTGGCTAAATTTGATCTTCTGCATTTGTGTGCAGTTGAAATTATTATATAGATATGTCCAGTGTTTTGATTTTCTATTCAAAAATTAAAAAGGTTGACATTTAGAAAAATACATAACACTAAAACACAGTGTTTTCTTCAACAATTTATTTTTTATAATTTATAATGTTTAGATCTTTGAATTAGTTTTTATTATTTCCAAAAGAAAACTAAAGTTCGTTTCTGGTGCTAGTATGTCATTTTTATTCACTAGATTTTTACTGCACACACCTCAAGCTCCAAATCGTCAGATACGAGTATACAGTCTGGAGTAACTACAGAAACCAGGAAAGCAGAATACCACCATTGACAGGATAGGGGACTGTGGGCAATAGAGAGGGTTGTAGCAAGATACAAGTGGTCTGATGAGGGAAATAGGGGAGTCTTTTTAAGGAGGCAGAGGAAGGACAATACAAAAAGTGAAAGGAGAGTAAAATAATATAATACAAGTAATTCTGTGAATAAATGCACACAGTTTTAGGGAACTTTCTTATCTAGACTGATAAGACTTGTTTCAAGAGCCAAAATCACCTAACAAAACCTCCAATATCAGACATGAGAAACCCAAGTTGAAATTGTTAGCCACAGTAGTCCAAAAGATTCCCAAAATATACAGCCTACTTCTATTGGTGTTGGTTGCCCCCCAGAGGCAGAAATACGTCTCTCTCACTGGAGACACCACACACCTCAAAAGCAGAGTCCAGAAACCTCTAACCTGGAACTGACCAGAATGGTTCTTCCCTGAGGACTGGCTTTCATGATTCAAGAAGGCATGTGAGCTTCCAAAGGAGAGGAGCAACAAATCATCCTACCCAGCTACAACACCTGTGGATCAGTATGACAGGGTAGCACTAAGGGTGCAGAAGAGGCACACATACCTTGATGCTAACCAACAGCTCAGGTCATGCATATTGGAGGAGAATCTACAACCATTGCTTTCATGAATCAAGAATAATAAATCTAAATGTTTGTACTTATACCCACAGATAACTATAGTCCTCACCTCTCATCAAGAAATTTTACCTTTGCAACAGATGGAGACTTACTACAAGTTCAAGGCTGAACACTTAATTATCACTTTCTAAGCATGTTGAAAAGTCATGAGTCTTTATTCACTGTCATCACTGAAAAGAGAAGTTTCTTTATTAAGGATAAAAAAAACATTTGTCTATTAGTATAAACCCAAGTATTCACAATGTACTATGTCAGTTCAGCTGAAGAACAATAGTGAATTTTTCCTGGACTCATTCAAGTCTCAATAAACAGATTCATTAGACCAGGCATTTATTTCCTCCTTTAGTTAAGGGCTTTAAAAAAATCTGATAACATTTGAGTACACCCACTAAAGTTGTGTAACTCTTGCACTACTGGGCAAATTTTGACTGGAAATTGGCATTGTCGTTCACATGGTGCACAAATGGGTTAAGAACATAAGTGCTTTCTATTCCCCAGCAGATGTTATAGTATCTTCAATCACTGGTAAAAATATACACTATACTGAGAAGTTCCTTTCTCAGTATGTTTGCCATTGGCAAACAAAAAAACTACAACTTTGTATATAAATTTTGAATCTCGCCACTTTTCTGAAAGTGTGTAGCAACCTGTCATTTTCTAATGGAATGTTGAGGATCCTTACATATAGAAAAGTATCATCCGAAAATACGAATACTCTCCCCCCTCTCTGAGAGTGTGTGTGTGTGTGTGTGTGTGTGTGTGTGAGAGAGAGAGAGAGAGAGAGAGAGAGAGAGAGAGAGAGAGAGAGAGAGAGAGAGAGAGAGAGAGAGAGAGAATAAGATTTTATTGAGGCAACTAACAGAAGTATGGGTAAGGGTTTATTTACTGGAGCAAGGATGACTCAAAGGAAGCTACATCATCCCAAAGAACAATAAAAACCCCCAAACCACTCATGGAAGCACTAACCCTGGAGCTCTGTACTGCTCCAGTGGTTGTTTGCTGACTTGACAATCCCAGGCAGGTTTATTCAGAATTTTGCAAGTTTGAATTTTCCTAGACATGCAACACTTGTTTTACCTCCTGCATCTCCCCTTCCCTTCTGGAGGGAGTGTTACAATTCTGGAAGAAATTCTTTTACATCCCTGAATGATGTGAAGAGCTTCCCACACTGCAGACTGAGTGATAGACCCGTGGAGATATTAATTATGATAGTCAGTGACTAGGGATTTGAAATGAGCATAAAGTATGAGAAGACCCAGCAGTCACTAGTTCTCCAAAGGTGGAGCAATACTCCACAAAGTAGATAAAGCACAGAAGTAACTTTTTTATTAATGATTTATAATCATAACTTCACCTGTAAAGTTGAATATACCAATAAAAATTAGACAACAGCATTTTATTTTCATTTTAGAAGCTATCATGTGACTGGCTTATAAGTATGGAATCAATGGGTTTCTATTTTAATTTTCATTTTGGGATTCAATTAAAGTCAGCCCTTTTCTCCCTATGGCAGTTTTGTCTCTGGTTTAAATGGATTCACCTTTAAATTTGCAATGTATGAGGATGGTGTGCCTTCTTTATGTCAGATCTTATTGATTATTACTTTAGTCTCACGTTGGACAGTCTTCCACTTGGATGAGCATAGCAGTCACAAAGGGACCTTCACGTAGGGCTTGGCTTTCATTTAAAACCACAAGGTCCAGCAATCTTGTCTACTTCCAATATCCAGGAGGATAACTATACGTTTTTCTTTGGGTTCACCTTCTTATTTAGCTTCTCTAAGATCACGAATTATAGGCTCAATGTCCTTTATTTATGGCTAAAAAACAATTATGAGTGAGTACATCCCATGTTCATCTTTTTGGGTCTGGGTTACCTCACTCAGGATAGTGTTTTCTATTTGCATCCATTTACATGCAAAATTCAAGATGTCACTGTTTTTTACCGCTGAGTAGTACTCTAATATGTATATATTCCACACTTTCTTCATCCATTCTTCCATTGAAGGGCATTTACATATCACCATAGAACCTTCATCTGGCGATGGATGGAGATAGAGACAGAGACCCACATTGGAGCACTGGACTGAGCTCCCAAGGTCCCAATGAGGAGCAGAAGGAGGGAGAATATGAGCAAGGAAGTCAGGACCGCGAGGGGTGCACCCATCCACTGAGACAGTGGGGCTGATCTAAAGGGAGCTCACCAAGGCCAGCTGGACTGGGTCTGAAAAAGCATGTGATAAAACCGGACTCTCTGAAGAGGGCGGACAATGAGGGCTGATGAGAAGCCAAAGACAATGGCACTGGGTTTTGATCCTACTGCATGTACTGGCTTTGTGGGAGCCTAGCCTGTTTGTATGCTCACCTTCCTAGACCTGGATGGAGGGGGGAGGAGGACCTTGGACTTCCCACAGGGCAGGAAACCCTGATTTCTCTTTGGACTGGAGAGGAAGGAGGAGGGGAAGGGAGGGGGAGGGAGTGGAGGAAGGGGGAGGGAAAAGGGAGGCCAGGAGGAGGCAGAAATTTTTAATAAAAAAAGTGTAATATTTAAAAAAAAAAAAGGTCAACTCTCTTAGAATGATATTTGTCTGGGGTGGGGTGGGGGCATAGGGACAGCTTCTCGATGCTTCTACCAAGCTATCCTGATATTTTGCTGTTGTTTGAGTCTATAGGCAGGTGGGTCTGGGTCCTTTCGTGGAGCCTGTACTAGAATCTGTCTACCCCTAAAGTTACCTCCATCCATATCTGACTTCTCATTTGTATCCCTTTCATTTTCTGTCTTGTCTTATTGCTGTACAGCTTCACGCACTTGATTAAATAGAAGAGGGGAAAATGGAAGCATTGTCTTATTCCTGATCTTAGTGGAAATGCTACTTATTATGGTTGACTAAAGGTTATATTTATAGTTAATATACATACATATGCATTTATATTATATAGATAATATATATGAATACACACATTTCATTTATAGTCACTTCAGGTATTTTAATACAAAGGGATACTGGATTTTGTTAGAGTCCTTTTCTCTATCTATTGAGATGATCATGAGATTTCTGTCCTTAAGTATATTTATGTAAAAGTGATGTTACTTGACCTGTAGATACTGAACCTTCCTTAAGTCTTTGAATTGAAGTCAATTTGATAATTGTGAATAATTTTTTGATGTCTTGAGTTTATTATCCGAGATTGGCAAAGACTTTAAACATCTGTGTTTAACAGGAAGACTGATCTGTAATTTCTTGTGGTGTTGTCTAATTTTTGTATTGATAATAGTGACTTTGGAAGCATTATTCTCATTTTTATTTTGTGGAATAACTTGAAAAGTGTTGATGTTGGTTCTTTGAAGGTAGAATATACTTCTGTATAGAATTCATCCTGAGCAGGCTGTTTGTACATTGGGAAAATTTTTAACTGCTTTATTTTATTGCTTATTATACATTTGTTCACACTATTGAGCTCATCTTTGTTCATTTTGACAGGTCACGTACAGCTAGGAATTCATATATTTCCTCCAAATTTTCTAATTTAATTAAGTACAGATATTAAGAAATTTTAAAGTTTCTTTAGTATCAGTTGAAATATATTTTCTTTTTTATTTAACTTTATTAGTTTATATTTTCTGTCTTCTTAATTTGACTAAACATTTTCTAATCTCTATAAAAGAAACTATGGCTCTTTAAATGTTTTTCTTTATTGTTTTTCAATTTAATTAGTTTTATTCTGATCTTATTTATCTCTCTTTACTTATTGCTTTGAGTTAGGTCATTTCTTGTTTTTTCATGGGTGTAAGGTACACCCCTAACTGAAAATCTTAATTTCTCTCCCTTTTTTAAATCATGGGCACACAGGACAATAAATGTCTCTCTTAGAATTGCCTTTGTATCTCAAAGCTTCTGTTTTCCTTTTCACATTATTTTAGCAATATTTTTATCTCTTCTTGACTTATGCAACTTTCTTTGCATTTTTAAAGTCTGTATGAATTGGACTGTTCTCTGCCAAATACATGTGCTATGACATCACTTAACTCCAGTGCTTTTCTCATTATGTTTTATTGGGATGGCTTATGTGTGGTGAGAAGAGGGACACTGAAGTTAGTTATGTTTTCTGTGTTGGGTTGTGTCTCTCTTTGTATCTAGTAGTATTTGTTTTATAAAAATTGGCAGACCATGTTGGGTATCTATGTTTAGAAACATAATGTCCTCTTCATGAATTGCCCTTTATGTTTGTGCATACATGTGTGTAGAACGGCGATGTCCTCTTGATGGAATATTTTCTTACTCAGTATGATGTTATCTTTTCTCTTCTGGTCAGTTTTGATTTGAAGTCAATTTTGTCAGACATTAGAACAAAATTGGTTTTGTTTCCTAATCCCATTTTCTTAAAACACTTTTCTACATGGCTTCACCCTCTGATAAAATGTATCTTTGAATGTAGGGTATACTTCTTGGAGAAAGAAAATTGAAAGCTTAGTTTTCTGATACAGTTTACTATTCTGTGTCTTTTGATTTTGGATCTCAGACCTTTAACATTTAAAGTTATCATTAAACTGTGTTAATTATTCCCTTCATTTTACAGTGTTTGTTCATTTCTTAGTCCTGATTTAATTAACAGCTGTCTTAACATTTTTATTTACCCCCATGTAACTTCTTCAATATTTTACTATATTTGCTGTCTGAATCATTCTTTCAAGTACCCTGTGTAGAAGTGGTCTGGTGTCCATAAATTCTTCTGACCTTCATTTATCATGAAAACCTTTTGCTTCTCCTTTAATTATGACTGACAGTTTTTCAAGATATATTCTTCTGATTTAGCAACTGTAGTCGTTCAGAAGTTGAAATGCATCATTCTAAATGCCTTACTTCTGGATTTTAGGGTTTCTGTGGGAAAATCAGCATTAATTGGGTGTCACGGTTTTTAAAATAAATGCTCTATTTTGCAGCATTAAATATTGGGTTATCACTCTGTATATTTATTATTTTAACGAGAATATGGTCTGTCAAATTTCTATGTGTAAATAGTATATCCGTTATACCAGGTCATTTCTTGTTGTCTAGATTTTTTATGTTTTGTTCCTGTGACGTAATCTAATATATCTAATATACCTTTGGCATAGAATTTTTAAATGTGGGTAATCCTAATTTTGTTTTTATCAGGGTATCTCAAAGAGGTTGCGTACTTCATTTACACTTTCAAAGGTTTGTCACCATCTTTGACTGAATGATGATCTACTGCACTGGTCAGGCTTTCTGATGTTGTTTTATTTTACCTCTAGCATTTTCATGTCCAGGATTACTTCACTTTGGTTTTCATTCAGTGTTTCCATTGTTCCATACAATTATTTCCATGTTCTAAATTGGCTTTTTTTATTTCATTGAGATTTTTGCTTATGTAACTCTATAATAGTTTCTGGAGTTTCTTTCCTTTTCGAATTCTTAAGCTATATCTATGTCTTTTTTTAGTTCATATTTTTTAAAGTTATTTTTCTCAAATGTCATATATATCATTGAGATTGATGGATATGGAACTAGTGGTTTTTGGAAGACACACACTTATTTGATTTTTTTTTTTAAAAAGTTACTCCTGTTTTTGCACAGGGACTTGAGAAATTGAGGAAATAAAATTGTAAATGTAAAATAAAATTTAAAAAATAAGGAAAAAAGAAAATTACACAAAAGAAAGGCAAAGAAGAAAGAAAAAAATCAAAATTTTACCCCGCAGCCCTGCTACAGAAAATTTAAAAAGGAGAAAATATTTATTTTTATTTAAAAAACAAAATTATAGAAACTTTTAATTTTTTAGCAAATCATTTTCAAGTTAGTGCACAGCAGGGTTGAAAGAATTTTACATATATTCATGACCAAAATCTGAAACCTGAGTTACATTTATTTTCTTTTGTGTTTGAATAGCATAGCCATCTCTACCAGTCCATTGTTCTGCATGGGGTTTTTCTTTGTCCCTGTTTGTTTGCTTTTTTATTATTAAAAATGGGCTTCACTATTTATCCCGCACTGTCCTCAAGCTCAGGATTTCCCTGCCTTATTCTCTTGAATGTTAGGATTATTGACATATACCACAATGCCAAACTGTCAGTCTCTTTTATATAAACATTTTAAAAACCAGCAAATTTCACCTTGGTTAGCATGAATATTATAAAGTTGAGTTCAGTGTTCTTATTTATTTTTTCCTTATGAATGATTTAATTTTGATAGGCTAGATAGATACTTTAGATCCAAATCAAATGTTAGCAATTATGATGCCCCAATCTAAGAGTTTTTAGTGTTTTAGTGTATTAAACAGTTGAGGCTAATCCATTTGGTTGTGTCTTCTGTATGTGTGCATTAATTGATTACTATTATCATGCCCATTTCAAATATAATAAAACTAAAGATTAGGGAAGATAATTATTAAGAGTTAAATTATTAAACTGCTTTTGTAAAAAAACAATTAGTTAAGATAGTTTCTAGGGTAGCTGAAAACCTTTCCTCTTAGATCAGAAACAAGACAAAGATTCGTCTCTTCTAATCTCTACTCAACTGATTAATTACAAACTTTCTGGCCTATGTAGAAACCTAACATTTGCTAGCATTCTAGTTAGGTTCGGTTGATCACCTTACAGATACTATAAGTTAGGCAGTCCCAAAGACCAAAGACAGGCGGATCTCTGTGAGTTCGAGACCAGCCTGGTCTACAGAGCTAGTTCCAGGACAGGCTCCAAAGCCACAGAGAAACCCTGTCTCGAAAAAAAAAAAAAAAAAAAAAAAGCAGATACTGTACTTTTCCCTCCCATGATCCCCTCCCCTATTGTGGTGGCTCACCTGGCTACAGCCGATGTAGCATCATAATTCTGCCTGCTTTGCAGACATTTTTCTGAATTATTCACAACAGAATAACTTCTCCTTTTCTTCTTCCCACCTGTTTTATAAATACACTTTGCTTAGGGCACCAGTTTTCTCTCACAGTCTAGGATTCCAAACACGGTCACTGAAGCCTCTCTCCTGGCCTTGTTGCTGCTTGTCACAATGTATCTGAGATCCATGGTGGCTTAAGTAGCATGATTGGTTTTCTTCTTTCCTTAATTTGCCTCTTAGAGGGAGCAGGTGGGATTTAAAGCTTCACTGCCCTGGGAGAGAAGCCACAACAATAGTTACATTTGGTTGTGTGCATAATAAAGAGACTGTGCAGGAGAACACAGGAACCAATAGCTTTAAAATTTGTTTAGCATTTTCCCTTCTCCTCCATCTTAAAATGATGCTTATGCTGTATATAAATAAAGCTCTGGATGCCTGAATTCCCACTGAAGGTTAGATTATCTGTAATATGCTGCCAAATTAAAAAAAAATTCCATGAAAAGGTACAATATTATTTAATCTATTGTTGTGTGTGTGTGTGTGTGCGTGTGTGTGTGTTTTACCAGATGTGATGCTTTCATAGACTCATGTATTTGAATGTCTGGTCATCAGGGAGTGGCCTTGTTGAAAGAAGTGTGTTTCTGGGCACAGACTTTGTTTGAGGTTTCAGATCCAGAAGCCAGGCCTGTGTCACTCTTCCTTTTTGCTACCTGAGGTATGTAGAAATCTCAGTCTCCCTCCAGGACCATGTTTGCCCGCACTCTACTATGCTTCCTGCCATGATAATGGTCTAAATCTGAACTGTAAACCAGCTCCATTGAAATGTTTTCCTTCGTAAGAGTAGCCCTGATCATAGTGTTTCTTCACATTAATGGAAACCCTAAGTAAGGCAGAAGTTGGTACCAAAGGATTGGGGTACAGTTGTTATTGGTCTGATTGTGCTTTTATTGAGGAGAATGTGGACTTTGGGGTGTTTGGATTAGAATAGCAGTTGAATGTTTAAAGCTAGAGCAGGACTTTAAGCACACACAATAAACAGAACTTATTTTCCAAGTGCTATTGGACCAGTAGAGGATATATTTTCTTACATTGTTTGATTTATGCTTGAATAGAATCTCTCAACTAACAAATAACTAATTGTTGAAGTTCCTGGAAAATTCCTCAGTAGTTCTTCTGAATGATTTAAACCCAATTAAAAATCACATTCTTTAGAGCCATGATTTCAGAGTATTCTTAAAATTTAATTTATAAATGCATTTAATTGCTACAATATGTGTCACATGAATCTGAAATCATCTCTCATTCTGCTACTTATGAAAGACTGGCTATTTACAAAAGGCAAGCTTAGTATCTTAATGTAAGTGCATGTACTGTGTATCTATTTAAACTTTAATATTGCTATGTACACTCATAGGTTGAAACAGTCACATGATTATATTAGAATGCATGATATCCTCTGTTACCAATGTCTTTCGATGAAACACATCACAGTACCATGTACAGATGTTCAATATAAATTTGGTTGCCATGGAGGAAGTAAACTGCATTAGCATCATTAAAGATATAGCACCCAAATCAGGGAAATCACCAAGGGAAGATGCATATGTCTGTATTATAGGATCAGCCAAAGAGGTTGTTTCAATACTATAGTCAAAGAGAAAAACTGGAAGGAAAAATTGTCAAGAAATATTATGCTCAAAGAAAGTGATTGATAGACATGTCAGCGTGCTGATGATGTCTTCAGTACTGGGGTCTTACAATCAGATTAGAGTGTAACGAACAGCCTTAGAAATAGCCTATAATGTTGTAAGGGAAGAGTCTATGGGACCCCTTTGGAAAAAAACTCAACAATATGTATCCATTCCTGGCACTGTAGTATTACTTGGTAACACAAAATGTCAAATTGGAGCATTGTTTCCCCAATTTTGTGGTGACTCCATTTAAGTTCCTTTCATGGTTATCGTTTAGTCTATATTTTTTCAAAAGACTTTTAGTATTGATTGTCCCTCCTCATATTCCTTACTTTCCTGCCCTCCCAACTCCTTCGCAATTTAATCCTCCAATTTCAGTTTTCCAATAATTTTTTCATATCCCTATATTTTACTTCCTCTTCCTTGGAAGAGTTTCTCCTCCTACCTATTCCCTTACTATGTACCAAACCTTTGTGATTATTCAGATTGAAGCACAGATATTAAAAGCTTAAAAGCTTTTTGTCTTTTGTCAGTTTTAGTAGAGTTCTCTGGGTGTATACCGATTACAGTACACATATCAAATGTTAAAAGCTCACATCTACGTATAAGTGAAAATATACAATACTTGTCTTTTGGGTTTCTTTCAGAGTTCCTTGGATTTATGCCCAATAACATATAGATAAATCTTGTGGTAGATGTCTATTTTAGTTTTTGAGAGATATCCACCCTGGCTAGCAATGAAGTCACCCACCTCAGCCCACCCCTTACTACTTGCAGCTCTTCAGCTATACCTCCCTCTCTTCACAGGATGTGAACCATTCTGGCTCTCTCTCACACATAAACTCACCATGCATTTGCTCACCATCATAGCGCCTCTCTACCCTTTGCTGAAGGGCATAGGGAATGTCAATGTTTTCTCCTGGGAACCTCCCCCAGGCCTTGGCTTAAGTCTTTATTTTATATCCTGGCTGCAGTTTCCCACTCTCTTCTCCTCCCAGGTCTCCCCTGAGCCCGTTTTCTTCCCACCACCCAATCCACTCCTCCTCCATTTCTATTTAGGAACAGGCAGATCTCCCATCAACAAAACATAACATATCAAGTTGTTATAAGACTAAGTACATCCTCATGTATGAAGACTAGGCACGGTAATTCGGTATGAGAATGTAGGGTCCCAAAATCCAGTAAAAGAGTCAGAAACAGCCCCTGCTATCACTAGGAGTCCCACAAGAGGACCACACTACACAATTGTAATATTTGCAGAGTGCCTGGGTCAGTCCAAGGTGCGTTTCCTGGAGGCCACTCAAAGATGGATCGTCTTTTCTTATCTAATCATTAGTCTGTGCCTTATTATTAGGGTACTGATACCATTAGTATTAAGAAGTTAATTTGAGCAGTGTTTATTGTTTTCTGTTATTTTGTTGTTGTGTTGTGGAGTTTTGGAACCCTTTTTTTATTAATTATTCTAGGATTATTATTTCTTATGTTCTCTTGCATATGTTAATCTTCTCTTCAGATTGAAGTTTTCTTTGTAGTACCTTCTGTAGAGCTTATTGGTGGACAAAACTTTCTTAATTTTTTTTTGTCATGAAATATTTTTTCTTTCTTTAGTGATTGTGATTGAGAGTTTTTCTGGCTATAGTAATCTGGGATGCATCCTTAGTCTCTCAAAACTTGTAGAAAATCTTTGTCAGCCCTTTTGGCTTTCAGTTTCCACTGTAAAGTCTGATGCTGTTGTAATGGATCTCCCATAATGTGTGACATTGTCTTTTGCCCTTGCAACTTCTAATATTCTTTCTTTGTTCTATATTTTTAGTGATTATGTGGTGTGGGCAGTCCCCACACCCAGTATTGTCTATTTTGTGTTTAGTATGCTTTAATAAGCATATTGGTTAGGTTTATGCCAATTGGACACATGCTAGAGTTATCTGGGAAGAAGGAATCTAATTTTAAAAAATGCCTCAATGGTTTTGGATCTTCACACCTAGATGTCTTGGGAGGAGGATGCATTTTGTGGTACCACATTGGCTAAGTGGAAAGACTTGGGTTCGAAGAACACATATCTGTTATAAAAATGGCACTGAAATTGGAATCAATTGAATGTCTGTCCTAGTAATTCAGTGCAAGTCTTTATAGGTTGAGAATGGAGTTTTGATATGTACGACACTTTGTAAAAAATGGCAAAGTAAAATGCTACTCGATAGAGGAGAAAGTGGTAATTCTGCTTCTGCAGATAAAAGTTAGCGGAACAATGACAGATCGTGAATGCTTACTGTC
The DNA here is from genome assembly GCA_902806775.1 of Microtus agrestis. Classification (NCBI taxonomy): domain Eukaryota; kingdom Metazoa; phylum Chordata; class Mammalia; order Rodentia; family Cricetidae; genus Microtus; species Microtus agrestis. The sequence goes on along the minus strand of CADCXT010003491.1, from coordinate 1,805,274 downwards.
CTGGGGACTTACAGCTCCAGTAATACATAATGTCTCATCCGAGGAAAGACCTGTGCATTCCTGAAAAACTGATGATTAAAGGAGAAACGGGCATTGGAGTCCTTGACTCACAGTCACTCACTCAGAAAGCATTTCCACAATCTTGTTGTGAGGCAGTCATGAGACACAACCAGGAAGGAGTTACCATGCATTGTTGGAGAAGATTCAGTGTATGGTTTTCCAGTGTAGATGTAGATGAGGCACAGATGCCACCCACAAAACACTTTGAGGAATAGCTCCCACATACGGAAAATCCGGTCTTTTTTTCAATCATAAAGCTGATTTTCTTTAAATGTATATATTTTTGTGGTGTGTATTTATGTGTGTGCACAGTTATTTTTGTGAGTAGATATGTGGGGGTGGTAGGTGAAAGACATGTTAAGGCCCTAGGTTTACAATAAATGTCTTCCTTAATCACTTTCCACCATATATATATATATATATATATATATATATATATATATATATATACTTTTTTTTAAACAACATTTTTAAAAATTTATCTTACATACCTACCCTTATATATTAATGAAAGGGCTTTTAAACTGAACCCAGAGATTATCAATCAGACCAACTTAACTAACCAGGTTGCTAAAGCAATTCCTTGTTTCTGCTTTCTGCAGTTTGGAATTACAGATGGGCTGCGATACCAATCTGGTTTACATGAGTGCTGCAGATATGAACTTTTACCCTTGAGTTTGTGTGGTAAATATTTACCAGTGGTCTACTCCAAGTAAAGACAGTTTTTAGTGTTATTTCTCAATAAGAAACTTATGAATATTATCTGAAAGTCTTTTAATTTGCTTATGGGTAAAAGATTAATACATATGTGTTTATACACATGTAGCTTTGTCTCTTTTAGTGTTAATTAATATCTTTTTGCAATAATTATATATCTTGTTGTCATGAAATACCTGGCAAAAGTAGCTTAAGCAATGGACAGATTTATTTTGGTTAACAGTTTGAGATATAATCCTTGATACTAGAGAGAGCATCAATGTAGAAACATAAACAAACCAATCTACAGTTAGGAAACAGAGAGAGAGAGAGAGAGCTACTCTACTCACCTACTTTTTTGAAATTGATAGTTTCACACACGTAAATGAATTTTAGTCACTATCATCTCCATTGCCTGCTCCTTCCCCTTCTTCTCCCACTGAAACCTCTTCTCAATAAGTCCCCTTGTACTTTCATGTCTTCCTGTGTGTGAGAGACACATTGAGTATTATCTCATGCCTACAAGGTGTGGGAGGATTTTCACTAAATCAAGGGCAACTTATCAGTGACTATACAATTTAAGAAAATGGCATCCCTTTCCCAACAGTCACTAACCACCAATCTCTTCTTTTGATTTAGCCAGGCACTTCAGCTCATGAAATGGTATCACCCATACTCAGGGTGAGTCTTTGTTCCTCAGTTAAACACTTTTAGAAACAACCTCATAGAGAAATACAGAGGAGTGCCCCCTAGGTATTATGTACACAATGAACATTATCCGCAATCAATCTCTTATAAACTTAATACCCATATACATCACTTTTTACTATAATGATGACTCTCTAGCTGCTAAAGTTCACACAATACAAAATGTGTTTAGTTCATCTATAAAACATTCAGAAAATTTCACAGGCCATCATTGCTTAAAAGCCTCAAGTGTCATCTCAGATTCATGTGAGAACTTATAAAGTAAGATAAAAATTAATAAATGAAACAAGTTGCACAACTGCAACATATAGTGGCATACTGTCTACTTTTATGTCAACGTGACACAAGCCAGAGTCATTTGAAAGAGGGAATGGCAATTGAGAAAATGCCCCACCGGTATGGTCTGTGGGCAAGTTTGTGGTGCACTTCTCTAACTGGCGATGGATGTGGGAAGGTGGTTCTAGAGTGTAAAAGAAAGCAAACTGAGTAAGAAGTCTTGCTCCAGGGGAACAAGTCAGTAAGCAGAGGTAACAGGGCTTCTGCTTCAGTTCCTCCATCCAGGCTGCTGCCCTAAACTCCTGTATTACCTCCTTAGTCTGGAGATGGTCAAGTATCCTCAGAGCTACAGAATCACTGAAAAGAAACCAAACAAAAATGAAGGAGTAACTTTTTAAAATTGTGTACCAAATCACCTTAACTACCTGTTATAGTCCATGAGAGAATAATTGTCTACATGGGTCAAAATGTTGTCAGATAATTCTCTAGTCTACATTTTTATTAAATTAATTTTACAGTTAATTGTTTTACAAATTAAATGTTGTAGAAATTTTGTTATTTGGTCTAATGAGCAATGGAATGGAGTGGGTTACCCACTGGGTGTGGTCTTCTCTGGCGATTAGTGAGCCCTTAAGAAACAAGGAACGACAATCAGGGTTCCCTGCCCTGCGGTAAGTCCAAGAACCACCCACCTACATCCAGGTCTAGTAAGGTGAGCATCCAAACTGCCTAGGCTCCCACAAAGCCAGTATGTGCGGTAGGATCAAAACCCAGTGCCAAGGCCGGGCGATGGTGGCACACGCCTTTAATCCCAGCACTTGGGAGGCAGAGGCAGGCAGATCTCTGTGAGTTCAAGACAAGCCTGGTCTACAAGAGCTAGTGCCAGGACAGGCTCCAAAGCCACAGAGAAACCCTGTCTTGAAAAACCAAAAAAAAAAAAAAAAAAAAAAAAAAAAAACCATTGCCATTGTTCTTGAGTTCTCAGTAGTCCTCATGGTCATTGTCCGATATGTTCAGCGAGTCCGGTTTTATCCCGTGCTTTTTCAGACCCAGGCCAGCTGGCCTTGGTGAGTTCCTGATAGAACATCCCCATTGTCTCAGTGTGTGGGTGCACCCCTCGCGGTCCTGAGTTCCTTGCTCGTGCTCTCTCTCCTTCTGCTCCTGATTTGGACCTTGGGATTTCAGTCTGGTGCTCCAATGTGGGTCTCTGTCTCTGTCTCCTTTCATCGCCTGATGAAGGTTAATATACAGGAGGATGCCTATATGTTTTTCTTTGGGTTCACCTTCTTATTTAGCTTCTCTAGAATCACGAATTATAGGCTCAATGTCCTTTATTTATGGCTAGAAACCAATTATGAATGAGTACATCCCATATTCCTTTTCAGGCTATTGAGGGAGGGGGACTTGACTGGGAGAGGGGGATGGAAATGGGAGGCGGTGGCGGAGAGGAGGCAGAAATCTTTAATAAATAATAAAAAAAAGAAACAAGGAAGAAGGGTCATGGGTTCCTCTTTTGGACTTAGAAGGATTCCTGGGTCCATGGCTTTGTGACCTGGTCCAGCGCTTTCCCCACCCTACCCTGGTGGGCAAAGAGGCAGAGGTGTGGCTTCATTCTGTATTTGTGAGTGTGCTATTTCATCCCTTAATAAATAAGTCCCGATCCAGTACTTCCATAGCCACTTTAGTTACGTCGTCAGGATTATGCTAAATTTTACCTGTGGAGTGAAGAAACGTTAAAGTGATGCATTTATGTCTAGGCTATTAGGTCATTTCACTCGTTTTCATATTTCAGAAAATTTAAAGCTGTTCTGCCCAAAGTACCACTTAAAGCAATGACTGTATTTATAGTGAAAAAAAATCTTTCCATTCTCAGGAGAAAGTATTCAATTTTTATTGAAAGATAAAGGAATAATTTTTCGAACAGACACTTCGAAACATTGCAACACTAGTTCAGAGATCATATACTGCTCGGCTCCTATTGAAGATGTAAACTCCTCTTGGAAAGTGAACCACTATCTGATTGAATACACACCAATCAGATCAATTGTTTGTATTATTTAGTTCTAATATAAGATTATTCTTCTACAAAAAATGTGACAGTGCATTATTTGTGAATATAATATGACACAGAATATGAAATTGATGAATCAGAAAATTACTTTTATCTTTACCTGTTGGGAACATTTAATAGTGCTCTGTAATGCACAGGATACTGTAGAGAATTGCAGCATGATGCGCTTAGGCTCACCCATGCAGCATCTACTCCCATTAGCGATTTTTTTTTGGGGGGGTTCTTCCTCAATCAAACCTTATTTTTTTTAACCAAGAATGAATCCACAGACTCTCATTTCCTGTGGAAAAAGAAGCAAAACCTCTTCTCCAAATTAACATATATTTTGACTTAAACTTTGAAGTCAAGGCACTTACAAAATATGTAGGTTGGATTAATCTGGATTAATCTAGCAGCATTTATAAACAAATGTCTTTTAGCAGCTATTGCTCCTTCTTCACCAATCAAACAATTCAAGGACAACAAAATAACATACAGATTCTCAGGGTGTTTTCCATCTTTACATGGAAGCTAAGGCATAGTGAATGAGACCTAGGAGCACTAATCCCCTACCTCCCTGCCCTGAACCTAGGTAGATACATTTGGATTTGAATTCCTACATGTGGAATTCCAATTTCAGCTTTGGCATAGGCTAGTAGCTAGAAATCTTCAGGCAAATGTTTGTTTTTTCATAAATTTGTGCCCCAAAAGTTGGGCGCTGTAGAGCCTGATGGTGGTGACACACGCCTTTAATCCCAGCACTTGGGAGGCAGAGGCAGGCGGATCACTGGGAGTTCGAGGCCAGCCTGGTCTACAAGAGCTAGTTCCATGACAGGAACCAAAGCTACAGAGAAACCCTGTCTCGAAAAACAAAACAAAAAAAAAAAAATAGTTGGGCGCTGAAGTGAGCTAGTTGCTTCACTTTACTACTAGTTCAGTTGGTGCAACATGAGACTCTTAATCTCTGGATTGTGGGTTCAAACCCCACATTGGGCACCAAAATGAAGCACAATCAATAAAAACTCTGAGAAAGAAATTGGGGTTCAACCTGAAGGTCAAAAAAGCAAAATAACCAGCCACTGGCGCTTACCTCGATCTCACTCCAAATGGCAATCCTACCTTCAGGAAATTCAGAATGAGACTGATCCTGTGAGCTGTCTCCTCCCATTTTATAATCTTCTCTGGGCTGGGATTAAAGGCATGCACCACCTGGTTTCTATGGCAAACTAGTGTGGTTATGGAGATTAAAGGTGTGTGTTACCATGGCCTGGACTTCAAGGCTGACTAGTGGGGCTGTTTTATTCTCTGATCTTCAGGCAAGTTCTATTTATTAAAATATAAATGAATGCCAGTACAATATAAAAGGTAGTTGTATGAGGAGACTCAATTTTTCTGGAAGTTGAATAATTTTTCACAAAATAGATTAAGATGTTTTGATCAGTAAAAAGCACAGTGAATTATAAGATATCATTAATAAGAACTACTGTTTGTATTCTCAAGGTTTCCGTAGTAGAGAAAAAGCTTTACTACAAGCAAAATTTTCTGGTATCTGAAATTCTAAATTACAACTAACAATCTATTTAGCCACTTGGAGCAATAGTTATATTAATACTTACAATGTGTGTAGTTCTTGCCTGTATGTGATATTAAAGATAAGAGGTTCATTAGATAAATAACTGTTTCATTCCGTTATCTTTTTTCTTCTTCTTAGAAGTTTGGAATAGTGACAAACATCTTAGCTTCTATTTCCTTTATTCTAGAGGCATTCAGAGATACTAAGGAGAGTTGAATTAAACTACTCCGGAAGCAAAGGATAAAAAGTCTCAAAAAGCAAACACTTTATTCACATTCCTTGAAGAAAAATGGAAAGAAAGTTGTAAACTGAGTCCTACCAAAACACAAATGAGAAACTCAGTCATATAAAAAGCAGCAATGTACATAATTTGCAAAAGTTGATCTGATAAATTGACTTTATATTTTTTGATGATAAAATACAGTTATATCATTTTCCCCACTTCTTCCATCCAACCCCTTCCATGTAACCCCACACTGCACTCTTAAAATCATGACCTATTTTTAACTGTTATTACATATATATTCCCAAATATGTTTGCAATCTGCTAACTTCATATAATGCTCCTTGTATAATACTTGTAGTGCTAGTATATGATCTCAGGCCCTACTTATTACATAGTCCTGGATAACCAAGTGGCAGTCTCTTTCCTGTGAAATATTATTTTTCCAGCTTTCAATATTCCTTAACTGCCTCTAGTACTTTGTCTAGAGATGGGATATAGTGAGGTTCCACTCCATATTAACGTATCTATTGCTGTCACCCATATCAGATTCATTAGGCAGTCATGTTGTTGAGACTTTATGGGTATAGCTTCACAGATATTTCACAGATAAAATTAATCATAAAAGTTCTAAATTTAGGCTAGATTATAATCTATTGCTTAAAATTGCTTAATGTGGGTGAATTATGTTAAAATTATGCTATAATGAATATAGAAAATGAATGTAATGTAAACACAGGATATGGAGCCATATTTTGTATTGAAAGCTGCTACAGAAGAAAGCTGAAGAAAAGACAAACTCAGATGATGGAATGGACCAGTTATATGAAGCAGTCTTGAAGAGGGGGCTGCAAGGCATCCCTTCCTTATTGTTCCATGTTGTCTACAGGAAAGTTACATTTGAGAAAAGGCTATACAACTTTCACAATGTAAGAAGGAAGGAGGAACAAACTGAGGGGGAGAAGAAGAGAGAAGAGAGGGTGACTAAAAAAAAAACCCTACATTTTCAAACTCCTAAAATAAATGGGAAACACCTAAAGCAAAGGATACGTCCTCTCAAGCTTCTGCATTAGACATGAAGTAAATCCACATGAGGCCATGACATGATTTCCTCCTTTTCAAGAGCAGAACCGCTTAGAATTAGCTTGTAGTTTTCCTTTCGCAACTTGAGGGAATCTGCTTAAGGAATATCTATGAAGTCAATGTACTTATGCTCCAGAATACAAGAGACTGACATTACTTTATTACTGATATTAATTGATTTTTATTCTGTATATTTAAGGTATGCAACATACTGTTTAGGATGTATATATAGAAAATTAACTTATCTATCAATTTATGTAGTTGCCACTTTCCTTATCATACACTTACTTCAATGCTGTGAACATCACAACCTCAGAAAAGATCTAGTATCATGTGTTAGTCTATATGAGCCTCCATCTGTTTTCAAGATTCATCCCTGGACAGAGAGGGACATTGTAGCCTCAGGTTAACAAGTCAGCCACTGGTGCACAAACTTTTTTGTAAGTTCTGGGTCCAGTTAATGAGAACGAAGTCCTCCTGGCTCAGCACCTCTTAGGAGCCCTAGCTGTTGACATCAACACATTGGCAGCAATTACACTCTGTTTAGAAAGATTAAATCCGGCCCCGAAATATGTGTTTTTCAGTCCTCGCTGCTTCATTTTCTTTTTTTCTCTTTTTGCAAGGAATCGTGTGGCTCAAGATGCAGCTGAGATAGGAAAAGGAAAAGTGGGAAGCAAGCAAGCTATCCCACAAGTCCAATGTAAAACATTCTTGTTCAGTTTCTTTATGTCGCTCTTCCATCTTTGTCACCAATAAAAGCTAAAATAGAATCATAAAGAGGAACTCTATCACCCCTAAACAAAAAGCAGTGGCCAAACTGGATCCATCTTCCAATGAGAAAGCAAACCATAGAGTTCCTTCCTTCCTTCCTTCCTTCCTTCCTTCCTTTCTTTCTTTCTTTCTTTCTTTCTTTCTTTCTTTCTTTTTTCTTTTATTCTCTCTCTCTCTCTCTCTCTCTCTCTCTCTCTCTCTCTCTCTCTCTCTCTCTCTCTCTCTTTTTTTGTTTCTTTGAGACAGGGTTTATCAGTAGCTATGGAGCCAGTCCTGGAACTCACTCTGTAGACTAGGTTGGTCTCAAACTCATAGAAACCTGCCTGCCTCTTTCTCCCGAGTGCTGGGATTAAAGGCATGTGCTACCACTGCCCAGGGAGTTCTTTCTAAATGGTTTCTACACCTTTGGAGTTTGTTCCAAGGACTTCAGAAGTTTTGACATGTGGACGGTAAATGGAGAAAAGTAGGGAAGGGCTTTAAAATCTCAAAGCAAACCTGTTATTGAATATACAAATAAATGTATTGACATGAATAAAATCTGAGCCTAAATTAACTGTTATATACCCTACACTATTTTCTCAATATTGTGCTTTTTCTTTCTTAGACACTCAGTGAAGTTCCACTCTCCAATTCCATTCACATCCCAGAACATTTTCTAAATCTGTAAATTAAAGACATTGACAGCAGTTCCCCATTATTCTCTGGACTACCACGCCATCTTAGTTGACATTCTTTATTGCTCTTTTTTATATTATTTTTATGGGTCAGAAGCAGGGAGCTGGTAACTGATCTCCTTACGTCTGAGCTGGAAACACAAAACATTTGGGGCTGGGCACAGTTCCGGTCTGTTATGTTGCCCCATTTGTCAGTAGGCAAAAACTTTGCCCAGTCCCCAGAAGGCAGTACCTCTGGTGAATAGTTGCTTTAGACAAGCATTCATTGTTCCGACAGCTTGATTTCTCACTGAGCAAAAACTACAGCATTGTAAAGATGCCAGTTTAATTTCTTTAAAGCTTGGTTGTTTTAAAGCTCAAAAGGACCTCTCACTGTTGAGGCAATCCTGAAAGAAGACCTCTTTTCACTATCCGTGGAAATAAGTGCCTGAAGAGAGTAAGATTGAAAGTGCCAAGACTGGGAACCTGGCTCTTCTCCAAAGCAACAAAAAAAAAAAAAAAAAAAAAAAGAAAAAAAAAAGCCGCAGTTAGAAGAAGTAACTGAACACTTGGAAAATCTCTTTGAAGACCTAATGCACTGGAACTTTTTTAAATGAGTAAAATTTAAATGCATGATAATTCCATGTAAGAAAATATAAGTGAATGTTTTCAGGACCGAGTGATGAATTTATAAATGTTTAATGTCGCGAGACCAAGCAGCCCCAGCCTTCTGTAATGCACATTAAGCATTAGCAAGGCTGTTACTTGGAAGGGACAAATTAAAAACTTGGCAAGGTCTTACCTCTTACTATTTTGTTACTCATCGGCTTTGCCCAGTTTATGATGATAATATTATCTCTATTGATTATGGGTGCTTAGTAGAATTTTGTGCACTTGAAAAATAAATTTGGGCATAGGGAAAATAGTGCTGTTGTCGATATCAAAAATTCCCACTATTTAAATTTATGTCTCATAATAAACATTAAACAATATTATGCCTAACTTAACAATAATATTAATGGTATTTCGCTTTCCTGGAAATTAGAAGTAGATTTTAGCATATACAGAGTAGGTTTAGCACTGTATTAGTTTTGAGTATTCTTGCCAAATCAAATCTAGGTACAAGACTCATTGGTATTTGAAGAATTTTAGTATAAAAACAAACGTGTGTAGAAAACAGTGAGGGGTGAGACCTATAATGCAGAGAGTTCTGAGCATTTAATCAAGCTGAAGCACTTGGTGTTTTCTGCTAAATTACATATTTAGCACCGGTCACCAGAAACACTTCTTCAGTTTCCAGTAGTTATCTTATGTCAGTTTTCTTTAGGCTTATTTCTCTGTTTAATCTGTGCCAACCCCATAGGTAGTATCCTTTAACCACATGCTGACACACTTGCATGCCTCCTACCAGCAAGCTAACGTTGTCTTACTTTGGGCTAGGGTTTCACTCAGGAACAAAGTCAACCATAAGGTTGATGGTTATCCAGAATATACTTTATGTAATGGTGATGAATGTCTGATGTGGTGGGACTTCACAGACTCAAATACATAAGCACATACATGCATATAGATGTTTGTGTGCATGTATGTTTGTGCATGTACCCATACGTATGTGGGACTATCATAGTTGGAAAGATTTTAATAATTATCTAAAGCAATTATTCATCTCATCCCTCTCTCATCACTTTGGGTGCATCACTAGCTGGTGCTGCTTTAGGGCTCATTTCTAGGACATCATTTAGATTTAATTTTTAGAACAATCTCTCAGGGTTTTTCTTTAATGTGATATCTTCTCTGCATGGAAAAAGTTACCTCCTTTATTTCAAAGTGAGAATATATAGGGAGGCGGCTGATTTTCTTCTGAGTCATATTTTATCTCAAAAACAGTTCTTAAATTGGCATCTCCAAAATATTTCCTGTCACAGCATCGTGGGTGGCATTGGCCTTCCAAGGTGGCTGTTTTGAAGGGACTGTGTGTCTTCTTTAAAGGTGTTATTGTAGTGATGGGGGACTGTGCTCAAGGATTATGCATGCTAAGAAAAGCTCTCCATTAAGCTATCCCCTAGCCAAAGGCAAAGACTTCAAATGGTGCTTCTATATTCATTTAATAATCTCATCTGTACAATCACTTGTTAAGTACAGATTCAACACTGAAAGAATACAAAGCAACACAATGTGTCTGTTATTTGTATAGAGAAATAAACTAATTTCTTTCTTGGTAGATCTCATTTTATGAAACCAGTACCTGACAAAACTCCATCTTGCTGTCATTAATTATCTAGTTCCAAGGACAGGGTTAATACCATAAGTCTAGTGTCAAACTGAACAATCCAAACTCCCATGTGTAGGGCTTTCCCACAGATATAAACATATGGATGTGGGTGTGGGTGTATGTATTGTATATGTGAGAATGCATGTTTAATGTTGAGGTCGGGGCACAATGCTGGATAAATTCCTTAATTGCTCTTCACCTTAATTTGTGATAGAAGAGGTCTCTCATTGAACCTGGAGCTTATAGATTTGGCTAGATGAGAAAGCCCTCAATCTTTAATTGCCTACCTATGATTACATCTCCAGATTCTGAGACTAAAGGCATGTTGCTGCTGTGTCTGGCTTTTTATAGGTAGGTATTGAGTATAGAACCCAAATCCTTATGCATACTTGGTGCATTGCAAGCCCTTTACAGGGTGAGTAATTTCCCTAATGGCAGTAATAAGCTGCTTAATAAAATAAATGAATAATCCAAAATATTGTACATAACAAGACTACTTCATTAAAACCATTTTGTTTTCCAAAGAACACTAATAACAACACATAAAATTAATTTCATTTAATTTTGCAACATATAACATTTAGAAATACTAAATACAAAAATATTGCTTTAAATTAGTATTGTTAATGTTACTAATCTAGTAGATTAGCTTGAAAATAGCAATTTAAATAAACTATTATCTTTCAATAGATGATAAAGCCTATCTAGAATGAACCACATCTTTAATTTTTACAACAGGTTTAATGCACCTGGCCAGTAAAATTCAGTTTCAATGTCTGACTTCAAAAAAGAGAGCTTAAGAAGGAAAATGTGTTGTCATTGTAGTTTGTCTTGCTTTTTCTTGAAAAATGTTATAAACACACACATACATGCTAAAATGCATATCCAGCCTTATGTGCATTAACACAGATAATGACCCTATGACAGAAGTGAGGGAGAGATTAAAGGCCATAAAAACCATAAAACTGCTTCTTGACACTTTAAGCCTTTCTAGAATTTTCCTTCTATCCCTTTTATGTTGTTTTAACTGAGATATCTTTTATGATTCTGAGACCTTACCTTCCAGTTTCTGGAGACATCTATATTCTTAAGCTTTTAATTTCTCTTCTTCATTCTATTGGAGTCAACCTTTTTAACGTCATTATAATAAGATAGGACCATGATGACGTCAACAAACACGTTTTGATGCCGTGAGTTTAAAGTCCAATATTAGTAAGACTGAAATTTAGGACTTGGTTGATTTTGAAAAATTTAAATCCCAGAAAAAGTGTGTTAAAGAGAAGTTGCCTTCTGAGTCAAATAAAAGAAGTTGCAAACTTAAAAAAAAAGATAGCATAATTCATCCCTTTCAGGAGCTGATTGTACAATAGCATTTAACCAGAGAAAGCTTTTAACTGCCCCTTTTTTATTATAGGCATCCTTCCAGCACAGTTTTTTATTGGACTCAAAGAGAAAAGGTAGACTCATTCCCATGTTGAGCTACAGAAACAGTGCTGCACATCTAGTAGCCAGGGACATTATCCCATGTTGAAATGAACTCAATCTTAATCATTTTTGTGGAGTGACTTAAGTAACTTAATGTTTTGACATTTAACAATACAATAGTTATAAAATAGTAATGATAGTGTCATGATAGTATTCCACATGCCATCAAGTAAAATTATCTATTGTAATATTTGAATGGAAGAGAATGAAATATCCATGCTGTGAACTCTTCCTTGCTTCTATTTGGAAACAAAAATGGAGATGGTTCTGGAAGAAGAGGAAGGTGGAGCAACTAATCAGGTAAAGACTTGTAAAAATAGAATACTACATCTGATAAATGCACCAATGATAAAGCAAAAAAAGCAAAAAGTCTTTCCTAGGATGATCTAGGATTAGCCTATGCAGTTTAATCTTGCTCCCAGTGTATAAAGCCAAAATATAGAGACTGAAGAAACATGAAAAATATTGTAAGTTTGTATTTGATATGAGATCTCAAATGCTCAATCACAATGAACTGGATGTCCACTATTGCTTGAGATACTAAGACAGCAATGAAATACCATGATAAGGGTTTTGATTCCAGATTTTCAGAAAGATGGATACAATCACTTTACTTTTGGAAAGAGAATTTTCACACACACACACACACAAAAAAAAACTCATCAATATCATTGATGCTTTTCACTCAAGTAGATGTGCCAATGTCTCTCATCATTTTCATTAAGACTATGACATAAAAGTTGTGACATGCATTCAAACTGATAAACAACTTAATAGAAACACAACTGCATAATGAAACCTGGCCTGAGTCATATAGTTTGAAGAAATTAGATGGCTTCTGAATTAATCACCATGGTTGAAAGGTGAGAAAGAATGGCTACCAAAACAGATTTTTTAAAATTACTTGTGAACTATGATTATGAGTATATGTTTTATGAAGTTTCTGCAATAATAGGATTCCATATTAGTTTTCTAAAAGATCTTTCGTCTTAGATATCCATTCCCTTCCCATATTTTCTTAAGATATTTTCCCAGAAAGTTTGGAATTTTACAACATCAATCTCAAAATTTATAAGAAAGACAGGGAGAAGACTCAGCAATTATGAGCTGTGAGATAAAAGAAAGGAATTGGCTGTCACAAGATAATGGCAGCTCACTGTGAGATAAATGTCAAGGCAAAGTCATTGCAGAGCCTGACAATTTATCAAAAAGTAAACACTGAATAAAGTGGGAAGCATTTATCAAGCAACTGTTCTAAGAAGCTTCATTTTTCCCAGCCTCGCTAATCTTTGATTTAGATGCTGTCTTTTACCTGCCAGATGTTTGTGTAGCTAAATGATCAGGGTCACTGCTAATTATTTAGAGTTTTATGACCTTGATTTTTGAGTGATCATTATTTTTAGCACAATAAAAACTCTTCTAGTAAGAAAATGATTAAGAAAGTTAATGAACTCCCTTCATTAAGGTTTATTTCTTCTTTCTAATAAATTCTTATGCAATCAATCAATGAAAAAGTGCCTTTGCATTTGAAAGAGAGTAAGGAGATATATATGGTAGTGTTTGGAGGGAGAAAAAGGGAAAATGTAATTATATGATAATATCAAAAATCAAAAAATTAAGAATTAACACAGAGTGATGATTTTCAATTGTATGTTTAATAAAGAAAATGTGCAGAAATTGATATAAGATTCTAGCACCAAGGGAAATCTTATTTACATTACTATAAGCTTAGTTATTCTAATATGTATACTGATTGCTCTATAAAATTTATACCTGGAAAGTATCATCTATTAAAATAAATTTGTAATATTTTTATTTGATATTAGCAATCCTTTTTACCCCTAACCAATTCTAATAATCATAGTTCACAAGTAATTTTTAAAAATCTGTTTTGGTAGCCATTCCTTCTCACCTTTCAACCACGATGATTATTTCAGAAGCCATCTAATTTCTTCAAACTATATGACTCAGGCCAGTTTCCTCAAATTTAGAACTAGTCCAAGTAATCATTAAGAGGATAAAGCATATGAAAATCTTTTAGAAACTCATGTATACAGCAGTGAGTGTTTTGTACTGAGATGTGTGAGAACATATACTTTATAGTCAGAACTATGATTTTAGGGCACTATTGAAGAAATGATACAGTAAAACTTTTTCAGTCTTCTCCCTACAGACGGCAAGGAACTCTTTCCAAGGACCCATATCTTACATTTTCCAAACTCTTTTGCTTATGAGATTGGCTGACAGCAATGAATAACATGCTTCCAAAAATATAGTTGTTTGCAAGCTTTGAATTCTTTCTTTTACTGTTCCTTCAAATGTTCTCTCAAAAGAAAACCCCGTTGAAGACTGTCATCAGTGAGTTATTGTATATTGTAATTTACAATACAGTGGATATTAGTATATTTATAGAGATTATGTAGATTTCTGGATAACTACTCACATATGCATGCGATTTAGATATACACACATGCACACGCACACACACACACACACACATATATATGTATACACACATGTATGCATACTTATATACACATGTATGCTGATGTTTGGGAACCTAGTTAGAAGTTCAAAATATTTAAGACCATAATTAAGCAGGATTGTGAAACAAATGGTGAACATTTCTAAATGTCATATTAATTTAGATTATGTATTATGCTGAGAAACTTGAATTTTATAGTGTAAGGAATGGGAATTTACAGAACCATTTTAAACAAAGGAATGATAGACTCTGATATGGATATACTGGAAATAGCTTAGAATCAAACTATTAGAATTTTTTTTTTGCTGTACTTTGAGACTATGAATTTCTGGGAAAATGAAAGTGTAGTAGATGTAACAAAATATCACTAAATATTTGTGAGAATTACAGCTCTCTGTGAATCATTTAATGATAGAAGAAGAAGGAATCAATCAAAGAAAAATCTCATTGGTTTTAGCCTGGAAATAGAGGTCTGGATTTGCGACTTTATGAGAAAGTCTAAAAACCTAGCTTGACATTTTGTTTTATAAGAACATCTTTGGGCAATTTATTACAAGTCTTTGTATTTATTTTCTTGTGAAATGAGCATAATATTTGCTATTGCTTTAATATTACTAGATACAATAATTAATTATTGGCAAACATGTTGTTAAAGCTTTATAATAAGTTCTTCAAATGAATTTTAAAAATAAATACCTGCAGTCTTCTTATATGCTACTGCTATCATGAAGCCTCATTGCTCTCATTATCATGGTGGCATTACAAAGCAGATGGGTTTTGAAGAATAATGAAAATTATTTTTCACAAAGTTTTTTTTTTAAAGAATTATGTGTAAATGTGTCTACAGAGGTCAGAGGAGGATGGTAGATTCTCTGGTTCTGGATTTACAGATGGTTGTGAACTACTATATGGGTGCAAGGAGTCAAACCCAGGTCATTTGCAAGAGGAACTAGTGCTCTCAACCGCTGAGACTTCTATCCAGCCCATGAATCTCTCTTTTCAAACAAACATTGCAGACAAGTATCCAGAGAAGAGTAGCAAACAAACAAGTCATTAAGTACAGTTTTTAGGTCTGAATATATTTCTCAGTAATCAAGATTACTTCTTGCTCTTAGAGGAAACTCAGTTTCTGTTCTCAGCATATACATGGAGGCTTACAACTTCCTGGGACTCTAGTTCTAGCCCTCAGACACCTTCTTCTGTTTTCAGGAACATGGCACTCAGGTGGTTCATGTGCCTGAACATGAAAAATAATAAATGAATAAACTTTTTAATATTGAAGTTCTGGAAAGAGAGTATATAGCTAGTATTGAAATTTGGAAGTCATCAAACTACAAGTCACATTTGAGGTTATGCAAAATGTCAATGAGTAAAGGGAAATGTAAGAAAAGAAAGACATGAGAAATAAAATAATCATCTAAAAATTCCATCATTTGCATATTAGGAAAAGCCTATGAGTCCTCTACACTACATAAAGAACTGCAGGCAACTAAGGAATACAGGCAGTGGGAGATATAGTCTCCAAGAAATACACCTACTGGTTATCCAATGGAAAGTGATCAGTCCTGGAAATATACATATAAGTAGCGTAGTGTGGACTGAATAGGTTATATTTAGACTTATATATCTATAAACCTATACATACGATGGAATAATAGTGAA
The DNA here is from genome assembly GCA_902806775.1 of Microtus agrestis. Classification (NCBI taxonomy): domain Eukaryota; kingdom Metazoa; phylum Chordata; class Mammalia; order Rodentia; family Cricetidae; genus Microtus; species Microtus agrestis. The sequence goes on along the minus strand of CADCXT010003491.1, from coordinate 1,789,277 downwards.
AAGGAGGCCATAAATTTAAAGAAAAGTGAGGAGAGGAAAGAACGGGAGAGTATAGAAGGAGCAAAGGGGAAAAAGTATTGTAATTAAAATCTCAAAAAATTCATCACAGTATCTGAAAATATATGAGACATAATGAAAAATATGGAAACATGGATGTAATAATAACCTAGTAAGAAAGATAATGATCAAATTATATTATCCACATATAAAAATAGGTGTAATTTAATAAATAATTTTTATGAGTGAAGTAATTATACAATTTGATATTTAGAGACTATTAACAGCAACATAGGAGTACATTTTCATCATGCTCTTATTTATCTTAGTTAAAGTAAGTAGAAAATGAATGTTTTACTGTTATTTGTAGGTTATTTCACATTCATGCATATGCTGTCAATGAAACATTGGCAAAAGATATACTATTTTACCAATGGAATTGTTACAATATTTATTTACAGTGAACTGCATGCCAATGAAGCTTGTTCTCATGCATCTATCCATACGGTCATGCCGAACAATTATTGTAGTTTTGGTCATGGACTGAAGAAAGAAAACACTGGAAAGTCTACCAAAATTAACTTGAGAAAAATGCCTTAGATTTTAGTCAAATAAACAAATTATTTCAGGGCAGGCAAGTAATAACCTATAGATTTTTCAAAATATAGGTAATATCTACTGAAGTTATAATAAAAAATCATTATATTTAAGGGAATAATAATAAACATAATAGCTAAAATACTTGCACATAAAATTAAGGGTATGTTATTTTACTTGGCTGTGTGGATTTCATACCAAATTCATGGATGAGAAATTTGCAAAATATATTTAATTTACTTTCAGTTAAAATCTGAACATCTTTAGGAAATTTAAAGAAAATCTTAAAATTCATTTATGCATCAAACTTCTGACAAGATCATTTTGAGAAAGGTGAGTGAACAAAGAAATTTTTTGAGTTCCTTAATCAAAAACAAAATAATTGAACCTAGAAATAAATTTGAAATACCTCAACATGTACAGCCCAACAATAAATTATAAGTCTTAGTAATCTAGAATTCTGAAAGCTCATGAATGACAGACCATTTTTGTTCATTAATTAAAAAACATGAGCATATAAAAGTACAATGAATGATGATGGAAAGACAGTTCAGGTGTGAAGAGCCTTTGTTGCACTTGCAGAAGAGTTAGGAGTAGTTCCCAGCACCCACATGATGGTCCATAACCAGCTGTCATTCAGTTCAAGTACCAAGCAGGTATGTGAGGCACATACACACATGACGAAGAAACACTCATAAACACAAAATAAAATGAATAAATCTTGTATCTTTTGACTGACTGATATGAAGGGAACCATTTATATGCTTGACACAAATATAGCATGCTTCAAAATTCTGTATTCTTAGTCACAATTATCATTTATGATGTTGTTATAATAAATTGATAATACAGAGAAGACATTTATTTAAATGTTTATTTGTGATGCCAGAATATTGGAAGTAATTGAGAAAATTTTAGTATAGTAATATATATTACCCAGTTCTACACTTAAAATTATAGTTTTCTCAAATAGGTCAAGTTAATGTTTTCTGCAGTTATTATTATTGTATATCATATTCTAACTAACATATTTTAATATGAAATTAACAAATGTAGCCACCTAATGTTTATGATTACTTTGATTGAGAGAAAAACTATTTAAATCTTTCAAACATTTTGATAAGTCTTGATTATGTTCTGTACATAAGACATACATCAGTACCAACCTGAGAAGGGACTAAGTTTCAAAGAAGCAGCAGGGACTCTTCTGAGCCATAATCCTCTTTCTGACTCTGTAGATAGCTACTCTGTCTAATAACCCAGGAAGGTAAATGTAGTAGCTTACGTGCAAGCACACATGGTTCCTATCTGAATGTGGCAGAAGGCACAAACTGGAGCGGTTGCGAAGATGTGAGTCCTGACTGCTCTGTGAAGGAAAGATGCAAAGATCCAGGACGGTGATAAATATGAAAGTCGGGTACAAGCTAAGAAGACTCTGAGTGTCCGTGTGTGCATGTGTGTGTGTGTGTGTGTGTGTGTGTGTGTCATGTGCACATGCACATATACATAATGTTTGCTAGATGAAAGAAAATGAGAATTTGAATATCAAGACTGAGGTCAAAAATTATAGAAACTGGTTGAAGAGTATCTAGCTAATTGTTAGAGTCTCAGCACAACGTGACAAGGAGAGCCTGATGAACGAAGGCTAGGAAAGATAGTGAGGGCAAAGAATAGAAAAGTAGTCTGAGGAAGAGGAACTAAGTTTGTATCCCAGAGGATGATCCCTCAAGAATGCACTCCCCTTGAAGCACTGCCTCTGTCATTAGGATAGCACCCATGGGCACCCCTTACCTGCACCAACCCTTGTCTTCTGTCATGGGGGAACACAGTCAGCTCCTGTTCTTCCAGTTCAGTTTACCAAAGCATGGAGGTCTTCAGCATTCACAAAAACTCATGCCACAGAAAGTTTCAATATTACAAGATAACAATGTTCATTCTTTCTTGATTTAAATCTTTTAAATTTTTTGACTTGAAATTATTTTATAATAAAAAGAAGTAATTTATAATAAAAATAATAAAAAAATTCCTTATAGTTGAAAATATTACAGCAATTAGCAAAGGTGGCTATGAGAGGCCCTTGAAGTTCTTTTGACACTATTATTCTGTTTTGTCATTGAGTATTTTCAATAGTGATTTTTAACATAAAATACATGTCATTCTGTCTCTGTATCTAAGTATACACAAAGACTGTCAACTGTGTGTAATGAAACCTCTTTCTTTGGTTTGCTAAGATGAAACTACTTAAAATTAGAGTAATTTGTTGTAAGATATATAATGTAATGAGATTGATATTGAGTTGTGAATATGAATTTCACCAAGCAGCCTAATTCACTAATATCTGTGTGGGAGTCAAATTTTTATTTAATTATGATTCTTAGAAAAGCTAAACTTATCCCAGTAATGTGACACTTTTCTTCTCTGTGAAACAAGTGGGATTGCAATTATTTTTACCTCTTGCTGTTTGTAGAAACCTCAGGAATTATCATTTCTGTCCTTTCAGACACTGGGCTTTAAGATCTGGGCATTGGAAACAATCTGGTAACCAACATAGAGAACACATTTTTTCAGAAGAAATAAAATTTCGATTTAATAACCAAATACCGTAAATTTCTTAAAAGAAAGACAATGGATAAACGAGAAGGATTTAGATCATAGGTAACACATAAATAGACACACATACATAAACTAGCATATACATAGAGGGAGAGTTTTTGTTAAAGATGTATCACTTAGGGATGGACACCCCATGGTCGGTGGTTCTTTGCATTGTTGAGGCTTTTAACAATAGTATCTGTCTGCTGCAGAAAAAAATTTCTGTGACCAGGGACAAGAGCTGCACCTAACTGAAGGTATGAAAATGAATGTTTACAGTGCAGACAGCAATTATAATAGTTAGAAAAGTCAGAGGATAGGTTCTCTTCTAGATTCCTTGACCTAACTAGATAGGGGTAGGTAATAGGTACTTCGGCGAGTTTCACAGTATCAGACACGAATTCCCTCCAATTAAGTGGGCATTACCTGTTCAGTAACCAGCAGCTCCCTAATTGGGTATGTGCAATTATTTTTACCTCTTGCTGTTTGTAGAAACCTCAGGAATTATCATTCCTGTCCTTTCAGACACTGGGCTTTAAGATCTGGGCATTGGAAACAATCTGGTAACCAACATAGAGAACACAGATATCTTGGTAGGCCAGTTACCGTTGTGATTCATAAACATCAAAGCTGGGTAAGACTATTGATTACTTTCCTCTTCTGAAATCCTGAATGGCACCTTCTTATCCTCTGAAAGCTAGTCCCCAGGAAGGAAGCCTCAGGTAAGATCTAGCTTACTCCCTGCAAGTCCTGTTTTCAAAATGCATGTTATCTTCAGCAATAGGAATTTGGGGGTGACAAGCTACGAAACAGCCAATAGCCTGTATTGTTTTGGGGATATTTCTTAATTTGGCTTGTTTTGATTTGGCTTGATTGGGAATTTTTGCGTCATCAGAGAGCTCGCTTAGGAAATATTCCTAACAGTCATAGTAACCAATATTTTATTAATGATGTACAGAGTTCAGGAAAGGTATAAAGCCTATTTGGGTTGATTCCACTTTGAGGCTAAATAGTTGCTAAAGGGTTAAAAAAAAAGAGTATTCAGGCTTCTTGCTCCCAGTGATGCTGTAGCAATTGGGTTTCTAAACAGAGTCTAATACCAAAACCCAGGAGAGGTATAGAACACAAACTCTTGCAAGTTTCCCTTTGATATTTTGCATCTCTAAGAAAATGGCAAGAATTCTCCCCTCAGGAATGAAGTTCTTTTTGTTTGTTTGTTTTCTTGTTTGTTGATTGGCTACTTGTTTTGGTTTTATGAAACAGGGTTTTCCTGGCTGTCCTGAAACTTGATATGTAGACCAGGCTGATTTTGAACTCAGAGATCTTTTTCCCTTTGCCTTTTTAATACTGGGCTTACAGGAGATTTAATGCTGGGATAACGTGAGCCACTATTTCCTGGCCTGAAGTCTATTTTTCCAACAAGTAACTAGCTTTCTTTCTAACGCAGGTTTGACTTATATAAGTATAAAAGTGACATATAATTTTTACTTACTTAACTTTTAGTAATGTAATTGTATTTGGAAAAACTTAATAGACTAGGCTCCATAGACTATGATATTTTTGTAATATAAATGTATAATTGAAACTAATGGGAATTATTTCACATCTTATAGTTCGTTTGAATAATTTAAACTTTTAAAGTGGCACACTTAGGCAGTCCAGGGCGTCACTGGCTGGTTCCTTGAGTTTCTCTTCATCTGAGTTCTACAAAGGGATTTGACAGCAGGTCAGTGAGGAAGACCTGCAGGACTCTAATGTGTATCCCATGCACTAAGACACATAAGAGGAAAGCATTGCTTTTCTCCTCCTACACGCTTTACAGTAAGATTGCCAAGTATTTATAGCCCCAAAGATCCCGCCGCTAAAGCATCCTTTGTTCCTCCTCTTCAATGTACAACTAAAGGACAGGTACACCAGCTGTGCTGCCGCTCACAGCCTGTCACCCCCTATCTATTTACTATAAATAATGGGCTAGTGGTCGGAGGGAAGCTGTGACTCAGGGCACTCAGTTTCTCCATGGTTAAGAGCCTGTGCAATTCAGAAATAGAACCATAGGGTCTCCACTTCCTTTCTTCAAGAACTAAAACTACAAAAAGACTGCTTGCGTGTTTGTACTTTGAAACCCCAAATGGTATTTTCTAAAAGGATGTTGAGACTTCAGGAAATAACAGAAGCCTTTTTGGAGCTCAGTTCTAAAGAAGCAAGCTTTAATGAGATTGTCAAGTTATCTTTACTAAACTTCAAGGACAACAGATGCACTTGATAGATGATTTTGTTGGCAGGGGCCAATTACCTGAGGGCTTGCAACTGACTGAAGAATTGATCTATTCTATTTTGTGAATATAAATTACAGTCTTACTTCATTTATGGAGACAAATATCGACATACTTGAAGTTTTACCACAAATTTGTTAAAATTTTAAAACGTACATTAAGTGTTGCACAGTCTGGGAATAGAAACGGAAAAGAGACTTGACTTTTCTCCTTAGAAAATGGGGTTGTTGAATTGATCGCATTGTCCTTTAGGCATTGTTGTTTTTAAAAATTATTTATTTATTCATTTGCATTTTATGTGCATTGGTGTTTTGCCTTCATGTATATCTGTATGAGGGTATGCCATTCCCTGGAACTGTAGCTAGAGATAGCTATAAACATTCATGATGGTGCTGGGAATCGAACTCAGGTCCTCTAAAAGAGCAAACAAAAATCTTATCATTCAGGAGACTCTCCAGTCCCAGGTGTTGTCTTCATAAACACAATAAATTATTTCTATAAGGCCATAAGAGCCTAAAGGAATATAATCATCTAGAAAACATTTACCATGCCACCATTTTGTGCCTCATGGTATATTCCCTGAAAATGTTTCTAGCAGTATTTAGTAAGTTTTCCACACCTACTGCATAAAACACTCAGCAATAAAAAATGTTCAATTATTTTACAAATTGAAACAAGTTTGTGATATTTCTATTTGCTAGCCATCAAGAGACTACAAGGAAACCCAGATTATTAGTCACCATGTCATTCTTTGTGATTTTATAAAATTTTTATTTTTCAAGACAGGGTTTCTCTGTGTAGCCCCCACGTGGCCAGAATCTCTACTGGTCATGGCTTCTTTTCAAGTACCATCTGCAATAGGCAGCCAGGTATTTCCCCCCTGTGTTCCCACTGTGTTCTCAACTAGCTCTGTTCATGTTTCTGCATCCTGAACTACCTTCTTAGTGAGCTACCATCCAGTGATGTGAAATTTTCTTGTAGAATCCTCCTCAAGGAGAATGAGGAGAATGAGAGATGCTCAACATCTTTGAAAATTAGAGCCCTTACCTGGGTGGGGTGGCGTGTGCCCTTAATCCTAGCCCTCAGGAAACAGAGGCAGGGAAATCTCTGAGTTCAGGTCTCAACAAGTTCCAGGACAACCAGGGCTACATAGAGAAACCCTGCCTTGAAAAACAAAAAAGAAAAAGACAAAATAAAACAAAGCAAGCAAGCAAACAGCCAGAAAAAAAAATCCCAACAACCCAACTGAGAGAGAGAGATTCATTCTATAAGTTCTGTGACTCAAGAGAACCCTGACTAATACAAGTGTTTTGTAGTAGCCATCCACTGGCTCTGGCTCTTAAACTCTTTCATGTCCCCTTCTCCAAAATGATCCCAGCACCTTGGAAAGAGAGGGATGCTGTATTGGTGTCTCTATCTGTAATATAGGTATCATCTAAAGAGATGATCACTGCACAGTCACCATCCTCTGCACTTGGCCGGAGTAGGGCTCAACATTAATTGCCATCACTGAAGAAAGAAGCTTGTCAGATGAGCTTCCAGTGCTACACTAATGGGTGGGTACACTGAGAAGTAGTTAGGATTCAGTTCGTTCTGTCCACAGAGTAAAAGTAAGAGGGGCTTCCCTGGATCCTATGGCCTCTCTAGTTATAGGTTCTCAGCCCCAAAACTGTGTAAGATATGGCTTGATTTGTGCATACTGTAAGGACTTGCTGGTAATTGATAGCTGCCAAAAAACAGAGAATTAATTGTCTTTAAAGGAGATGGTCACTGGCAGGACTAACCCGCTCCAGGGCCTTGTCACATAACAAAGGTCTGTAGGCATCACTCACAGGAAATGATGGACAAAAAGCTGGTGAGTAAGGAATGGAGGTCGGAGAGACTGGGAAGAATTTGAAAATGTTTAAAAATAGTGTATAGACTCTGCTAAGAATTAATGAAATTATTTTTAAAATAGACCTGTTAGAAAATACCTTCAGTGGAGACTTTTGATGTTCTTAATTCAAATCCCAAAGTTAAAAGTTGGGGCCATATCTGTAAAAGCATCTTTATTTTTAAAAATAACAGACTAAAGTTTGATATCACTAAAATTCTGAAGCTTAGAAGATGGCATCTCTCTATTTCCTTTGAACAGGCAAAGTAATTTTGAGTTGATTTGCCAAAGAATTCTGTGAAAAGAAAGATGTTCCCAACTTTCCTGGAATGGCCATCTGGCGTATCTCGTCCATGCTATGTGTTATTTCAAGCTGAAAACATTGCTCTCTAACTAAGAAGGGATTTGGGGTAAAGAACCAAATCCCAAAAGAGTTTTTTGAACTTTTACTTTTCAATTTTACTCCAATCCATTGTTTAAAAAAATTCTATTGCAATTATTATTACTTTTGTGATTATAGTGATATGATTTCTGCTTTCCCTTTTTTCTCCAAAGGCTCCCATGTAACTCCTTGCTCTCTTTCAGATCAACAACCTCTTCTTCATCATTGCCTCTCTCACACAATCACACATTACCACATTCCTGTATACATAAAAACATTTATGCATTAGTCGATTTAATGTTAATTGTATTATGATTTCCAAGATGGCAATCTGACATTGGCTAACCAGTAGGTGTGTTTTTTGCTGGGAAAGAGTATTTCTCTGCTTTTATTGTTCCTATGGTTCCTATAGTTCTTTGTGTAGGCTTGAGGGTCCATGAGATATTCCCCTTACATGTTAGTACTGCTATTGTTTTGTTTTTGTTCAGGTCATATTTAGGCAGCCATGCTGATTAGAATTCTTGGGTGTGGCTTCTGCCATCTATAGAACACAAAATCTCACAGCAATTTTTCCATTCCATTGATATTTATACATTTTCTAACCTGTCTTCTGCAATGATTCCTGAGTCTTGGATGCCAGCCTTGAGTTGCAGATTCATCAGTTAAGACCGGGCTCCACCTTTCCTACACGTGTTTACAGATTCAAAACTGAATTTATCAAAGATGGAAGATGATGATTTACCTTATAGTTTACTAAGTTTCTCAGAACGTAAAACTAATTTTATTGTCTATCTGTGACAAATCATTCTAATATACAGACCCTTGTGAATAAATGGTCTAGAGAAATGTTACAGAAAAGTATAGTTTTAAAGGAATCATCAGACTCATAATTGTGTACTCAGTGAATATATATCAAAAAAAAATCTCAGTTAGATAGTAGAAGTTCTATCCAAACAGAAAAAGGTTTTTTGAAAGACTCGCATTGCATGCTCCTATTTCCCTTTGACATTTTCTCTCATGTTTAATATATATGTCCCTACATAGATATTTATCCTTCCAAAATTTTCTGTGTGGTGTGGTGCCTAAGTTTTAGTTTATTCTGGGATAATGTGATGGATAAATTTATTATCTTGCTCAGTTTTCTGTTTTATCATGTGTTTTCTACCCAGATTGTTAATAATTGGATCATTTCCCCCAAATGGTTGCTTAAGAGGATAGCCAGACTCCACAGAGCACACTCCCCAAATATTTTATTTAAATGTAATATATAAAATATATAAAAGGATACATCACAAGCAGTTTGGAAACTCCCAGTGATATCGTAGACTTGAAGAGCCATTATTTGCAGGGCATAAAGATACTCATGTGAATGAAAATCTGGCTACCTATCCATGGTCCCTTATAAAGACACTAATTCCATTTTGGGGGGCCCAAGTTACTGAGCAAAATCTTTGTTTTCTAATACTATTATTATCTTGGAAGTTAAGATTACAACATGGGCTGCGAGGGAAACAAACTTTAAAGCCGTAAGTCCTGAAACACAAGTTTCAATTGAGCCCTTTTTGTCTTTGGAACAAATGAATAAGTCAGCTCTGCCAGACACTGGTGGATAAAGTGAATTCAACAAAACGTCTCTAATATATTGTAAATTCTACTGCAGCTAGCTTGTTGAGTTACAGTGAGACTCCAAGTGCATTAAATGTGAGAACAGGGGTTACTAGTATTTGGGTCTGTTTCATATGTACAGACATGAGAGTAAGCTCATTGTTCCCAGTGTCTTTATATAACTCATGTTTGTCCCCTTTTTAATTAGTTTATCTCCTAGAGGCAAATTTTGATGTTACATCCAATTTCTCACTAGAACAAACTGTATTGTGATGCACACATGGATGTCTTTGTGACCTGGATGGGTTTCTTGAACAACATCTATGTATTACCTGTAGAGCATGCCTCTGTAATTTATCATCCATATTCAACTTACCTGAGAATGATTGGGTCTTAATAGTTGTTATATTAAAACAACACCAACCTGGATAAGTAAAAGTAAATGTTTGTTCGAATTACACAGATACTTTTTTGCATCATAAAATGGTCTCAAATTGTAAGAGGAGACACATTTCCCTACATTGCTAATAACATTTTGCATCTTTAAATTTCTAGTTTTGCATCTTGACCAAAGCAACATTCTTTGCACTTCCATGTAAGTTCACTTACTTGCTAGCTATATAGGTCTGCATTTTTATTTGTGACTTGAAACTTAGTTCATTTTCCTATTGTAAACATTTCAGGTTTATATAAAGAAAATTTCCTCTCATGCTTAGCTATATATTAATTTACTTTGTGACTAAAAATCCATGATTTTGATATATTGAAATAACTAGTTTTTCATCTTTTAAGTTGACCTATATACAATGTGATTAAGAATTGTTTCCCAATCTTAAGGTACCAAGACAGTCTCTTAACATTTTCTCTCATGAGCTGTAAGTTTTCCTTTTATATAACAGAGTCTGGAGTTTAATGTTGTGATTAATAGTAAAGAGGAACACAACATTAGTATTTTTTTTCCATATCAAAAGCCCCATTTGTGAAGAAGTCCTGAGACTTCTCTGCCAAGTCTTTTTGCAACTATTTCATGTAACTTCCTCCTGCTTGAACACTCTTTCAGTCCTTACTGAATAAGAATCAACTACAGTAAGGGATTAGGAGACACATGACGGTAATAGAACCATGCATTGAGTGAGACGAGGTGACTGCAGCTCAGCAGTGTGGACCCTGACAGATTGTGATTTATATATGTGCCTCCTGAATAATTGCCAGAGGCACACACATCTGAGCATACAAGGATAACAAATAAAGAAAAAAGAAAAAAAAGAATTCTTTCTATTATTAGTTGTTTAACAAAATTCTTGTTTGCTTTGTTATTTCATGGCTTATAGCATATTTAATTTTGAACCTTACTGCAATCAATCTTCAAGTGATACTATACCACTTTTTACATCTGGCATCAAAATTTGCTATAGTAAATTTGATTTCTCCCATAAACTTTCAAGTTGTTGTCATAAATGTTACTTATAAATACGCTATGATCCAACAGCATTATTTTTATTTTTGTCCAAACCTCATATTTCTTGGACAGATGTTGTAATTAAGAGGGAAAGTGTGTATGATTAGCTCTGTTCGCTGTTTGCAATGTTCATCCTTTGATGTATTTCCTCTCAGGGCCATTCCCTCCTGCAGGAATTCCTTTACTGTATCTGCCACTGCAGTGACCGTGTGTCTGAGAATGTCTTCCTTTGTCTCCACTACTCACGATGCTTTATTTGAGCATTTGGGTTTCAGTGCTTTAAAAGCCAACTCCGCTCGACTGTTATATCTTTCCTTGCTTCTTGTTTGGCATACGCTATTTTTAAGAATAATCGAGCTCTGTTCATAATGATTTATTTGGCTGATTTTGGAATGTTATTGTTTCATTTTCATACAAGTTAATTATTGTATGTTGTGATACATTTTTCTTTTATTTGTTATCTAGGACCTTTTTTAAAAACTTGGTTTTGTAGCTGTCACTATATTTTTAAAAAAATCATCATTGCATATTCAAATGTTTCTCTTTCCCTTCTATCCCCTGCTTTCTTAGGAACTCTTAACAGATTTGTGTCAGGTGTCTTGAAGGTTTTCCAGAGTTATATGATTATATGATGTATACTTTATTGACTGTCTTTGTGTTTTAAAGCAGATCATTGTTATTGTCACATATATTCAGTTTCCTGTACTGTCTTTGGCAGTGTCTGGTACATAGTTAGTCTCATGTAGTATACTTTTATGTTAGATGTGGGAATTTTGATTCTAAAATTCAAAAACAATATTTAAGAATGTTCCCCATGTTTTAGTCCCCCCTCTATCCATTCTCCCGAATACTTGCATGACTAATTTTTTAGGTACTATATTTTGTGAATTTTAAATTTGTTGGATATTGATATTTGTATATCTCTTCAATGCTTTCTTTAGTCTTATTCAATTACAAACATTCTGACCTTTTTCCTTTTGACAGTCTATGTTCAAGGACTAATAATCCTTCTATGATATTGTGGATATCTTTTCAACATTTGATGAACAATGGATTTTTCTACTTTGCTGACTGCAACACTAACAATTCATAGCTACATTAATATCTGGAGATGGATTTTTTGATTTTTTATGTGATTTTGTCCTCAGCATTCAGTATTTTCCTCACCTATGTGTACTAATCAACAGACTATTATAAGGTGGTCTTTTGGATAAATTGAGAGATTATTTTTGTGTCTTTTTCCCCATCTTGATGATTCTTTTTTAAGAGTTGTAGCCAGAATCTCTAGAGTTATTGTGTGATATATATTCTTTCTGTGTTTTGGTTATTATTTACTTTGGAAACTAAACAATATTGTCTACTACAATATTAGAGATAAAATCATTCTATTTCCTGCATAGTAGCTAAAGTACAACAGCAATCTAAATTCTTTCTTTGATCACACATAGTTTATTCTATTACTGTTTTAGATCTATCCAAAGTGTACAGTAATACAAATAATAAAACAAAATATAATAACACAACATAATACATATGTAACTCTCAAAAGCAAAAAAAAAGGATTTAATAGAAACATTATTCTTTAAACAGTCCAAGGGATAAACAAAAGAAAACAATGACTGAAATGTAGCTATAACAGACAATTTTAAAGCATAGGTACACTGTGAGACAAGCAATTTTTACAAAGTTTGAGTAACATCTAACTTCACAATTTGGAGGCAGCCTAACATTATGTTACTCATGATATAATGCAATAAAATGGAAATTATTTCCTATCTATACTTTCATAAATATTTGGACTGAATACAATCATGGAAAAGTAAAACATTGATAAAACATTGAGATATTTTAGATAATAAAATACCCACGGTATATTAAAATTTTAGTTTTTTGTTTGTTTGTTTTGGGACACAACAACAAATAAAGAATCCAATAGGAGTTTTTGTGGAAGAATGAAGAGAAAAACAGTCAAAACAAAGGCTGAATCTTTACTATTGTCCCATGGGTTCTTTACTTTTTTTATTTGATTTTATTGATCTATACATTTTTTTCTCCTCCTTCCTTCCTCTACCCTCCCCTTCAATCTTCTCCGATGGTCCCCATGCTAACAGGAGATTTCATGTAGTGTAGTATAATGTTATTCTTGGAAATATTTATTCTAAAGATTCTTAAATAACTAGCTAAAAACTATTGTGGTATCTGTAATATATTCCCAGAGAGCCATGAAATAACTGAGGGAATTAGAAACATGACACTGAATTTCCAATTGATGAGGATTAGAAGAGTATGCAGTTGTTCTTTGTATTAAATCATTTTTCAAAAAAATTACTTAAGTGGAAGACTTTCATAAAAACTAGGTAGTTTCGCAAGAAAATTTTATTAGTTTCTTCAGAATTTGTTGGTAAGAATGTTTTAAGAGTTTAAAATATTAATTGCCATTTTATTAATTTCTAATTAATTTATACTATGAACATAAACTTGAAGATAAAGATGGTTTTAGAGATTTAACTTTTGCATACCACTATAATCATGAATATAAAATAATATTTGATATAACACACCAAATTATAGCAAGGATTATAATAAAAATACATCACGAACAGTACAGCTTATCCTGAAATTTTAATAAGATCTTCACACCAAATTTTATTGAAATATTTATCAAAGTAATGGTTAGAATAAAAAAAACCCTCAGCATCATTTTCAAAGTCTCTTACAATGTAGTACTGAACCACAAATAAAATGAGTGAACTTGATCTCTGTGCCTTGTCCAACTCAGATTTATCTCAACATGGAATCTTAAGTGTACCTGGAATGTTGTACGTGGTTCCACATTTGTAAAATTTAAAAATAAACAAAAATATTGTACCTTATTTCCGAGTATGTATTAATAGCAAAGATGCAAAGTTTGCATGTTGGGACTATCTCCTTACAAGAGTTCAAATGATCAGTATCTATCCTCTGGCTCCTCTTGGGTCTCCCTGTGTAATCAGGAATAGAGAACCATCATATTTTGCCTAGCATCCTGTTTCTCATAGTTCAAAGTTCTCATAGTCGGGGAACATACCAAATATTTATGAAATCAGTGAGAAATTGGCAAGGCCACCTTGAGAAAAGGAATTTTTTTTCAGAAGCATAACTTTTACTTTTATAAGGTTTTTCAATTTTTTTGGTAAGTTTATTTTATATTTTATTTTAATTTTGATCACGTTCCTTCTGAAATAGTTTTTTATTATATCTTCTACAGCCATATTTATTTCTCACATGACTAGCATAGTCAAATATGATTTAAGCATTTCTCTATGGTTAAGATTGTATGGGTTCTGTGATTGATAGCACCTTTAAGGGCCATGAAGATTGAATGAAGCATGTCCAAGAAGGAAGGATATGCCAATCTTGACAATATATGTAAGACAGGAACTTGCATTGAAAGCTAATAAATTATACCTCCTCTGGAACACAAGAAAATCTCTGAATCACAAAGTGGAATTAAATTGACTTGCCTCGTGGCTGTATTATTTCTGAGTAGGGAGTCACGTTTCCTGAGAAGAAAGTAACATTGCTTGAAAGATGTGGAGTAAATAAGAATCTACAAAAATCAAGTTTTGTGGATAAATAAATATTTATTTTAGCAACTTTTTCCAGAAAGGGAGTTAAATGACTTTGCTGGTTCTTTTCTGCACTGTCGACTCTTCTGTGCAGCATCAAGTGTGTAGAAGACACCATGACAAGTGCTGCTCTTGGAGCTTCTTGTTTTTGTTTTTCATAAGAGCAGGCTGTCTTGCCAGTGAAGCTCCAGTGTAGTGACTGGTACCTACACAACTGCACCCAGGACTCTGCCTTTTTATGTGTGAGTTCTAGAGTGAGCTATACATTGCCACACCAGAGTTTACAAAACCGAACTGTGGGACAAAGGAGTTTAGACATTTCCTTGACATTACCTAATGACAGAGTCACAATTAAAACACATTTCTGTACGATGCAAAAGCCCTATTCGTGTGTCCTACAGTCAGATAGATAAACATTGTGCAGGGGGGAAGCTAGTTGACTCTTCTTATTATATTCCAATGTTCCTACAGAAGTAGTGCTCTGCTCTTAAAAAAACAAGGTCAATATGTTTTAGAAATGGCAGTGCCATGTACTCCTTGAGTTCTGAGAAAACCTTTAGAAAAGAAGCCTTTCCATTGCTTAATTCAGCATTTCCCAAATGACATTTAAGCAGGCATTTTTTTTTTTATGTAGCATATTCTTGGAAACTGTTCCTTGCAAGAGGGAGCTATAAATGTTCCTAGTCGTTTTTTTTCTTTTGTAATCTCTTATTTTTCTTCCTTCCCTTTTCTTTCTTTTTCTAGTTCGTTTCTGTCACGTTTCCTGCTTATGTAGATTTGTATTTCAGGAAGACATTTCTAACAGAGCTTCATTTCCTTTCTTTATCTTTATGTTTTAGTTGTTTTCCTTGCTAGAACACACAAGTACACTTCATAATATGTTGTGAATTCATACTTACATAACGATTCAAATATTTCATCTGTGGAGTATCCTGGATCCTTTCAACCCCCTACCAGTATAGAGTCATGTGCATATAGCCAAATACATGGATAATAATGTAAAAAATTTTATCATTGGTATGCATAACTATTGAACACTAACTACATTTAAACCCATCTTAAAGCATCAGAAATTCATGGTGGAGAGATGGCTTAGTACTTGCTGGTCTTGCAGAGGACCCAAGTTCAGGGCCCAGAACCTATGTTATGCGACTCAAAATCATCTGTAACTCAGGCTTCAGGAGATCGAACTCCTTCTTTTGAATTTACAGACATCTACATTCATTTTCACCCCAAATATTTTATGTGTGTATGTTTACATATACAAAATTCATGATGATAAATATTTTAAATTAAAAAATCTCATTTTATGCTTGCAATGATCATTATTATTATTAACCCTTGTTTTTCTTTAAAGAATGTTATTCTTTTTCATCTTTTTTATTGTTTCAAACAATCTTTTATTTTACATACCAATCTCAGTTTCCCTTCCTTCTCCTTTTCCTGCTTCCCCTCATCCCCACCCCACCCCCATCCATTCCTCACAGAGGGTAAGTTCTTCATGGAGAGTCAACAGCCCTTCCCCTTATATCTAGGCTGAGCAAGGTATCCCTCCATAGGAAATGGGTTCCAAAAAGTTTAAGCACTAGTGATAAGTTCTGGTCCCACTGCCAGTGATCCCACAAACTGGCCAAGCCACACAACTCTTATCCGTATTCAAAGGGCCTAGTTTGGTCCTATGCAGGTTCCTCAGCTGCCAGTCCAGATTCAGTGAGCTTCCACCAGCTGGGGTAAACTGTTTCTGTGGGTATCCCCATCATGGTCTTTACCCCTTTGCTTTATTTATCATCTTCCCATTCTTCAACTGGACTTGGGGAGCTCAATCTAGTGCTGGTCCCTGTAAATCTCTGGATCTGTTTCAACCCCTTGCTGGATGAAGGTTCTATGATGACAATTAAGGTAGTATTCAAGCTGATTACAGGTGAAGAGCAGTTCAAGCATCATTTCCACTGTTGCTTAGAATTGTAGCTGTGGTCATCCTTGTGTATTCTTGGAGATTTTCCTAGTCTCAGGTTTCTCTGTAATGCCATAATAGCTCCCTCTATCAAGATACCTCTTTTCTTGTTCTCACTCTCTCTCCTTCCCCCAACTAGACCATCCTGTTCCTTTTTGTTCACCTTCTTCATCTCCCTTACTTCACCCCTCCCCTTTGGTTCTCCCTTCCCCTTCCAACAACTCTCCCTGTATGTTCCCAATTTATTCAGGAGACCTTGTCTATTTATTTATCCCAGGGGGATCCATGTATGCCTCTCTTATGGTCCTCCTTGTTTCCTGGTTTCTCTGGGCTTGTGGTTTGTAGGCTGGTTATCCTTTGCTTTCTGTATAATATTCACTTGTGAATGAGTACATACAATGCTGGTTTATCTGGTTATGGGTTGCCTCACTCAGGATGGATTTTTCTAGTTCCATCAGTTTGCCACAGATTTCATGATGTCATTGCTTTTATACCACTGAGTAGTACTCCATTGTATAAATGTATCACATTTTCTTTGTCCATTCTTCAGTTGAGGGACATCGAAGTTGTTTCCAAGTTCTGGCTATTACAAATAATACTGCTATGAATATAGTTGAGAAAAGGTCTTTGTGGTATGAGTGTGGATCCTTTGGGTATATGCCCAAGAGTGGTATTGTTGGATCTTGAGGTATGTTGATTCCCAATTTTCTGAGACACCACCATACTGATTTCCAAAGCAGCTGTACTAGTTTGCACTCCCACCAGCAATGGAGGAGTGTTCCCCTTACCCCACATTCTTTCCAGCATAAACTGTCATCGGTGTTTTTGATTTTAGTTATTCTGTCAGGTATAAGATGGAATCTCAAAGGCATTTTTATTTGAACTTTCCTGATGCATAAAGACGATGAGCAATTTCTTAAATGTTTTCTGGCCATTTGATTTTCCTCTGTTGAGAATTCTCTGCATAGATCTGTACCCCATTTTTTGATTGGACTGTTTGGTATTTTGATGTCTACTTTCTTGAGTTCTTTTGATATTTTGGAGATGAGCCCTCTGACACATATGGGATGAACATAGTATTTTTCTGAACTCCTCAGAGAAAAATCTTCCACACATATGTCTACATATCCTGATGTGTCCTTTATTTGCTCTCTCTTGAGCTGATTCTAGTCACACCCCTCTACTCACTACAGTTTTCTTTGTTTGTCTGTTTTCTCTTCTCTACTATCATTTCTAAACTGATAAAAACCAAGAAAAGAAAAGGCTCAGTTCTCAATTTCCTTGAACTTTCTGCTGCATTTGGGGGAGTCAATCCTTCTTTGGAAATCCAAACTCTTTTTTGGATTTTCTCAATGAAACTGAGTACTATATATTTGAGTACTTATACATGGAATCTGTACTCTATTTCAAATTTCAATGAGCATCTCAAACTTTTATGCATAAAATGTAAAACTTTATTAGTCCAGGGAATTTTCTAAATGAAAATCCCAATAGATTGTAAACACATAGAGAATTGGGAGTGTATTTGACTTTTTTTTTTAAGCCAACCAAGTAACAATCAAATATAAAGTTGTTTTAACTTCAAATTTCATGGTTTTTTTTAAATTTACATCAATTCTTTTACTGTATGCTCCAATCCATTAAAATACTTAATGGGTATTCCTTAAGCCTCCATGTTCTCATCTCAAACATGTTTGTATAAAAGACACATTCAATTAAATATCTCTTCTACTTATAAAATTCTATGACTTCCTATCTCAAAGATTCACATCTGGAGTTATTATTCACTACAAGACTATAAATTATTATTGCTAAGGAAAATGTAAAGTAGTAGAACAGCTGTCTTAAAAACTATGAAAGTTTAAAAAAAGAAAACAAGTAACACCAAAGGATTTTAAACTAGATATTAGAGATATTCCATTACTTAGTTTATGTCCAAAAGGGATTAAAGACATAAAGTTCCCTATCGTTTCACAATATCTAAGATACAGTATCAAAATCTGTCCTCATTAACAAATTAATGTATCAAGAAAATGTGGTCTGTCTACAAATGGGACACTTTTCAAAAAATAATGCAATCTTCTCACCTTAATGAAAAAGAATGAAACGAATGACATTGATTTTTATAAAATATATCAAACATAGAAAGACAAGTATCTTATGCCTTCACTCAAAGGTAGAAATGAAAGTAAATTATATATATATATATATATATATATATATATACACACACACATGTATACATATATATGTATACACACACACACACACACACACACATATATATATAGTTTATATGTATATACTCGAGAGTAGTGATGTACATGTTTAATCCTAGCACTTGGGAAGCAGAGACAGGCAGATCTCTGTGAGTTCAAGGTATAAGAGCTAGGACATCCAGAACTACATAGTGAAACCCTGTCTGTAAATAAAGCGACAACGTAAGTGTGTGTGTGTCCCAAAGTAGTAAAAGCACTACTAGAGAAGGACAAGCAGATTTTGAGACAGAAAGAGGGGTGAAATTAAGAGCATGTCATTTGTTAGTTGGATGTACTTAAAGGATAATGTCTGCATGTATTAGAATGTCACACTGTATTCCATTAATATATATAATTGATATGTATTAGTTATAATCAAAATACCATTTATAGAGTCACCTCCAAATGAAGACACAAAAATCCACAAAAGCGCAGATGACTATTTCAGATCAGTTATGATCTTCCAAGCACCTTCTCAGGCTAAAAAACTCTACATGAAAAGGAGAGGAACTTGCAGACAAGCTACTTACTTACCCAATTCATTTCTTCTCAGCATGTTTGAAAAACATTCAAGAAGGAAATGAAGATAAGACTTGAAATGGGATAACAGAGTGAAATAAATAATTTTAGATGTCTCTTACTGCACCCTAGATCTTCCCCTTTGCTAAGCATCCATAATCTCAATGTATTTTTACAACGTAGCTCCAAAGTCCACACATTCTAGTCACCGTCTTCTGGTAGGCAGTGTTTTAGAAAAGACAACTGAATGTCTTTGCCCCATGCACTACAAAATGCATAGTTATTGTCATAGTTTAAAATTCTATTAATGTTCTAAGAAAAGAACTCTGATGATTCACAAAATCTTTCATTTGGCTAAAACTCTAGATTCTTTTTGTCTCTAATGTGGAAAACAGTACCTTTTAATTTCCCTGTTTTGATTAAAGTAGAGTCCAAATGTAACTCTTTATTACTGTTCACATACATTATCTGTTTTGACTAATTGTTCCAGTTTATCAGAGTCTTTGAAATTGTATCACATACTAGCTGAATGTACCTCCAGATTGGTTGGCATGCCTTGATTGTGACTACATCATTTTCTTTTAAACCATATAAAGATGGGTTCCTGCCGGGCGGTGGTGGCGCATGCCTTTAATCCAGCACTTGGGAGGCAGAGGCAGGCGGATCTCTGTGAGTTCGAGGCCAGCCTGGTCTACAAGAGCTAGTTCCAGGACAGGCTCCAAAACCACAGAGAAACCCTGTCTCGGAAAACCAAAAAAAAAAAAAAAAAAAAAAGATGGGTTCCTTAGTAGGTGTCTGTGGTTTTCAAATCCCAGACCCAGAGCCATTCACCATTCACTTTCCTTTGGTAGTAAGTATCCCAGGTCAGTATTAACTGACCAGCTTCCTTTTCCATGTGCATTTTGCTCTTCTATTGCAATATCTTAAGAGTTATTGCAAGGACCTTGTTGAAATCCGGATAATTCAGACAAAGTGGAGACCCTTCTGTGGAACATTTTCCAGATTCGTTTGCATACCTGTTGACTGACTCTCAACTGTAGCCCGCAGACTTCAGTACAAACTCCTAGTATAGTCTTTACAACAGTGTTCCTTGATAGACACTTGCATCTGTATCACCTGAATCAGGTGTTGAGAGGTCCTTTATTAATGACTTGAAATTCATTTATCACTTTTCTCAGAATATATGCACAGAAATTACTGGAAAAATGCTTACTAAATTACCGAGTAACAAAGACTCCCATAGTTTCACCTTACAGATATAGTTTTGAAAAAAAAAAGTTTGCAGCTTTCTCTGAAATGATTGTAGGCAGCAAATTGCTAAAAGTAACTCACAACAGTCTGGGGGAAGAGAGAAGCCAGTTCCTTATCTAAAATACTATTTTAGTTTCGTGAACATATGGGCCATGTCAGTTTTGTAAGGAAAAGAAAAATTCACCGTTACAAACAAAACTGCAAGTAGTTGTGACTTCTCCCTCTTTTCCTTCTCTTATGAAACACCTTTGCATTACTTGATGAAATTCCAGGAACAGTACCGCGTTAACACTCATAAGAGGGAACTAATAATAGGAGTCCCTCCCTTAAAATCACACGAATGACAAAGTGCAGTGAAGTCATGCTGTCTCTGAATATCTGCACTCTCTCACGAGCAAATGCTCCATGAAAACTGCCCTTGCCTGATCCTCACCTATTTTTTCCAGTATGTGTCTTGTGGTCATTCATGTCTTTCTTTTGAGGACCAAAGAGAGATCTGCTGTTCCATTGTTGTTGTTAAGCAAAGGTTCATCAATGTCCAAAGGCAGTAAAAGTCCTTGTACATAGGTTGAGTAATCAGTTTCAAAGGCAAACCAAAAAATTCAGTGGAATGAGAACACAACGACTTTGAATTTTATATAGAATCTTTATTAATTGAACTCTAAGCTAGCCCTTGAGAATTTTATTCAGCCTACTACAGAAAGGTCAGTGGAATGCCACAAATCCTCTTGGATTTGTGAATTAGTTTTCAAAAGGCTAATGTTGAGTGAAAATGGAATGAACTCATTTGTACTCCAATAGCAAAGGAAAAATTTCTTGTTCATACTCAACCATTTATGTTACAGAAAAAAACATTGGCAAGGAAAATTGTAAAACTCTTTTTAAAAGTAAATGGGCACCTTGGGAGTTGAACATGTTTCCCATGTTTTATCATAAATAGCCTAAGTATTTGTTAATTAATGTTATGAAAATGATTATTTCATTTAAATCTACTATGCTCTTAAAAACCATCAGATGCAGTTGTGGAGCATAATATTGAGAGCGCATTAGAGTACAAGCTAAATTACAAGAAATCCTTTGGCATGGTATGAAATTATGGGAGAAGAGGAAGTAGGGAGGTGAAATTTAATAAGCAAGTTAAGGTTTGAATTCTGTATCAGAGGCTTAGCAGATTTCATAAGCTCTAAAGAAAAAAAACTAATGTCAAAAAAGACAAACATTCTAAGGATGTATGACTATATACTGTGAAATGGTGGACAGACTTGTGTGACTGGGTTTGGGTGGAGTGAAGACAAGACAAAAAGGATGGGTGCGGGTGGATTTTGAAGACCGTTCTTTTCTTTCGACATTAAGCTGTGGAAACTTTAGCATGAACTAAGAAACCTGGGGATGGTCTGTGTTCTTGAAAGGGGAACTGTGTTTCGGGAAATATCAGTGACAAGAGAGAAAGTGTAAAACATGTGATTGTCCCACGTGACAGTGTGAGCCTATCCAAGTGGAACTGAACAGAGAGACTTATTGCAAGTCAGGAGTGAGATTTAGTTCTCAGATAACGAACATTGAAGTGGTTTGACCCCCATCTCCCTTCAAACTCAAAATCAGGTTCTCTCTCTCTCTCTCTCTCTCTCTCTCTCTCTCTCTCTCTCTCTCTCTCTCTCTCTCTCTCTCTCTCTCTCTCTCTCTCTCTCTCTCCTCTCTCTCTCTCTTGCTCCCGCTCTCTATCTATCTACCTATCTATCTCACTCTGCCTCCTTCCCTCCCTCCTTCCTTCAAACAACTGAAAAACAAAAGAAAAGAAAACCAACTAACAAATAAAGAAAAAAAAACAAAAATCAAAGCTTAAAACAAACACAAAACCCCAAAACACATATCTAAATAACATTATATGGGCCAAGCAAGAAATAAATGTGTGTGTGTGTGTGTGTGTGTGATTATATACAACAACAATTAATGTAGAAATAAGATTTATTTGAAAGAGCAAGGAAGGGCATATGGGAGTATTTGAATGGAGAAAAGGCAAAGGAGAAACGATGTTATTTTATTATAAAATCAAAAATTGAAGAGAAAATTTAAAAAGAAAGAAATACCCAAAACAAAACAAAAACTGTGAAGTCAGTTTTGTGTCTCCAGTAACTCCTGCGTATGGGGCCTGCCTTGGATTGTGATTGATATACCACACAAGTGACACATTATTAAAGAATCCTGATCTTCTTTTTTCCTGGATTCAGTTGCAACTAGCTACTTGGTTATGAGTGGTATTTTAGTCTCAAAATCTCAGCACTGGGACATTGTCTTGTTTGATCCTGGTGTTATCACAGTCTATGTGAATTCCTATGTGTATCAATCCTCTTATATCTGGAAGAGTCTGATTCTTTGGCATCATCCACCCTCTCTGGCTCTTACAGTCATTCTATGACTCTTCAGCTAGATCCCTGACCCTAGAGGGCATGGATTGTATAAAATGTCTCAGTTTAAAAAACCTAAAAAGGCAAACCACTTTAGATTTTAACTTGGACATTTTAAGTCTTAAAACTAATACTTTACGCATGCACTCATGCACACACACATACACACACACGGTCTTCTAGAATAAACTTTAGAGAAAATCTTAAGAAAAAAATATGTACATTTATTGTATTATGTCCAGTTACATTATTTTGATGATCATTTTTCTCATTGGAGAAAAGAGAAACATTTGTTCCATGCAAGAACCCATGTATCTTTTTAGCCTGTAATGAACTTGAAAGGAGTAGCTGCAAGTTTCCTTGCAAGGGTCAGATTTCCTTTGTCTGCATGTACAAATGCTGACACATATAACCTCATTCAGTGGACTGGCAAAGGAATAACTATGCATCAGAAACTTTGCCCAAACTAATTTCCCCTTAATTAAAAAAAATAAAGCTTGAAACTAGGTCTTAGCCATTCACTAATGGGGACAAGAAAATATTAAGAAAATTATAAGATGCTTAATTCTTTTTCCTTTTATTTAATTCTTACGATCTGGAGTTGGGTGGTGGTAGTTCATGCCTTTATTACCAGCACTCAAGAGGCAGAGGCAAGTGGATCTCTGTGAGTTCAAGACCAGCCTGGTCTACAAGAGTTAGTTCCAAAAAATCTGAGTCTCAAAAAAAAAATAGTGGTCAGGCACTTCTTTTCCAGATGTATAATTTAGGAGTGCTGGAAGATAGCATGTTTTTTCCAGATGTGTAATTTAGAAAGTTGGGAGTGGTTAAAAGTTAGATTGACCTTCCAGAAGGAATGCTAGTCTGGTTATCAACACATAGATTAGGCAGTTCACAACTGCTGAAAACTCCAGCCTTATGGGATCTGATGCCCCCTTCTATCTTCTACATTAAACTAAGCACACACACACACACACACACACACACACACACACACACGTTGAAAACAGATAAAGAAGTGAAGTTTAAATTCCCTTTCTCAAGGTTGCTGAAATGGTTCATGGATCTACTTTATAGTTACACTGATGCTATAATTTACCTTCAATATATAATTATTTTTAATTTAGAGTAGTGGTAAGACTTCACTTGCCATAATCATATGTGACTCTGAATTTGAGTTCTAAGCCAACTTATATTATGTTGGAGATAGATACAGTTGGGTACATTACCCACAAAAGAATACCAAAGAGTACTAACTAAGTTTACATGCTTCTCATCCACCCAGTTGAACTAAAATGTGTGCTTCCTCACATAAGACAATGAAGATTGATAAGGGAACACACTGACAGTAGTGAGACTACTGACAGGTGACTTTGATGGTGAAATAGTGAGCAAGGCCAGGAGGACAGAGGACAAGACTTAGAAAGTAATAGAAGCATTGGTTACTCATGCTAGACCTAGCAACCTAGGCTGTTAGTGAGAAAGATAAGGCATGGAAGGTGCAAGAGGAGACCAAAGTGTTTGAAAAATACATGTTCAGTCACATCAGCTTTGCTTACATCTATATCTATATCTTATCTATCATCTATCTATCCTCAAACTAATTTCTATTGCCTTCTATCTATCTATTCATCTATTTCCTACAATTTTATCTATCCCTCTATCTGTCTATATATCTATCTATCTATCCATCTATCTATCTACCATCTATGTATCCTCTATTTATCCTCATCTACCTACCTATCTGTCTGTCTGTTGGTCTGTTTACCTACCTATCTATCTATCTAATTATCATTTGTCATTTATTATGTAGCTGTATGAGGGTATATGTAGAGTTCTTTCTTAAGTATATCCTTTCTTCCTATCTCTTCTATGTTTCAGGTAAATATTGCCAGTGTCTAGCCTCAAATTGGGTTCAGGTCCTGAAATGGAGAAGGGGCCTCGGCATAAGGCAAAATTATGAACACCAAGTGTATTTCACTTAAGTGGCCATAAATTGCGCAGGCCATCTTCATTTATATTTGAAGAGCCTTTTTTCTTACCACAGTTACATGAACAACTTTTTTACTGGATTCTATTTTTGACTTTAAAAATTCATCCCAGCTTTAGGAATACATCATGATTATTATGAAAGGCCCCATTGTTTCCTCTTAAGTCTTTCCAATATATCTTCCCATTCCCTGAATGACCTTATTCTATTCCCACCTCCTAGACAGAGAGTTGAGCATTTTTGCAGTCTTACCTAAATTTTGAGCCAAGTGCAGCACTTATGTCGACTGGCAGATACTTGCACATACATGGTGAAAAAGTAATAGACATGCACACAAGGCTTTAAAGACAACAATATTCAAACCCAGATATATTTTCATAGAGTTTCATTTTCTACAAGAAGTTCCCCTGTCTCAATCACTCTGTGAAAGGCAGACCCTGACAAAGCACTCTTTTCCTATCTCTCTATACCATACTTCTTCCACCAATATAAGTTCCTATGCATAGTAAAGAAGTATCTAGAAATTCCTCATTTTTGCTTTGTATTTATGTGTGTGTGTGCATGTGTGTGTATGTGTGTTTGAGCATACTAGATTCAACCAATGATTCCATATGTGGTGTCCAGGAAACTTACTATCAACAATCGCCAGTATGTGCATCTCTGAGCCTTTCATCCTAGTCTGTGTATGCATACCTTACTCTTCTTTCCCGGAATGTGAGACACAGTTAATGTTCCAAGTATTGTTTTCTTATATGGGCCTACACTATCTCCTTTGAATCTGCAAAACCCCCAGGGTTGTGAGTTGTAGTTAGTTATTTGAAACAAGAGATTTAAGAAACATTAACTCCCTGCTGAAATATTTCAGAGGAAAATATTTGACAAGGAACAGAATTTTGAGGGACAATTGCAGCTGCTGCATGTGTGACTGACAAAGCAAAACTAAATACTGTCCAAAGAATCTCCAATATAATGAGAGAGAAAAGAGCCTGCAAGCTGCATAAATTTTGCAAATTCCTGTGCTGTCCAATGGACTACTGGTCCTTGCCAAGTGAGAGTCCCTTTCTGCAGGTGCCTAGCCCTGAGGGAATCCTTTAGACAGATAGTCATATGCTGATTCAAGGCTAGGCTGCAAGGCTCCCAACAAAACATAATTCTTATGCTGCTTTTTCATATGTAGGAACTCAGCATTATAGCATTCCATTATTCTACAAGTGACCTTCTTACTCAAATCCTTAATAAATTCATGAGGGATCCATTTATTTTACAGGTCTGCCATAATAAATTAGTACAGAACCTAGTGGATTAAAACAACCATATTGTGTCACAACTCTTCAGGATATAAGAAGCCCCTAGGAACATTCTTCTTTGCCGTTACTAGGCCCCTGAAAGTTGCCCGTTGTCCTTGAGATGCTACACACCTCCTGTCTCTTTTCTATCTTCATGTATCCTTTTCCTATATCTCCAAATATCTGTCATCCGTCAAGGAGGTTTCACTGTGCTTTATTTCTACAGTGCCACCCAAATATCCCCCAGTTCCAGTCATCTTTCCCACTACTTGCTCCCTCTGTCCATCTCACCTACTACATAGTCCATCCTGTACCAATCCCCACCTGCCCCAGTCCACTCACAAAATCTGAGCTGTTCCCCCTTCCCTAGGAGTTCTGTACTTCCTCCCTTAAGCCCTCCTTGTTACTTAACCTCTCTGGGTCTGTACATTGTACAAGATTATCCTTTATTTAACAACTAATATCCACTTATGCCATGTTTTATTTCCAGGTCTAGGTTACTTCACTCATGATGAACTTTTCTATTTCTATCCAATTGCTAGAAAATTTCATGATGTCATTTTTTAAATCATTGAACCACACTCCAGGGTGTAAATGCATCACATTTTCATTATCCATTCTTTGGTTGAGGGTCATCTAGGTTCTTTCCAGTTTCTGGCTACTATGAATTAATCTGCATTTAAGGTAGTTGAGCAAGTGTCCTTGTGGGATAGAGGTTCTTTTGGGTGTATGCCCAGGAGAGGGATAGTTGGGACTTGAGGTGGATCTATTTCCAGGTTTCTGAACAACCACCATATTGATTTCCACAGTGGTTATACAAGTTTGTACTTCCACCAGGAATGAAGGAATGTTTCCTGTGCTCCATATTTTTACCAGAATGAACTGCCATTTGTGGTTTTGATCTTAGCTGTTCTGACAGCTATAAGATGAAATCTGAAAGTAGTTTTGATTTGCATTTCCTGATTGCTAAGGATAATAAGCATTTCTTTAAGTATTTTTTAGCCATTTGAGATTTTTCAATTGAGAATTCTGTTTAGATCTGTACCCCATTTTTTATAAATTGGATTATTTGGTTTGTTGATGTCTAATTTTTTAAGGTATTTGTATATGTTAGGTATTAGCCCTCTGTCCAATTATGGAGTTGTTGAAAATCTTTTCCCATTCTATAGATTGCTGTTTTGTCCCATTAACAGTGTATTTTGCCTTAAAGAAGCTTCTCGGTTTCTTAGGACCCGTTTATTGATTGTTATTCTTAGTGCCTGTTTATTTGACCTTGATTTAACTTTGGTAAATGATATCTACCGAGAAAATTATCCAAATCTGTTAGATTTTCCAATTTTGTGGAGTATAGGTTTTTAAAGTTATAATCTAGTGATTCTCTGGATTTTTCTGGTGTCTGTTGCTATGTCCACTTTTCATTTCTGATTTTGGTAATTTGGAAATTTTCTTCCTTCCTCTACGTTAGTTTAGATAAGGGTGTGTATATCTTCTTGAATTCCCCCCCCCAAACAACTTTTTGTGCCATAGATTCATTGTACTATTCTCTTTATTTTTATTTTATTGATTTCAGTTCTCAGTTTGATTTTTTTTCCTGCCTTCAACTTCTCTTGGGCTAGTTTCTTTCTTTTGTTCTAGAATTTTAAAGTGTGCTGTTGACTTGTCAGTATAAGATCTCTCGATTTCTTTATGTAGCCACACAGTACTGTGAATATTCCTCTTAGTCTTGTTTTCATTATATTCCCTTGGTATGGATATATTGTGCGTTTATTTCCATTGAATTCTAGGATTCATTTTTTTTTTCTTACTTGACCCAGCAATCAGTCAGAAGAAAGTTGTTTAGTTTCCGTGAGTTTACAGGCTGCCTGTAGCTTCTGTTGTTGAACTCCAGTTTGAATTTGTCTGATAAATTGCAGGGCATTGTTTCAATTTTTATGGCTCTGTTGAGACTTGCATTGTGACTGAGTATGTGGTCAGTTTTGGAGAATGTTCTATGAGGTGCTGAGAAGAAAGTGTATATTTTATTGTTTTGTGAAAATTTCTGTAGCTATATGTAATATCCCTTTGGTTCGTAACATCTATCAGCTCCAGGATTTCTCTGTTTGTTTGGATTACCTCTTCATTGGCGATAGTGGACTATTAAAGTCACCCACTGTCAGTGTGTGATGGCCTTTGTATGACTTAAGCTTAGGGAGAGTTTCCTTTTAAAACATGAGTTCCCTTACATTTGGGGCATAGATGATAAGAATAGAGATATCATCTCAGTGGATCTTTTCTTTGATGAGTATGAAGTGTTCTTATTCATCTCTTTTGGTTAATTTGGGGTAATTTTAATTTGAAGTCTATTTTGGTAGATATTAGAATGGCTACACTAACAGCTGCGTGGTACTATTTGCTTGAAAAATCTTTTTCCAACTCTTTTCTCTGGCATAATGTCTATCTTTGATGTTGAGAAGTGTTTTTTTATGA
The DNA here is from genome assembly GCA_902806775.1 of Microtus agrestis. Classification (NCBI taxonomy): domain Eukaryota; kingdom Metazoa; phylum Chordata; class Mammalia; order Rodentia; family Cricetidae; genus Microtus; species Microtus agrestis. The sequence continues at coordinate 1,760,765 of CADCXT010003491.1, read as the reverse complement.
TTTTATTGTGCTATACATTTTTCTCTGTTCCCCTGCCCTCCTTTCCCCTCCCCTCCAACCCTCTCCATGGTCCCCATGCTCCAAATTTACTCAGGAGATCTTATCATTTTCTACTTCCCATGTAGATTAGATACATGAACATCTCTCTTAGTATCCTCCTTGTTGTCTAGGTTCTTTGGGACTGTGAATTTTAGGCTGTTTTTCTTTGCTTTATGTTTAAAAAATACTTATGAGTGAGTACATATGAAAATTGTCTTTCTGGGTCTGGGTTACCTCACTCAAAATGATGTTTGCTAGCTCTATCTATTTGTCTTCAAATTTCAAGATGTCATTATTTTTTTCTGCTGTGTACTTCATTGTATATTGTACCACATTTTCCTTATCCATTGTTTGGTTGAGAGGTATTTAGGTTGTTTTCAGCTTCTGGCTATGACAAAAAAAAAATGCTGCTATGAACATAGTTGAGCACATGTCTTTGTGGTACAATTGAGCATCCTTTTGATTTATATCCAATAGTGGTATTGCTGGCTTTTGACAAAGGTTGTTTCCTAATTTTCTAAGAAGTTGCCATACTGATATCCAAAGGGGCTGTACCAGCAATAATGCTGGAGGGTTCCCTTCACCCCACAACCTCTCCAGCATAAGTTATCACTATTGTTTTTGATCTTGGCCATTCTTCCAGTTGTAAGGTGGAATCTCAAATTTGTTTTGATTTGCATTTCTCTAATAACTAAGGTTGTTGAGCATTTCCTTAAATGTCTTTCACCCATTTTAGATTCCTCTGTTGAGAGTTCTCTGTTTAAGTCTGTATTTTTCACTGGATTATTTGTTCTTTTGCTGACCAATTTTTTGAATTCTTTGTATATTTTGGAGATCATCCCTCTGTATGATATGGGGTTGGTGAAGATCTTTTCCTATTCTGTAGGCTTCCATTTTGTCTTGTTGGCCGTGTCCTTTGCTTTACAGAAGATTTTCAGTTTGAGATGTGTTTCTTAAATGCAATTGGAGGATAGATATTGTTTAGAATTTCTTCTTTTAGTCTGTGTCTTCTTTGGGGGGAATTGAGTCTATTGATATTAACAGATATCAATGATGATGATCTTGTAGCTTTATTATTGATGGTAGTGGTGGTAGTGTTTTTGTGTGTGTTTGTCTTTTTTAAGATTTGCTTGTGTGAGATTTTTTTGCTTTCTGTGTTTTCATAGAGTTCATAGTTTTGAGTACAAGTTATTCTTGTATGTTCTATTATGTTGAATTTCTGGATAAACATCATTTAAGTTTGATTTTGTCTTTCAATAGCTTGTTTTCTCCATCTATATTACTTGGAAGTTTTGGGATATATATTAGTCTAGGTTGATATCTGTGGTCTCTTAGAGTCTGCAGGATAGCTGTATGCCCTTCTGGTTTTATTGATTAAATAAATTCAAATATGTGTGCCTTTATATATTACTTGTCCTTTTTGTTCCCTAGTAGCTTTTAATATTTTTCTTTGTTCTGTATGTAGTGCTTTGACTACTGTGTTCTAGGAGGACTTTCTTTTCTGATCCAATCTATTTGGTGTTCTGTTAGCATCTTGTACCTTCATAGACATGACCTTTATTATTTGGGGAGCAATTTCTTCTTATGATTTGTTTTAAAGAATTTCCTGTTCCTTTGAGCTGCAATTCTCCCTCTTCTATTCCAAATCTTAGCTTGGCTTTTTTTTTTTCATTGTATCCCAAATTTCCTATTTGTTTTTTGTAGGGATTTTTAAAATTTAATAATTTCTTTGACTGATGAATCAATTTCTTCCATATCTTTTTTTGCCTGAGATTTGTTTTCTTTCATCTCTTGTATTCTGCTGATGTTACTTGCATCTCTAGTTCCTGTTTGATTACCTGAATTTTTCATCTCCAGGATTCCTCCAGTTTGTATGTGTATTTTTTAATGTTTCTAGTTTTTATTTGTAGGCCTTGAACAGTTTTATTCATTTTCTTCACATGTCCTCTTCTTGTATGTTTTTTTTCTTTCTTTAAGGGATTTAATCTTTTCCTCATTTTTTTTGTTTATACTTTCCTTGATTTCTTTAAAACTTTATTCATTTACTCTTTCAGAACCTCTGTTGTCTTCATTGCTGTTAAGGTCATTTTCTTGTGGCTCATTTGCATTGCAATATTCAGGGCTGGAATATCTTGATGGGGTAGGAGTTGGGGAAGCCTAGGTGTGCTTTGAGAGACTGTCAGTGGTCCCTACTTTGTGCAGAAGGCACATATGGATCAACCAAATCAACTAGACAATGGGGAAGTTAAAAGGAAATCCCACTTTTGAGAGATTCCAATTCTAAATATTGAAAATTACTTTAGAAGCTATCAGAACTTAGATTCCCCTCCCATAGCCAACCATTTTGTAACTTGTCATCAATATATGGACCACCTGAGATGACCTTTAGTATATGCAGTTCAAAATATAGTTCAAAGTAGAATGCTGAAGAAACATTTAGTGATTTCCCCCCACTCCTGTCCTTTTCACCTGGTTTTGTGATAGTTGGACCAGGATTCTTAGTCACGTATTTGCTTAACAGAAAAGGAAGATCAACATTTCTTGATTGTAAGCAAGTTTTTGGTTGTTCCTTTTTTCCGTGTTCATTATACAGAAGAAGCCCTTTAGGACAGTGCTTCTCAACTTTCCTGTAACTGTACACTTTTAATACAGTTCCTCATGTTGTGTGACCCATAGAACCATAAAAATATTTTTGTTGGTGCTTCATAACTGAAATTTTGCTACTGCTATGTTTTGTAACGGCAATATTTGTGTCTGCTGATGGTCTTAGATGACTCCCCTGAAAGGGTCATTTGACCCCAAAGGGCTCACAACCCACAGGTTGAGAACCACTGCTTTAGGGCCTCACACATTGATCATGAGTCAGACCTGCAGGTGAAAAGCAGGTATCTGGAATAAACTTTCTGGATTAGAGTGTAACTATACTGTTTATTTTGGTGAACTTTGTGTGGTTATTTGAATAAGAATGGCTGCTATAGAGTTATACTGGAATGCTTAGGGAGTGTCATTACGAGGTGTGGCTGTTTTGGAACAAGTCTTTCACTGGAGTGGACTTTAGAGCTTCAGATGCCTAAGCCAAACCCAATGTCTTCCTCTCTTCCTTCTGTCTGACAATCTGATGTAGAACTCTTGGATCCTTGACTAGCACCATGTCTTCCTGGAGACCACCAGGGTTCCTGCCATAACAATAATGGGCTTATCCTCTAAACCTGGAAGTCTGGCCCCCAATAAAATGTTTTTATTTATAAGAGTTGCTGTGGTTATGGTGTTTCCTAACAGCAAAAGAAATACTAAGACACTTGTCTCAGCTACTTAGTTTCTGAACATGTAATGCTCTTCATACGGGAATAACAGTGATGTATACAGCTATTTACAGGACTGATTGAGGATATAGACCATAGATTCTGTTTATCCACTCTTACACACACACACACACACGCACGCTCGCACGCACACGCACACACACACACATTAAAACTGCCTATATATTATAGATAAAGTTTAATTACTTGCTAAAATTAGTGATGATAGGTTCAAACTCTCCAGTAGCTAGACCCTTGTTCATCTTTCCTGCCTTCTTGTGTTCTGTTGCACTCCTGTGTGTCCTCTGTTGCACTTTCTATGTCTCTGCTCCACTGAAGTCAGATGATGTTTTACTCCCATACTGTATTATCCTTCCTTCCTGTCTACAAGCATGCTGCACTGTGGGTACCATTCAGCGTTAACCAGCCACAGTGTATTTTCTACTTAGTTTCTGCCAGGGAAAACGGAGCACTGCTACATTTGTGTCCCCAGACAAACATTTCATAGAAAGTTCTTCATTCGTCTGCCTCTCCTTCTTCCCTTAGATATGACCCTTTCAAGGGCAAGGAGAATGTGTTAGAAACCCTGATATTCATAGCACTTAGCTGCTCTTGGTTACACAGAAGGCATTTAGAAGAATGTATGTTGAATTAATGTGGTCGTGAAGACCCAGTTGAGTAATTGTGAAGCCATAAAATTCGATTTGAAGTACAGCCACAGGAATTGACTTTGTAACCTCTTCTGGAAGCAAATCTCATTTATTACTATAAATGGCATAAAGTAATTATCATTATTTGTTCAAAAGTCATTGGCCTTTAATCACTTCTAGAGATCTGAATCAAGAAGCATGATTGTATGATCAGAATGAAGTTTTGAATATACCTAAGATAATATCAGAAACATCATTTAATTTCCTCTAAAGTTTCTTCTTTTCAAAGTAATGTTTCCTTTCCTATTTCTCTATTCTTTGGATTTATACACAATGCAGTGGTATGATTAATGATTTATAGTCTCTTTGATCAAGTAAATAAATATTAATTGGAAAAATATATAAAATTAGTAGGTATTTGTTTTACTCAGATGTTCTTCAGTGTCCTGTGTAAGTATTCATTTTTTATTACTCAAATAAACACCTCTATAGAGAAAAGAAGTAAAATACTTTAATTTACCAATGTTTTGACCTATGAGGTGTCATGGAGGGTAAAAGTACTTTGCCACAATCTCAATATCCTGACTTTGAGCCCCAGAAACCACATAATGAAAGCAAAGCAAATCAAATGGATTGTTCTCAGACCTCCACACACAAGCTGAGGAACAAGCACCCTCACATCTGCATACACCCCCCACACACACGCACACACACACATACACACACACAAATACACATGCACATACACACATATACATTTATACACAATAAATAAATCTAAAAAAATTTACAATGAGGAAATAATAAAATTGATTATGGACAGATGACTCAGTGGTTAAGAGCACGGGCTGGTCTTCCAATGACTCAGGCTCAATTCCCAGCTTCCACGTGGCTGCTCAGAAACCCCTGTATCTCCAGTTCCAGGAAATCTGAGCATTCTTGGCCCCAATAGGCAACAGGCACACAAATAGTGACAAGACGTACTGCAGGCAAAATACCTATATACACAAAATAAAAAGTTAAAGATTAAAGGAAACGATAAAATTAATCAAATTTAAAATATTTCACAAATCCAAACACCTTTTCTTTGATAACAATATCAACAATTTAACTGCCTCCATGCAACTATTACAATGGTCTTTTGGATAGCCGTGGTTTCTGATTTTAATAATATCATATTCATCCCAAAGTCCAACTCTCTCTATCCCATAGTTCATTGCGAAAAATCTGAGTTCCTTAGAATGTACTTCAAGCCTTCATGGTATGATGCAATCTACCCATCTAGCCCCACTTCCCATCACCTAACAAGATACAGGTACAGTGACTTTCTTTTTTGTCTTTGAATATGTATTATTTGTTTCTGACCTGTGGGTTTTGGTAGTGTGTACTTTTCAACATAGAAATTCTAAAATGTGGGGTCAGGTCCTTTAAATTCAAACAGGACTTGCTCCATGAGACTAGCATTCCCAAACTGAACCCTCCTGTTTATTAATATCTGTTATGTCAAGAATTACAACTAACACATTGCATGCATTATTGAATAAAATGCTGTTTTGTGGTTTACCATTTCAGCAGCCCTAAATATGAGGCAATACAATTTTACAGAAGAAATTCTACCAACTACAGCACTTTCACTATTCTTTTTAACGATGCTAAAAAGATTAACAATATTAATGCTGAAAGATTAACAATATTGAAAGTAGATACCTAAGCTGAATAATCTTAATATGATTCTCAGGAATCCATGTGCAATTAAAGTCTACAACTAACAAGCAAGGCTTTGTGATGTCAGGGCTATAGTTGTCCATGAATCTTGATACTTCTCAAATCTTAGTACACATGAAACTTTTGAATTATCATAATTGTGTGGAATAAAAAAACTTCCCTGGGACTGCAGCTTAGCGCGTGGCCCCCACAATACCATGAATAAATGTTGCCAACTGTTTGGCGGCACATCTCCATTTTATGATACATTTGAAGGAAAGAGGAAAAAAAATCTAGGTGAGATTTCATTTTTATAATTCTCAGAACATTTCTTCAAATTTGTATTTTCTTTTATTTTTCCTCACTTAACTGGGGACGTGTTTGTATTTTCTTAAAATGTGTTTGAACCAATATTAAGTGACATACCTTGGGAGAGGGAGCACTAAATTTGACAGAAATTTAAATTATCTTTATCTCTACTATGCATAGCTGAAGACATTGTACGCCTCCTCATTAAGATCAGGAGATGTTTTTCCTTTAAATACACTAATTTCAGGAGTACAAAGTTTAAGGTTTTGTAAACTACGGCATTGGAACAAGAGATTCTCTGTGTGTGTACATAAAATATGTGCACATCTATATATGTATGTATGTGTGTGTAATGTGTGTATGTGTGTAATCTATGAATTTATGTGCGTGTGTAAGTGTACAAGGTATCTAACCATTAGCTTTAGTCACCTCTAAGGATAAGCAAATTGTTGATTTTATAATAAAACTTATATCACATATTATACAAATCTGTCCAGCCTAATTTAAGGAGGTATTATCTTCAGGTGAAATCTGACTCTTTACCTGATTTAATTTTTTTGGTAAGATAAAGATATTTGCTCTCTGTGGCAATAGGTGGCAAACACCAGTAATACCAGAGCTGCAGAAAGAGAGGGATGTTGAAGTAGAATTATATTTGAAGCCGCTCATAGTTTCACTGACAGGTGACTCAACATTCTAAAATAATATTTGTTGCTGTCTAGTGTGGTTGAATTCAATGGAGTCAACTTCCCATCTTTTAATTAATTTTAATCTTATTCATAATAATATGAAGTTATTCAAGAACGTGTGAAAGCAGTTCCCTTTACCTATATAAACTGTGTAGGTTGTCTTACAAATATTTCCTTGAAAATGAAAGATGCTTCTGTAAATCATCTAGAAATTTGATTTTTATTTTATGTCCATCTATACAATGAAAACATTAATTAATTTAGTAACTTTCTTTTATTTTTGTATTTTCCTGTGGATATGATTTATACTACTAATAATGGACATTATAAAAGCATGTTTTATGAAATGTATGTATTTGGTTATTAAGATTTACTCACTCCCTTAGAGTTTTACAGAATTTGTTACTAAAAAAATTTATTAATACCAACCACTGCTGATATTTTATACGTTTTGATAAAATTTGCCTAAGAACTAAAAGGAAAACCATGAGTGAGAGAAAGAGTAATGCTATATGAAAAGTTATGTGTTCTTAAGGTGAGGTAACTGATACCTTACCTTTTTTTGGGGGGGGTATTGACCAGACTCTGTTGCACATTCAGCACATTTAACTAATCTCTCTTATTATTTACATTTCAACAGATTTAGGATGTGACAATTCAAGTATCTGGTAACTCAGTGGAGTAGCTCAACACCTGTCTCTGCTTCCCATGCTCTTCTCTACAGTGTGAGTATATGTTTACATTTTCTAATCTGCTTGGTGGTGTGGAAGATGTATTTGGTTTGAAAATAGAGATATTGCATATTTTCGTGGAAAATTATAAGCTAAAGTTAAAGTTCATTCTAAAGACAATAAATTCAGATGATCTGATCTCAGGAGATGTTTTGCAAATGTAAACTTAATACTATTTGAAAGTTATAGCATGAAATAAAAGTTATGGTAAAATAACACTGGCATTCAATTATATGGAATATCTTTAAATTTTTAAACTCGGTATCTTTGCATTCTTAGAAAGAAAGACATAAATATTTTTAGAAAATGTCTTGCTGCATTCTAAAATGTTCTTGATATGCCTTTGATAGATATAATTTGAAATGGAACTTTAAGGTCAAGTCAGTTTCTTATTTTATATTTTGTTCTCTACTAGCTATTTGTTGTAAATGTGTTTAATAATATTGACTAAATGATAGCTACATCACACAGTTATTTATAGAACATATATGCTTTTGTAAGTTCAATTAAAAGAAAAGGAAAAGTGATCAATACAGGGATAAGTTGTTTTTATTGTTCATTTTGCAGGACTGAAAAACAAGTTAAGTCTGGTTTATGGTGCTCTTTTTGTTTGAAGAAGTATTAAGCTTATGTGAAAATTTTTATATTTTAATTTTAATATTTAAAGAAAACCTAAAAGATAGGATTTTGAATGTTTATTCATAATAAGATGATAACTGTTTCAGGAAAAACATGTGCATAGCCTGTTTTGAACACAACAAAAGTTATACTAGTATGAGAATCAAATAATATCAATCAAATGTATTTCATTTTATGTGTTTATTAGAAATAAAACATTTTAAAAGTGAAGAAAACAAAAGCAAAAGAGGTTTAAGAGGACGGTAAGCTTACTCAAAGGAATAGGAAGAAGTAGCATCACAATCCTTTCTCCCAGAAACATGTGAGCCTGGGACAGTAGCACTTCCATCATTCTAATCCAAACTGGCATCATCCTCAAGGTACCAGGAAATGCTACCTCTACATATCACATTCCACTAAGCCTGGATCCACTTCTGAGCCTTGCTTTTGTTCCCCCAGCCTTTTTCTGGGCGGCTACTGTGTGAGGTTAGTAGATCTGTGCACTCATAGAGTGGAGGGTCCTGACATTTGTTCCTTCTGTACAGAAGCAGGACTGGATAGGTGATTAGATTTTGAAAGTTGAAGATGGTTATATTTGAATTTTTCTTATGACTGCATTGAAATTATAAAATGAGGTAGGAGAACTGCATTTCAATCATCTGTTTTATTTTATCCTCTACAATCAAAATACAGTTTTTGGAACAGTAGCACTATGTACATGCTAAAGACTCATTATTATGGAAATTCAAAATGGGACAATTACTATTGAAAAGGTTTCATCCTTTCCTTATATAGGAGAGTGCAGATATTGCATCTATAGTAACAGTTCGGTGAACACAAAAGCAGAGAACAGAACAGCCCATCATCATGGGGTATCATAACCTCTACACCACCTGGTTCTCAACAATTCTAATGCTGTGACCCTTTAATACAGTTCCTCATATTGTGGTGACCTCCAACCAAAAAATATTTTTGTTGGGACTTCATAACTGTAATTTTGCTACAATTATGAATCTTAATGTGAATATCTATGATTTTCATTGGTCTAAGACGACCTTTGTGGAAGGGTCCATTGACATCTCCAAAGGGTCATGACAGGCAGATTGAGAACTTCTGCTGTGCACTAAAACGTGGTCAAAACTTGGCATATTCTACCATTTGAATACCATTTTCAAATTGCTTTAAACTTTCTAAGATCACAAGTGGAACTACCATAAATTAGATACCCTTTATATAAACATATTACATGGCCCAATGATTCCATTTCTATGCATCTACCCAAGAGAATACTCATTTTTACATTAAAAGTGTGTAAATATTTATAACAAATTAATACTTATTCATAAAAATTTATAAATAATCAAAATGTTGTTGGATGCAGTATCACATGCCTATAAGTCTTGCACTCAATAGACTGAGGTGAGAGAAAATGTCTTAGGGCAGTGTGGAAAGTTCAAAGCCAGCATGATCCATGTAGTGCCACTCTGTCTAAAATAAATGAACAAGTGCTGCATTTAACTGCTCAATTGAAGAACAAACTGGAATATCAATAGGATATACTATTCAAGTATAGAAAAGAGCTATTGATTTCATGACTCTCATAAAAGTTTCTATTTTCTTTTCAATGCTGAGAAATGAATCCAAGGTCTTGTGTCTGCTAGGCAAGTGATTTGCCGCTGATCTGTATACACAGGCCCCAATGTAAAAATCCAAAATCCATTCTGCAAGTAAAACAAGAAAGCCCCAAGTGTCTAAGTACTGTGTGATAGCAAGTATATAAATTCGGGGGGAGGAAGCAAAACTGAGATAGGAAGAAGCAGATCCATGGTTACCTGGCTAAGTAATTTTCTGATTGCATGGGGAAATGTGGGATACATATTATTCTGTATAGTCTTCAACTGTTGGGAAAATTATACAAAAGGCACAAAACTCCTAAATACAATGTTGAGGTATAGAGAATACAAATAAAATTGAACAGAATGTGTCTCCAAGACAGAGGGGAAACTGACTTTTATTGTGAATTAGGAATGATATCTTAGTAAAATTTATTTTAGGAAACAGAATTTGGACAACACAAAATCAGAAAAGAATAAGGTTGGATTAACTATATAAAGAGGAGTCGATGTGTTCCTTCCTATTGAATGTTTTGTTTTCCCTAAAAGGAATATAGTTAAGAAGTTCTGAAACTATTTTTATGTATTAAATAAAATACATGAATAAATAAAATTTTTGTAGAATTTGCAAGGTTGCTCATGAAAGAAGACAATATTACAAATACAGAAAATATAATGGCTGTGTTGTCACTATGCATGAAAAAACAATTAATGAAATAAGAGACTATTGATTTTGAAAAGGGCAAGGAGAATTTTACAAAAGAGTTTGGGGTTATGAAACAAAAGGTAAAATTATATAATGTGTTGTAATTGTAATACTAAAACAAAAACATTAATTGCCAATGTGAGCTCACTTTTATTTCTATACACAGATACAGAAACAAAGCCATGTGTACATATGAATAAACTTGCATAACATTAGCTATATCTGTGAAAAGTTTTTAGGAGCAACGACAATGCGTGACAATAGATACCCTGCATATTCCGTTTTTCCCTTCAAAATAATATTTGCCCACCAGACCATAAGAAAGCAACCGACGATTCTTGTCTAGGACAAGAAAAATGGGAGACAATTCTGAAATATTGCAGTGTGAAAGAAGCAAACAAAAAAAATAAAAGAGGAGAGAGAGAGAAAAAGAGAAAGAAAAGAGAGAAGAAAACTCTCTGGGACATACCAGAAACAAAACTCAATCAGTATGTCTGAGTTTGTAGTGAGCTTTTAGTAATTAATGCTAAAGCACTTCAGGCTGCTACAAACAACAGACAGACAGACAGACAAACAAATAAATAAATGGAGATGCAGTTCAGCTGAGAAAACACAGCCCCTGAATCACACTCATATAAGTAAGTGTACTAATAAGTAAGATTCAAAATAAATATTCATTCCACAAAAGTTGCATTTATTACATACAAATACTTCATTCACTTTCCACAAAAGAAAGCTTAAATCTACTCCTGGGTGTAGCCCAACTTGACACCTCTTTCCCACAGAACAGAATATGGAAGGAATTGGTGGAAGGTCTAGCAGGCACCATCCTTAAGACTATGATGTTATTAACATTAACACCTCTAGTGACTTACCCTGCTGACACTTTCTAACCTGGTGTGATGAGGTAAGTACATCACACTTCTGGATTCAGGAAGAAATGAATTTTACAGCTGAAGGCCACAAATAAATTGTATGACTTATTCAACTGTCATATTCTGGATTTGGTTCTGAAGGAAGAAATGAGTAGAGAGATACAGCTAGCAAAATCTGAAGAAAGCCTATAGCTTGCTTAATGTTATTGTGTTAATTGACTTTTTACAAAAGGTCCATGGCCTGTTAACTATTGGAGAAGCTGGAAAGGGGGACAGAAAATGGTCGATATATCTTGTCTTAGAGTTTCTATTGATGTGATAAAATGCCATGACCAAAAGCAACTCAGGGAAGTAAAGGGTTTATTCTAGCTTACAGTTTCACATCAGGGGCCATCAGTGAAGGAAGTCAGTATAGGAACTCAAACAGGTCAGGAAGCTGGAGGCAGGATCTGATGCACAGTTCATAGAAGGATGCAGTTTGCTGTCTTGTTTCTCATGGCTTGCTCAGTCTTCTTTGTTATAGAACCCAAGAATACCAGCCTAGTGGTGATAACAACTGGGCTCTCACACATCAACCACTAAATAAGAAAATGCACGAAAGATTGCCAGTATGGTGGGGGAATTTTCTTAATTTAAGTTTCTGCTTCTAAAATGACTTAGCCACAATTAATATTCAGGTATAAAGTTCTTAAAACTTGAAAACAAAAGATAGACTTGAAAAACAAGCAAAGGGATATGAAGACACAACATGCAAAATCAACCAGGTATGTGTATGTAGCTGTGTTAAGTTGGAGTTGTCCTATGACCATTTATTTGATACACTTTGACCAGTTGTGGATTTCTGTAATAGTCTCTCTCTGCTGCAAGAAGAAGATTCTTCCATGAGGGGTGAGAGGCACATTTAGACATGAATATAAGAATAAGGTTTTTAGGATGGAATTAGGATATATATATATATATCATATACATATGATGCAGCTATACTCCTTCTTTGTATATGCCCAAAAGATGCAACATCCTAATCCATGGGTACTTGTCCATCCATGTCCATTGCCTCTATATTAGAATAACTACTTAGAATAGTAAATAGAAACATCCTCTGTGTTCTTCACTGGATTGTAGTTAATGAAAATGTGGTACTATACAGAATGTTTTTTTTTTTTTACTTTACTCATCTGTAAAGAAAAATGAAATCCTGAAACTGGCAGATAAATAGATGGCAGGAACTAGAAAAAAAAGTATATGAAGTGTGAATCCACAACAACAACCCTAACTATTGGTGAGTCCAAGACAGGAAGATCACCTGTGTTCAGGAGCTGGGGAAGAGCCTGGTTTACCAGGAAGAGTATCTCACAAAAATTTCAAAAGATCAAACAAACATGTAAGTAGAGCATAACAAGGAATTAGTTTTATTTACATTGAGGAAAGCATTGTGATTGACCTTCTCCATAGTTAATAAAAGTGCCTGTCCACATTAACTTTGTCTTCAATATCTTAAAGACTGAACTTTCATTCAGTCTATGCTGAGTCATTCAGGAATATAGGTTTTACATTTGCTTTTTAAAACCCTTATCTAAAGGTAAATTAAAATGTAAAAGAAACTGTATAAACTAGAGCACTATATATTAAGTGAAGTAAAAGAGAATAAGGCACGAACCACGTGATCTCTCTTATACATGTTTTCTCAAAAGTGGGTCTGTTGTGAAATAGTGATCACTGCAGTTAGAACAGGTAAGAAGGAGGGACACTGGAGGGAAGCTGGGTAATGGGAATAGAGGTGGTGTTACACAGAAAAACCAAGTCTAGTGTCTACAGCTTGGTGTAGTGATTAGAATTCATTGTAGCCTGTCAATATAATTTGCAAATACAAAGTCATCATAAGAAAAGGCATAATAATTATGCTGATTTGATAATAATATTATATGTTTGCACTGAGATTATCACACTGGGTTGGATAAATGTGTATGCTCGAGATAGAAATGTTAGTGACCCTAATTTGATTATTATTCACTAGATACACATGACACTAATACCCAATAATTTTGCTTAATTAAATTAAAAATGAACGACAATGCTATGACCAGGAAGCTCATTTTAAGTGAAATATAAAATTTGCTACATTTGGGTAGAAATATTTTAACAGTTTCTCTGTTTACTGTAGTTTCTTTACACTTCTTTTTTAAATCTACTGTGTAGGTCTTCCCTTGTGGATTTAAATGTAATAATTATTAAAGTTATTCTCTAATGTTTATATTTTTAAAACATACTACCTAAGTTATTGAAAATTTCAGTCTCCATCCCCCTGTAGTTCACATGGCTTTCTATTCTTTGACAATATGGCCCTGCTAGTCAACTAGACACAACTTGGAAATCATCATGATTACTTTACCGTTCAGTACAACGTAAGTGATCCAGAAGTGGGTGCATCCTTTGAAATCTCTGATCTATAGCCTGAAAAGCTAGCAGGTAAAAGGAGACAAATAAAAATTCTACTGGGTCAAACTAGATTCAAATTTTACTATATATCTGCCAAACGCAGAGGATGCCCTCCTCAAATGAACCTCCCAATGTATTTGAATGGTTAGAACTATCAGTGCCTTTGGTTTTATTCATACAAGCCCCCGTTTCCATTAAAAAAAAAACTGATCGCATTTAATTAATGGCTTTGTTTTGGTTTCATTAAGAGGTTATTCAAAAGTTTTTTTGTGCTGCACTTCCTACTCTGCTGTTCATAATATGCACTTAAAGTATTTCTGTTGAATTTCTAAGTATAGTCCCATGGGGTACTCTTTGTTTGCTGTTATGAAAACCTGGCTTACTAAAGAAGATATCAATCTCAGGAGTAACTGGAAACCTGGGAAGGACTGAGAATATGGAAGGGCATTGCAGTCACATGACTGATACTTAAAGTCTTTTGTATATCAGGACATAATTCCTGTTGTAAAAGTAGGTGGAGATACAGACGGATCCATAGGGCATAATGAGGAGGGAACAGGATGGCTAACATAAAACAAGTTCTTGCATTACACCATGCTTGTCACAAACAAGTCATATCTGAACTCGGAAAGTAAATTTAAAGGAGCCAAGCTACAAAGCTCAAATAGAGAGAACCATGGAACCTAGAATATTTAGCAGACAACTAAGGTTATATTTATGTTTTGTCTCCTGAAGAAATTACTGGCTTATTTAATTTATGGAAAAAAGTATAGAGTAAAAGTCAGTGTATGAAGGGCTGCCTATTTTACTACCTTATTTTGTTTGCTTATTATGCATTCTAATGGTATTTTATTATTTTAATAGGCAGCTATAAGTACCTCAGCGTCTATGTTAAGGGAAAGAAAGGCCTAGTCAACAAAATAGTCAAAAAATATACTTCATTACTTTCAAATCGGCCTTAAAATTTTACAGGAGCCTATGGCTTCCCTGTAGCCACACTGTAAAGAGACAAAAACACACTTCACAGTCATCTAAACCTCCTGTGGAAAGCAATGCCCATGAATATTTATATTGGCAGTATTTCTAATGAGTAGAAGCAGGTAAAAATGCTCTGTACTTTTCCCTAAAATTGTATTTACTTAAAACCATATATTTCTCATGTGGATTTTCTAGCTATTTGTGAAATAAATTATCCTTCAGGATTTCAGTTTCTTTCAAACATGTTCTGCCATTATTTTGTTTTCATTTATTATTTAATTTTATTAGTTCTTTGAGAGTTTCGTACTTGGGTTTTGCTCAGAGTCACATTCTTCCCCCACCCTTCCAACAATCCCCATCCGTATCCACTGAGCTTTAAGTCCTTTTTAAAAACCCATCACGATCTATTTGTGCTGTCCAAGTTTTATTGGATGTGTGGTCTTCCACTGGAGCATGGTGGTTGGCATAACCAGGAACTGTACTCTTAGAGAAAACAGTCTCCCCTTCTCCTACAGCCCTTGTGTCCAGGAATGGGAGTGTTTGTCACTTACCTCTCCATGCTGGGATTTGGTCTTGTTTGGGTTTGCACAGTTTTCTTGTTTGTTTGTTTTTTGTAAGCTACCACAATAACTGTGAGTTCATATGTGCATATATGAAGGTACTGCCTCCTTGTAAATATCTATCATCTCTTTGTCTTACATTCTTTCCTCCCCATTTTTCATGATACCTGAGTCTTGAAAAGGCAATGTAATATATACAGATTCCACTTAGTGCTGAGCATTCTGAGGTCTCTTACTCTCTTCACCTTTCAACTTGTGAATCTCTGTGTCAATAACCATCCATTTGCAAATAGAAACTTTTCCAATGGGAATTCAGAATTGTATTTGTTATGACTTTTATAACTAAGAGTCATTATGAGTCAGTTTAATACTATGTCAATTTATCGGAATGATAGAAATAAGTTCTCTTCTAGTTTCTATGACCTTGAAGTCATAGCTTTTTGGGCTTTTTGTTATGGGTTTAATCTTGTGGAGCATGGATCAAATCTAATTGGAAAATAATTGATTACTTCCTTGATGTTCATGCCACTATTTACCCCTGAGCATCTCTTGCTATGTTAGTCATTATTGTATCTCAGAGGGTTCACAGCTGGGTACCACTGATGATTACTTTTATCTTCTGGTAGCATGTATAGTACTTTCTAGAACTATAAAAACTACCCAGTGGGGATGAAGTTTTCAGGTCCATACCAGCTTAATTTAGTCATGTTCTATAATTCAAATGTCTTCAGCAATAGAGTCTTACTGTCAAGTTCTGTAGCATACCAAGTAGTAACAGCAATATCCTTGAATGTTTGGAGATCTATAGGACATTGCTAAGCAATGACTCAAAAAGAAATCACCCATTCCTGACACCTGGTCTCATTTGTTAGTCTCTGACATCTAGTAGGAGCATGTTTGCCTTGTTAAAGGGATACGTGTGTGGGAGGGGGGGTAGCAATAATTAAAAAGGAGTCAGTGAATTTGAAATTGTGTTAGCAATGGGGTGAATGGGAGGAGTAAAGGGATTAAAAGGAAGGGGGATATGACACTTTGTTATTATATTACAATTTCAAAATAATAAACTGTTTTTATGTATACACATTATATATTATGTGTACATACACACATATATATGAAGAATTTACATATTTGCATGTATTTTAGGAATATACTAAAGTAGTAGTTTTTCATACATCTTTTTCAAAAGTGCTTTAGTTCCCCAAGACAGACTTCCTAGGGAAAACAAAACAAAACAAAAATGATAAGTGCTGGGCTGGAGAGATGGCTCAGTGGTTAAAAGCACTGACTGCTCTTTCAGAGGTCCTGAGTTCAATTCCTAGCAACCACATGGTGGCTCACAACCACCTATAATGAGATCTGGTGCCCTCTTCTGGCCTACAGGCAGGATACTTGACTGGCTGAATGAATGAATGAATACATAAATAATAAATAAATAAATCTTTTTTAAAAAAAGATAAGTGCTATATTGACTTTGGGATAGAAAATCATTATGTACTGGGGGGTGATAATGGCAATTGATGATGTTACTACAAAAATCAGTGCTGATGACCCTCCATAAAGCTAAAAACAGATCTATCATATGATCCAGCAATATCGACCCTGAAAAGACAACATATCCTCCTCTCCTCTTCTAGAGATACCTGTGTGTTGCTCTTCTTTGCTGGTATGCTCACAACAGCCAGGAAATGGGAATATCCTCGATGTTTATCAATTAGTGAATAAACGTTAAAAGTATAATATATTTATATACTTGAATATTATTCAGCTACTATAAAAAATAAAATTATGAAAGTTGTAGGTAAGTTGGTAGAGGTAGAAATAATCATTGAGTAAAATGATTCTGACCCCTCAAAATACAAATGTCATATGGTTTCCCTCATCTGTAGACGTTAACATTGAATCTTCAGAAATGTATGTTTCATTTAGAATACACTTAGATGTCAGAAAATTGCCAAGGAGCCACGACGAGGGGATTTCCAGTAGGGGAGACAGAACACACTGTTGTAAAAGTTAAAGGCAATGATGGAACAATAAGGTATAAATTGAGGTTGGTGCACAGAGTGTAGGGTAGAGGAGAGAGTAGAAGAGATAAATTACAGTTGTGTTAGTTTTCCTTTAACTGTTTTAAAAAAATAATCTTCAGTTTTACTATTCTTTATATGATGACTTTTTAAATTTACTTTGTTTTCATCTGACAAAGATAACAGGATGCTAATGTAAATTTTATAACTTCAAGTTAATGTCATTAACTCACTACCCTCATAAAAATTTAACATAGTGTTTTTATATGTATGGTTTTGAAATGCTGCTTTCAAAGTTGACCACAATGTTGCTTTAGGGTGATGGAACACCATGCCTAGCTGTACTTACTCTCAGAGCCTACATTAAATACCGAGCGATCTTAGGCAATAAAGTGAGAACACGTGGCTGTCTCCAGAAGGAAATGAGAAGTGCTATTGAGGGAAGTGAGTTTTGGGAACATGATGGTCTGTGTTCCATGGTAGCTTCTCTGCTGTGATGTGAGATCTCTTGCTCTAAAACTTTAGAACCATCTGCTAACCTTGCTTGTGTCTTAAGTGAATGTTCATGGTAAAATGAAGAGAAAGATGAAGGGATAATTTCAAGGTCAGGGCTAAGTCACCAGAGGGAAAGCATTATTTATGTTGGATAAGGCTGGTTTGAAATTTGGAGATAAATTTTCAGGGAGTCAGAGTCAAGAATTCTAAATAATAAGGCATCATAACATCCCTAGAATTCTCAACTGTCTTATGGGACATTATAAATTTTACAGAATTTGGTATGGTTGCTTAATATTCTCTAATGCAGAAATCACAATTTGTACTCAAGTTTCTCTTATTATAACCAAAAAAGGATTATAGAGTTATTAAAAACCCAATCCAAATATATTTAATACAGAATCCTGCTATGCCAGAATTTACAGTTATTTGGCTTTGTTTTCTTTGCTTTTATTTCATGATTACCCATAATTATTAACCACAGAATTCCTAGTTGCCAAAGGAATAAAATCCAACCATCAATTTTAAGCAAAAGCATGAAGCTGAAACTTTTGCTTAAATAGGAATGGGGAGAATACACCAGTCATGCAGATTAACAGAGGAAGCAGGGCTGCTAAAATTATCCATGCTCTTGGGGGAAAGCATCAAGCAGTGATTGTCAGGCTTTGGGAGTATTAATTCTATGAACTTCTCTTGTAAACACATGGTCCCTGAGATGAGCATGCCTTTGATTGATGATCTCTCAGAAGAGTGTTCTTTGGATCAACTGACTTTTTGAAGTGTGTGTCGTTCCTATCTAGTTGACTTGCAAATGTGTGTTCACTGACGTGTACCGCCATCCATCCTACATATGCATGAGAAATCCATTCTGACGGCGTACAGAACTGACATTGATTAAGTACATTTTTAAAAAAACCCTGCAGGTGACTATTTGCTATCATAGCTATGAAAAAAAATGATTATCTCCTAGGAACACGAGGCCATTCTGTTCCCAGTCTATTTCAAACAAGGGTATTAGAAAAAACCTTCGGGCAATGATGAAGAGTACTGAAGAGCAGTTTGCACTAGGAAGAGTAGGAAGTTCTAGAGGCAGGCTTTCCTTAAGTCATCTGACAAGATGTACTATGGCAGATATGAAACTGTAAAGTGAACGCAGAAAGTTACTACCCCAAAACAATAAAAATAAGATGGAAATGTAAACTATCTCACAGAAATTAATAATGATATACAAGAAAAGATATTTTCTACTTTAGTATAAAAATTTGTAATATTTTGTATGTCTATAAAGTCACATGATTTGAGTTAAGGTTTCACTAGATAGCCCAGAGTCACCTTGATTTTAAGGTCGTCCCTTCTCAGCCTTTAAAGAAGCAGGGGTTATCACCGTACCCATTGCTGTAATCATAGATGTCAATCATTTTTTCATCTTACGCTAAGACTGCTTTTTTCTAATAAATTTATTCGGTAGGGGTATTTGATTATCTTTGTTTCATGTTGATTTTTTTATTTTTCTACCATCTCTTTCTCTATTACTGATTTTACTCTTTATCTGTTCTAGAATGATCTAAAATCCTTTCATGATTCTCTTCCTCCTCTGTTTTCTTGTCCATTGTAGTTTTAATTTCAACCATCTCTTACTTTTTTAAAAAAAAATAGAATTTTCTTATTTTAAATGCTGGCTTTTCTTTCTCTACTTCCAATGTTCTATTACTCCATAATGAAAACAATAACTGTATTCTTCTCTTGTCACTGCAGTTTTCCAAAAGGGCTCTTCCTTTTCTTCTCGAGAAATATGGCAGTGAAGTGGGCCCTGATTATCTCACGTAATGCTGAGTACCCTGTTCTGTCACTCTTGGAGAACTAATTGCTTCACTATCAATAGATGACTCACTACAAGGTCACCCTTGAGAGAAAGCTTGAATTTCAAGATTAGATAATTTTAAAATAATAAATTATTCCCATCTTTTCCATTTACTGGCTGATTTGACATTTCCTGCCTAATTCATACTTCATAAGAGCCCTGTTTTAGAAGATAGCTATGTCACAGTGAAGTTATACACAGAAAATATATAGCATACATATTTCATATACAGGACAAGCTACAAAAAAGATGAATATTGTTTGTTTTATTTCCTATTTTCAGATACAACTTTCGTCACTAGAGAAATTATGAGACTCAGTGTCAAACACTCACCGCTGCTTCCTGGCTTTTTATTGTTAATAATAATTAATCTTTATCATTTCAGAATAGCAATAATCCAAACAGAAAGACAACAGTGGTAAAACAATGAATAATCATTAAACCAACAAACACTGTCAACATGTATGCTAGACCAGAGCTGGAAGTTAGTAACTCGGTTCTGCATTCAAAAATACATAACTTAAAACTAATATGTGAACCAATAATATGCAGCTTGGAAAGAAAAGATCTAGAATTGAAGTCCTTTAATCTACCACCTCCATGTACAGAACCCTGAAAAGGACTAGTAATCACAGTTTTGTTGATTTCCTCTTTATTATAAATAATGTTTGGTAGCTACTGGGACAGGGTTCTCTCACTAATAAGTTCTTTTTAAGAAGCTTCTATTAAACCTACTCAGTGTTGTGGACTTACATCCTTCTTGCACTCACTTGAGTTTACAGTAGCTACTTCTCTATATAAATTAATTATACTTTTATGGTTTTATTGCCCACGTCCATATTAACAACACAGGCTGCAGAGATGGCTTAGTGATTAAGAGTCTTTGCTACTCTTGCAGAGGACCTTGGTTCCACATCCACAAGGCAACTCTCAACATAAGAAGAAAAACAATTTATTACTCTAAAAGTTTCTAACCCCTCAGCTTCTAAATTCAAAGACAATGAAGCAGGAAAAATGCTTTTTCAGCATCTAATGAGATGATCATATGGTTTTTATTTTTCAGTTTGTTTATATGGTGGATGACATTCACAGATTTTCGTATGTTGAACCAGCCCTGCATCTCTGGGAATAAGCTGGCTTGAACATGGTGGATGATTTTTCTGATGTATTCTTGGATTCAATTTGTCAGTATTTTATTGAGTATTTTTTTGCATCAGTGTTCATGAGTGAGATTGGTCTGTAATTCTCTTTCTTAGTCATGTCTTTATGTGGTTTGGGTATCAGAGTAAAGTAGCCTCATAAAAAAAGTTTAGCAATATTCCTTCTGTTTCTATTGTGTGGAACAATTTGAGGAGCATTGATATTAGTTTTTTTTTGAAAAGCCTTTGAAAAAATACAACATCCCTTCATGATAAAGGTCTTGGAGAGAGCAGGGATACAACGATACAGTGAACATACCTAAATATAATATGTTTCCTGAGTATCAATTTGTAGAAGGATGAAATGGATCCCTATCTATCACCATGCACAAAACTCAAGTCCAAATGGATCGAAGACCTCAACATAATGCCAACCACACTGAACCCAATCTGCTCTTGCCCCTTGCTAGTTGTAGGTCCTGCTACTTTTTTGATAATACTGATTTTGCCATCCTTTGCTGACATTATAATCCAGCTTCTTTTTCCTTCTACTGTATCTAATAGGAAGTCCTCCAGGTCATTAATACAAATTAAATCTGCTGAGAAATTCAGTCTTGCCATTGAGACGCTACTACATTCTTTGCAGTGTGCAATGACTGTTGAAATACCCAACAGTATGTGCCATATAAGGCTATCAAAAGCCCTTCTGTACTATGTATTTGTTCTATCAATTCTGTTACTCTAGAGCAGTGATTTTTAATCTGTAGATCATGACCCGTTTAGGGGGTCACATATCCAATATGCTATATATAATATATTTGCATTACAATCCATAATAGTAGCAAAATTATGGTTATGAAGCTTTAACAAAACAATTTGATGGCTTGGAGTCATCATTTAGGAACCATATTAAATGGTTAATAATAGGAACCATATACACATATATAGTCATAAAAGTTATATAGTTACATATATAAAACAATCTAATCAACCAAAAAGTGACCAATGAATTAACAGTAACTAATAAACTATTCTCAATAAAAATCTTAAATTTAAAGGGCCATAACTTACAAGAAAAGATATACCCTCTATTCTTCTCCAGGGTTTATCCCCAAAAATGGATGAATTAGAAAGCATCATATTGAGTGAGGTATCTGTCATTGGAGGCTCTGAGCTCCAAATTTTCAGATGTAAGTGTAGTTCTCACCCCCACCTAGGTGAAATTTCTCTTTGACACAGACAGAAATCATTACAGAAAACCACAGCAAATCAAGATGCAGAGTGTGGAGCCCAGTCCTAACGGCTACATCTAGAAAGCAACCCCTGCATCCACAGCTCATAAAACATTGAGTAAGTGGAGGTAGAACGATTTAAAGATTTTAAACAAGAAATTTACTATGAGGCTGTATTTCCTAGTAATATCAAAGCTACACCCATTAAATCTCACCAATATGACTGACTAAACATGAGCTGAAAAAGGATGACAACGATAGACATGCCAAAGTAGATGGGGGGATCTACTAGGTCTAACCCTAGAAAAAAGTACTATATACAATTAAGGAATGCTAGGAGAAATAGTCTTCACTAGGGAAAATCTCACCAATTGGTTATGTAACAGCAATGGTCAACTCTGAAAATATAGAGATAAGTAACATTATATAAACTGAGCATAGTCTATTTAGGAAAATATGTGTATATACATATGCATATATGCATGTAATAGCAATAATGGAAAAAGACATGAATTTGAAAGAAAGCAAAAAGAGACATATAAAAGGGTTTGAAGGAAGAGGAAGAAAAAAGAAGAAATTGAGGTAATTCTAATCCTAAAAGTAAAAGATATATTTTTTAAAAAAGAAAAAAATATAATCTAACTGGACTAAACAAAAAACTACTAGATTCAATTGTTGTTTGTCTCCAAAAAACAGACCTCATTGGTAAAAACACATACTGCGAGTCAAAAGATGAAAATCAATTTACCAAGTGAATGAATGTCAAACACAAAATGGCAATTACATTCTGTCTGATTTAAAGATAGCTTACATATTAATACAGAGATTAATTCATCAAGAAGATGTAAAATCTGTAAATATATTTGAGTGGAATTGGTGAGTTCCAATTTCAAGAAATAAGTATTATTGAACATGAAAGGTCACATAGATACAGATACAATTCTAGTGGCTGCTTCAAGTAAAGTATATCATTTTTTCAAGTATATTTAAAACATATGTATATGACAGAAATCACAGAATCTTTTTTCCATAAATACAGATAAGGGCTTTGGCAGAGTTCACCGTCCTTCTGATAAAAGTACTGAAGATATTACGAATAAAAAATAGCATATCTCAAAGTAACAAAGGCTTCATAACATACAAAAAAAAAGTAACCACCACCACCACTATATTGAATAGGGAAAAACCAATAGCCTTGCTTCCAAAATCAGAAATGAGACAAGATGCCTATTCTTTCTACTCTCATTCAACATACAGTTCAAAGTCTTACCAAGAGTAATAAAACCTGAATCTGACTTTGTCACATATGTTTGCTTTCATGGCTTTCTGGATTCTTGGCAGAAACCTTCATGGCCTCTGAAGTCATATATTGTAATGTCTGCAAAACCCATTGCCTGCATGCAGATCATGCTGCCTGGTGCCTCTGTGAAGTCAGGGTATAGTCTGGCCCCTTTCTTCCTGAGCACTTATATTATATAATATGAATGTCTGTGACTGGTATAAAAGTCACTAACTTTTTCATTTATTTTATTTATTTCTTTTCGTTGAGAAAGGGTGTCTCTGTGTAGCTTTGTTGCCTGTCATGGAACTCTCTCTGTAGACCAGGCTGGCCTCAAACTTATAGAGATCCTCTTGCCTCTAGTTCCCAAGTGCTGGGATGAAAGGCATGTACCACCACTGTCCAGCTTGTTATATGGGCACACTTTCAAACTTTATTGTAGATGCAGGTGAAAACAGGATCTGAGAGAGTGAGAATGATGTAGGAGAGATGACAGGTGTGGCAGGCAGTCCCTAAGGCACTCCTCAATTATGCTTGGCCCTACTTTGTAGTGTAGTATATGATCATCTCTATATGCTGCTTGGTTCCAATCAGTAAAATCTAGGAAAAGTAAGGAGGTCCCTCCCCCAACTCATGATTCCCTTCGAAAGCTATGGGAGGGTGATTCTTCCAGATCCTTTAGCATATCTGTAAGACTTCATCTCAGCAGCAGAGTCCCTGAAGAGATTGACCTTCAGCATCTGAGCTACCATTCATTAGCATTTTGGAGAGGACACACAGCAAGAGTCATCAGGAGTCTTTGATTACTGATGGTGGACTTTTAAAAAGTGAACAGCATGAGGGCACTTGGCTGGAAACCTTTCCTAAGCTAACCTCAGGTGAGACCGTGCCAGTAAAGCACAGTCTTTACTGGTCTTAACTACGGAATTGAAAGTGGGAGTCAGATGATCCAGTATAACTGTCCCCAGATCTGTAATATTAACAGTAAGATAATGACTGTATGTGGTTTAAAATAAAAATTCAAAAACTGGAGAAGAATGATGATATGGAGGAGCAGGAGGAGGAGGAGGCACAACAGCACTGTAACATTAGGGAAACTGAGGCAGAAGGACAGTAGGTTAAAGCACATCAGTAGAAACACAGCAAATTCCTGTCTCTAAAATTTATAACAGAATAGAAGGAAGAGGAGAAGGAGAAACAAAGAGGCTTAATAAGCACTTTAAACATCAACCATGTCCTTTCCTTACATTGGCCAGCTCGGAAAGAAAATACAGGAAAGAAAAACCTCACCAATGAGACCTAAAAGGCATAGAATGAAAAGTAATCTTTCATTCTCCTTTATGAATTCCAAGTCATGATTTATGGCTACTAAGGCAGATTGTGGCATAATTTATATCTATTCTTCAAAGAGTAGGGAAGAAATTATAAATAATTTCATAGACAGCACTGTCAGTCATAAGCTTTATACAATTGTAGATGATTGAAGAAAATGCATATGCCTCTGGCACTTAGAGAATACAAGAGGAGTCAAGTTGCCCAAATCATATAAAAACTGAGATGTTTCTAAATAAATATGATGGAAGAACCATCAAACCTGATAGGAAAATTAAAGTTTCATTATTTGCACCAACAGCAGTCTTTGCCTGCCCACGATTCATCTTGACTGTCTCAATAACACAAAGTCTATGTATCTAGAATTGCTTTTAAGAATCAAATAGACACCCATTCTCTTGTTTAAACACCCTCAGGAGATATTTGTTGTTAGACACTAATGCAATGTAGAATTGATGCAATCAATAAGCCCAGGTGAAGCCCAGACAGTTCATCCCAATAGTAATCAATATCCAACCCGCCTTTTGCACATTTTTCTTAAGCACTTTATACAGTTTTAGTTACATACCAGGAGTATTTTCAAATGAGCTGTGAGAAGAGATGTAATCATATCCGGTCATTTTAGCTTTGTCTCTGACACTGTGTATGTGTGTGTGGGGGGGTGAGGATGGGTAGCCCCTTTGTAAACCAAGTGAAGAATATTATCACCCTCAAATGTATTGATTCTATGACTCCAGCAGAATAGTACACATATGTTAGTGTCATGCCTGCTCCCTGATTATGCAGAGTCCTTAGCAAATTTGAACTGAGAGCAACATTTTGTCTGTGAGTCACTATGTCTCTTTTATTTGAATACACCACTGTGGCTCTCTCTTTTAAATCCAATTCTCTGCCACTTTTGTCAAAATATGAAAAAAAAAAGCACAGAAAACGTCATAAGTGACTTTCAATACTTCAGCGGCCAAATATTCACTCAGTTATCTTGTAGAGGAGTGGCTTGATTTTCTTTCTTCTTATCTTCTTTTTCTCTTTGTCTGTATCTGTATTGGAAGAGGCTGGAGCACTAAAGGAAAGCGATACAGACTGCAGGAGCAGTGGCCTCCCACTCTTATTCCCACACCCAGCCCTATGTTTCAAATCCTTGCTGATGTTAGCCATCATAATTCAGCTACAGGGAGGATTCTCACATTTGC